>CAJHZI010000041.1:0-40000 GCA_905160935.1 Enchytraeus crypticus
CATCATCACCTCCAGTTTTCTGCTCCAGCTGATTGCTTTCATCAGCCACCCTTTATTCCACCAGATACAGGTTGCTTCACCCGCCACCTGCTGTTCCACCAGTCACCTGATATTCCACCAGCCACCTGATATTCCACCAGTCACCTGATATTCCACCAGTCACCTGATATTCCACCAGTCAAATGACGTTTCATTCAAGTCATCTAGTAACATCACCTCATGAGAACATGCAGTAGATGGGAATTAGTGAAATTTTCACATTTGGGAGAATTGACTTTGTTGATATACGTAATGATATTTACTTAGTTAAATAAGGTTATAGCGTATTAGATTAGAAATATATCCTGGAGAGAGTTGACACAGATAGACAGTTGATAAATGTATTAAGAAATAGGAAGAAGAGATGGATAGGACACATTCTAAGGGGGGAAGGTCTATTAAAAGAGGTCATTGAAGGTAGAATGGTAGGAAAAAGAGGCAAGGGCAGACCGAGATTAGGTATGTTAGATGATTTAAAGACCCACTCAAAAATGGAAATGAAGAGGAAGGCGGAAGACAGAGAAGAGTGGAGGTGTTATATATCATGGACCTGCCAGTAGGCAGTGCACTGAGAGATATGCCTTAGACTACAAACCAACTTCTGATACACTCCACGAGAGAGCGAAACGGACGTTTATCTTTACTCAGATATGTTTACCTTGGATCTGTGATTTGGCTGGATAGAAGAGTGAGATTTCTGCAAGAAAAAACTACTTTTAATATAAATTTGTAGAAGTTTAATATGAGATAAACATGAGACGTAACTTTAGTCCTGGAATTAACTTGCGATATTAATCAAACAAGGGATTAACATGGGATGTAAAGTTATTATGAAATTAATTTGGAATATAACTTTAGCCCCGGGATTAACTTACGATATTAATTTAACATGAGCTTAACGTCGGATATTAATTAAACAAGGGATTAACATGGATATTAATCTTGCATGGGATTAACATGGGATGCTATTTTTTTTATCATGGGATTAACATGGCAGGTAAATTCAGTCAGTGATCCTATCATGGGATGTAAATTCAGTCAGTAATTCTATCATGGGATGTAAATTTGGTTATGGATTCTATCATGGGATGTAAGTTTAACCAGGGATTCTATCAAGGTATGTAAATTCAGTCAGTGATTCTATCATGGGATGTAAATTCAGTCAGTGATTCTATCATAGGATGTAAAGTCAATCAGTGATTCAATCAAGGGATGTAAATTCAGCCTGGGATTCTAGCATGGGATGCAAATTCAACCTGAGATTCTAGCATGGGATGCAAATTCAACCTGAGATTCTAGCATGGGATGTAAATTCATCCTCTTATTCTATAATAGGATGTAAATTCAGCCTGGGATTCTATCATAGGATGTAAATTCAGCCTGAGATTCTATCATAGAATCTAGATTCAACCTCTCATTGTCTAAAGACTGTTTCCAATATCTTGCGCATCCGTTGAACATTAGCACCGAGTCCGTACTAAGTGAGAATTGGCTGACCAGTAAGAGGGGGGGGGGTGGTAAGCTGTGGAAGGGAGATGGATGGATAATTGGAAAGGATGGAGAATGGATTGGATTGCTAGGTGCAAGATAATCTCACACCTTTAATAAACCTGCAGGGAACCTAGGAGATACTAGGTACGATGTCTTATATTAATTTAGATAATGATAACAGTGTGTTGAGAAATATAAAGATGTCATTAGATTTTTATTGTTGCTATTAAATTAGTATTACAATTATGTTTCTTTTATTAAACCAGCCGGGAACCTTGAAGATGATTAAATTGTACAAGAATTGTAAAAAACTTTTACATCTCTCTCTCTTTCTCTCTTTCTCTATCTTTCTATATTTTTCTATCTTAGTGTACTGTCTACTGGCAGGTCCATGGAGAGAGAGATAGAGAGAGAGAGAGAGAGAGAGAGAGAGAGAGAGAGAGAGAGAAGAAGAAGAAGCAAGAATGACATACAGATTGACAGCGAAAAAGAGACAGAAATAGAGAGAGAGACAGAAAGAGAGAAAGAGAGAGAGAGAGAGAAGCATACAGAGAGAGAGAGAGAGAGAGAGAGAGAGAGAGAGAGAGAGAGAGTTATAAAGCCGGTGTCTGATAATTTACTGTAACGCCTCGAGGAGAGCTATTAAAGACGTGCTGTTAATTTATCTCTCATGTCTCGTGTTCAACTCCCCACAGAGCCGAGTAATAACCGGCATGTAGCGCCTGCCCTCTCAAGTCAAAGGTCTGCGGCAAACCTGTCTGGCTGCATAAATGCTTCTATGTTTGCCTGAGTGTATCTCTGAGTGTGTGCTTGCTGCTTGTTTTTGAGTGTTTGAGCGAATGCTTGAATGTATTTTTGAATATTACATTGTTTGCTGGAATGTTTGTTTGAGTATGTGCTTACCTGCTTATTGTTGAGTGTATGTTTGATTGTATGCTTGAATGTTTGCTTAAATGGTTGCTTGAGTGTATGCTTGCGTGACTACATTTAGTAATTAAATGTAGTCACTGACAAAATCTAGTCACTTACAACAAGCAGTCACTGACTCTACTGTCATCGCCACTGACTGGAGCCAGTTGCGATATCGGTAAGATACTCGACCGCGGATCAGTATGTGCGGGGTTCAAAAACTGGGCTCGCCCGTCACTGATAAAAAGCAAAAGCTGATAAAGCTAATGTTAACGTCAGTTTCCTCATTCGAAAGCGATATCAGTGACAGGCGAGCCCAGGATTTGAACACTGATGTCTCTTTCGAGAGACGAAACTGACGTTAACATCGGCTGTACAGCTTTACAGCCCCATTTTAGTCTCTTGGGTAGTTTTGTATCATCCAGTTAAGCGTAACTCTCGCTCAGTGCACGTAGCGGCTCTGCTCATAAATCTCCGTAGAATTTTCATTAAACTTCGCTCGTCTTTCCTCATTTCCTTTTCACGTCTGACATCCCCGCTATACCTCTACGACACCAAGACGACTTCCCTACAACGCCAAAACGTCGCCCCTACGACGCTAAGACGACTCTCCTACGACGCTTAGACGACACCTTTACGACGCCAAGACGACTTTCCTACGACGCCAATACGACTATTTAAGAAGTTTACACGACACGACACCCATACGATGTTTCTATGAAACCCATACTACGCTAATTCGTTACCAATTCGAATTAAAGACGACACCACAAAGACGCTATGCCCCCATGTGCAAAACGCTACATCGACACCATTACGACACCAATTGAATGTTAGGATGACACCTGTACTACAGTTTTATGACACCACTAGGACCTCAAGACGACACCTATAATTTACACAACGACGCTAAGATGACCAACATTTGTAAATACGCTATATATATGTGAGAACGTTAAAAACGTAAGACGCCTGATGTAAGACACCTGTGTGAAAGACACTTTGGTGTAAGATACGTTGGTGTAAGACACCAGGGTGTAAGACACCAGGGTGTAAGACACCTGGGTGTATAAAACGCCTGGGTGTAAGATACTTTGGTGTGAGACACCTGGGTGTAAGACAACTGGATGTAAAACACTTTGGTGTAAGACATTTTGGTGTAAGACACCTGGGTGTAAGACACCTGGGTGTAGGACGCAAGAGATTTAACTTATAAACCTGCGACGTACAGTTAATTAAACGTATCGCTGAGGATTAATTACAGTCAGTGAGAGCGGATATTTGGGGCGTCTTATTAATTTTCATCTTGTCTATACGTGAGCCGCTTAGAAATAGAATACTCAGGTGAAAAGTGCGCAGCAAAATCTGGATATAGCTCACAACAGAAATTGGACGGAGGCTCCCTTTTCTGTAAGAGAAAGTGGCTTAATTCGGGTAATATGTTGAAAGTTTGCTTAAATCTAGTGCTGGTTTCGATAAATTCTAACTTTCAAAGTAAAAAAAAAAAAAAAATTGTCGTGTGATATGGTTATGAACATGTAATATTGTAAAGAAAGCAGTCTGTATATTCTGTTCACATTTATTAATACTACTGGTTACTTATAAAAATTAATAAACAAATATTAAAGTAAGAATTTATCAGCCTATTTTGGCGAGTACTATAGTTTTTAGTACAGTTAGGCCATAATGCAAAATACTTGTCAAGGAAGACCTGATGGCCCATGTCCTAATATTGGAAGAGTCAGTTCAACTCACAACTTATAACTAGCATTGGCTATTAATACGAGTTTTTAACAGCTTTTCACGAGCTTTGGCTATTTTATCTTAATCCTCGTCATCTCTTTGTTTTTGATTATATTTTGTAACTTATATTTATTTACTTTTTTGTTGTAACTTAATATCGTGTTAATCGTCGTATTTCTATTTTATGTGATTTAATTTTTGTTGCACTGAAAGTGGAAGATCTCCTAAAAGTTAATAGTAATCCACAGCTCGTTACTTTGTATCCGGTCTTAGTACCAAGTATTGTTAATTTAATTTCTTATATCTAATTTCATTTTATTACCAAATCAAAAGCAATACACAATTATTAAAATAAAATTTTGGAAAGTTGCAAGTCTACTGAAATTTTCAAAAGAAATAAACGAGTAAATAACTTAAAACCAGCGCGTGTAGCGTTTGCTAAAGAATACACAACCGTAGACTGCACAAGTCGAAAAGGCGATAGAACATTGCGATCCAATCCAACGTCAGAAACGTCATTCGGTGGGTGAGCGCCTAGGCTCCATAAATTGCAATAAAATTTTCCAATAACAACGTAATTAGGCGTAAACTGGGAAATAACTTAAAATTTTTATAGGGTTCTCCTCTCTAATTTGTCTAAAAGCTGGTAAAGCTAACGTTAAGGTCAGTTTCCTCACTCGAAAGCGATATCAGTGACGGGCGAGCCCGGAATTTGAATCCCGCACATAATGAACCGCGGTCGAGTATCTTACCGACATCGCCACTGGCTTCAGCCAGTTAATACTAATTTGTCGGGGGGGGGGGGGAGAGACTGTGGTTAAATCTTTCAACAACTTGTAGATGATGGACAGGGGTCGAAGCTGCTACAAGGTGGTATTAGGATCCCACTGGCTTGTTTTGATTTCACAGACCACGTGATCTTTGATGAGGTTGACCTTTGACCTGCCCCAGTCTTCACTTAGAGATCCCATGCGATCCTGGAATAGCAATCAAAGAGAGCTGCAGGTAGCAGTGGATTAACATGGGCTACCAATAGGTAGTGTTCTAAGATACTGTATATATATATATATATATATATATATATATATATATACTGTATATATATACTCATATATAGGCCTATGTATGTATATATATATATATATATATATATATATACATCATAATATATTTCTTTATACATGTATACATATAATATATATATATATATATTATATAATATAATATATATATATATTTATATATATATATATATATACATTTTATGTTATATATATATACATGTGTATATATATATATATATATATAATATTTACTGGAATTTATATATACATATATATATATTATATATATATAATATATGTACATATATATATATATATATATATATATATATATATACCGAGGGAGATAGAGAGAGAGAGATAGAGAGAGAGAGAGAGAGAGAGAGAGACTCTGACAGGGTCATAAAGTGTATCACACAGGTGTTCATGTACTGAGGGTCAGTGAGGTCTCCACCACCTGTTCTCATCCTCCTCTTCTTTCTCTCATCATTCATCATCACCCCCACCCCACCCATCTATACCACCGCACCACGTGACTTATAACCCCAAACTACCCCCACATCCTGCTACTGGGACCTAAAATTTAGTCTAGTAGAGCTGGTGGAGTCTAAAATTAATTCCAGGAAATTAAGTTTAGGTTTAACGGACGTTGAATCTTTATTTATTTATTTATTTATAAAAAATACAATTATGCATAAACTTGCTCATTTTATGTTTCGATATTGATTTTCAGCTTTAGATATACTTGATTTTATTCCTGCAAAAGTCTAGTAAATTAATTACAGTAATAAAAACACTAAGGTATTGAGCTTTAAATGTGCGGTTAAAAACAGCTACATTATCGATCATGGAAAGGGTAAAATTTTAAAAAGCTGGTAGAGCCAATGTTGACGTCAATTTCCGCACAAAAAGCGACGTCAGTGACGGGTGAGCCCAGGATTAACCAGAATAAGCTTGTAAAGCCATCTCGATTACCGGTAAACAGGACTATGAAACGATAACCTCAGTGAAATATTCTAAATAATTTCTACTAATTTTCTTATACGAAAATATCAACACTCTTATAAAAGCATGTTTCCATTAGTTGCAACAAGTTCAGGGTTCAAATCCAGTGCTCTCCTGGTCATTTACATGTCAGTCGAGCAGGAAACTGACGTTAACTTGGCTTAACTTTTTAATCTATGCATTCGCCAATATGGAAGTGTGATTGCAGGATACATATTTATTTGAATTAGATAATGTCATATTTCGTTTGACTATTGTTGCATTCATATAATAATATAATTGAGGGAAGTTATTAAATTTCTATAGACTAAGCAAAACCTAATATCGTTTATGATTTAATAAACGGTTATTAGAAGCGGTTATTTACAAAGTCGCTGAGTTTGAAATTGTAAATTTCAATTTTAATCTGATAGAACATTGGAAGGTGGTGGAAGGTTATTCTTAAATCCGCGCCGGCTGCAATTGATGCTCCATCAAAAGGCAACGATTACTAATAACCATGGAGAGGTAGGAGGAAATGGGCCTTAAACAAGCATCTGTGCTTCCTGCCCCAATGTGCCGTTATGTTATGTTATATATTCAGATTTACGTTCTCCATTTTTTTCTTTATGTACTCTAAGTTTATGCTGATTTTCTGCTTTTCTCTTACCCCGTGTTTCTACTGCCATGAATTTAGTGAAATAAATATTATCTGGAATCTTCCTCGATCTCAAGCGATGCATTGGTGTATGTCTCATTCATTCGATTCCATCGGATGGTCTCTTGACTTGCGCTTAAACGTACAATAAAAAACTCTTCCTTTATTTCAACAAGTGAAAAAAACAAAGTAGGCATAATTGCAATTTTAATTAAAATTTCTTTAACTATCCTTAACCCAAACCCTTACCCTAACCCTAAATATATTCCTAAAAAACTAAAGAAATTCAGTAAAACTTAAAAGAATTAAAGTGACTCGAGCCAGAATCGATCCCTGAACCACATGATCTAATGCCTAGCATCTATACCACTATGCCACTGTTGCTTCCGCTTGAACCTAGTTGAATAGATGATGTCAACATATCTTACTAGAAAATCGTTATCCTACAGCTATAGCTGCTCTTCACTTGTTGAAATAAGGTAAAGGATTTTATTGTACGTTTAAGGGCAAATGTCTCTTGTATACTAGGCACACGTTTTACCAGCTACGCCATCAAGTGGAAAGTGATCTAACGTAACAGGTAGACTGATCAGGCAGGTTAATCGTGTATCGATGCTTGCTGCTTATTGGAGCTATAAACAACAAAGACATAACTAATAATTAATAATAATCAATAATAATTTGTAATAATCAATAATAATTTATAATAATTAATAATAATTAATAATAAATCTTCATCTTCTTCTTTTTCTTCAGTTAACTGTCAAGTGGCAGGTCCATGGTACATATTCATACTCAAAGGCTGCTTTCTCGCTCTATAAGAGCACTCCTTAGATCAACAAGTTAATCCCTTCACAAAGTCTGTGCCTTATCCACACCTTATGTAGCCTATAGCTTGGGAAAAATATGGCTTTTGATGTGGTTTCCCGTTGCCTTCCTAATAATAAATAATATATAATAATAATAATAACTAATAATTAATAAATACACTAATGACATAATTTTAATGACAAAAATGTGCGCCAGGAACCTGTAAAGCAATCTCGAAGACCTCTCAGTCACCATGAAACCTCTATATTGTTCGTCTAAAAAGAGAATGTCGGTAAAGAGTAATATTGTTTGGTAGAGACTAAGCCTATTTTCGTTTATCAAAAGTCTCCTGGAATTTCCGCCGATAATTTCCTATAATAAATAGAGAGGAGAGAAGCGAGTGTGAGCAGAGCCGTGTGTTTAACTAAAGATTGCTCATAACGGCTCAGAGCCACGGGATGAGAGAGAGAGAGAGAGAGATAGGGAGAGAGAAAGAGAGAGAGAGATTAACACTATTCACGGTTTCATATCTAGAGTTCAATGAGCTTAACCTACGGAATAGACGAGAAATAATCATCATCACAAAAAATAAAAATAATAGTAATAGTAATAATAATAATAGTAATATTGAAAATCAGTGAGAAGTTAATAATGAAAGAGAAAGGGAGTGTGTGTGTGGGAGAAGAGAGAAGAGAGAAAGAGAGAGAGAGGGGAGAGAGACACAGAGAGAGAGAAAGAGATAGAGACCGAAGTTAGACAAAGAGAGAGATATAGAGTGATATATATATATATATATATATATATATATATAGAGAGAGAGAGAGAGAGAGAGAGAGAGAGAGAGAGAGAGATAGATAGAGACATAGATATATGTAAAGAGAGAGAGAGAGAAAGGGAGAGAGATAGGGATAAGCTAATGGGTACAGAGAAGGCTGGTAACTGAGAAGGTAAGACGAAGCCTCTCGTTTGATTACATCGCAGAATCGTATTTGACTTCTTAATGGCTTCACGCTGATTCCTAAGCTTCATCCACCTAAATCCCACCTCTCTATCCAATAACATGATTTACTTGTATCTCATCTCTCTATCCAATAACATGATTTACTTGTATCTCATCTCTCTATCCAATAACATGATTTACTTGTATCTCATCTCTCTATCCAATAACATGATTTACTTGTATCTCATCTCTCTATCCAATAACATGATTTACTTGTATCTCATCTCTCTATCCAATAACATGATTTACTTGTATCTCATCTCTCTATCCAATAACATGCTTTACTTGTATCTCATCTCTCTATCCAATAACATGATTTACTTGTATCTCATCTCTCTATCCAATAACATATTTATGATTTACTTATATCCCAAAATCATCATCATCATCCTCCCTTGAATCCCAGTTTAACTAGATGCTATGATATATTACTATGATTTACTCATATTCCAAAATACTATTAAATAAAACGATTCACTTAAATCCCATCTCAATATCCAATAGCTTACTTTACTTATATACCATCTGTCAATCCGATAACATGATTTACAAATATCCCATCTACCAATCCGATAGCTTGCTTTACTTATACACCATTTCTCAATATTCAATAACATGATTTACCTTCACTGTGCTGCTGCTGTTTGGCACAACCTACAGGCACTCTAGGGTTGAGATAGCACAACCCGTGAGCTACAGGACAGATAAGATAAGAACTGAGTCACCGAGGCGAAGTTCTACAAAGTTTTACTCATTACTGTCCATTAAACGCTTCTAAGAAAACTTTAATGTTATCATTTTTATGTTATATATATATATATATATATATATATATATATATATAACGTAAAAATATATATACAAGTTGCCAGTGGAGATGTCAGTAAGATATTTCATGGCGTATCAGTATGCGCAGGGTTCAAATCCAGAGCTCTCTTTACCCGTCACTGACATGCTGTTCGAGAAGGAAACTGACGTAAAACCTGACTTCTGCCTTAAGAAGTATAATAAGCATAGTAACAAGTACTGTGCTTGTACACAGTGTTGCTGTTGTTAAGTAAATTAATAGGGTTGTTAGTATCAAGCACTTTGCTCTAAAATGTGTCGTTATTAATGTATTAAGATTATTAGTTATAAATACTGCACTATTATACAGTGCTGTTGTTGTAAAACAATATAATAACTGTTAGTGATAAGTACTCTGCTATTATATAGTGTTGTTGTTGTCATTTTACTATAATAGTACTGTTAGTAGCAAGTACTGAGCTATTAAATCCTATTACTCACTGTGTAGTATGATAAATACACTATGTAATACATGTAATAACATGCTATTACACCGTGTGTAATAGCATGTTATTACATGTGTAATAGCATGCTATAACACATGTAATAACATGCTATTACATGTATTACACACTGTGTAATAGCATGATGCTACATGTATTACACAGTGTGTAATACATGTAACAGCACCCTTTTACACAGTGTGTAATACATGTAATAGCATGCTATTACACAGTGTGTAATACATGTAATAAAATCCTATTACACAGTGATGTAGGGAGATTAGTGGAGTCTATAACAAGAGTCTACGTATCAAAGCTTTGCCGTGTTGCTACTGACTGATCCTCCGCTAAACCTTTGATATCTTATCCACACGTAACTGCACACAGCTCAGAGTTATCAGAGTTACCACCCGCCTATTATAAGATGTAGGTGAGGGCTGAGTCATGGGCTAAATAGACTGAGTAGGGGGTTATTGTTTGGTTTTACATTAAGTTTAATTTGTTTTAATTTAATATATATCCACATCTTTATTCGTCAACATTTGACAGGAACAAAAGCAACAGTAAACAAATCAAACAGCATAAACATAAAAGTAATATCAGAAATAAACCATCACCAATTACACAGTTAGAGTTAATATTATGATTAGCTTAACTAACAAGTTACAAATGAAGAAGTTCAGAAGGGAAGAAAAGAAAGAAGAGAGAGACAGAGAGAGAGAGAGAGAGAGAGAGAGAGAAGAAGAAGAAGAAGAGAGAAGAGAGTTGTGAAGATTGTCAGTGGATTCATATATTAAGATATAGGAAGAAGAGTTGGATAGGGCACATTCTAAAGAGGGAAAGTAAAAGAGATCATAAAAAATTGAATGGAAGAAAAGATAATCAGAGACAGGCAAAGATTAGGTATGTTGGAAAATTTAAAGATCCACGCATATGTGGACATGAAGAGGAAAGCGAAAGGCAGAGTATTCTATATTTAGAGACTGGGAGAAAGAGAGAAAGGCAACGAGAGATTTTAAAAGAATAAAATTCTAGAGTGAAAGAGGAAGACGATGAACTACAGAATAGGTTTATAGTTTTAGAGGTGGTGGGGGTATTGATTGGTATAAACAAGCTATTAGGAGGGTTTCGAGGGGGGTTATAGATCAAAAGATGAGAGGTGGGGAATGAGAGTGGGGGGTAGGATAGATATCATAAGTTAATATGAGTCCATTAGACGATGCGCGGATCTACAGAGATTTGTGTAATGGTTTACATGAACATATCGACTCAAGTTTTCTTTGAGGTCCAGGGTCGACTTTCTAGTGGTTTATATACCAACAGATCCCTCTCCCACTCTGTTTATCTCTCACTCCTTCATCAACGTCATCTTTCCTCGAATTTAACTAGCGACGCGATGCGAATAGATTAAAAATTTATTTAAGAAAATTTTGTAGAAATTTCCTGAGTATAGGCTCTCACTAAAGAATGCCGTTTCTGACTTTGCTAGTTTATCTCTCAGACCCAAATCATCGAATTATTGTCTATTTCACCTCACTCCCAACGCATTTAAAATGCTCTATCTCTCGCTCTCTCTCTCACTGTCTCTCTTGGTGTACCACCTACTGGCAGTTCCATGGTATATAACGCATCCACTCATCTCTGTCTTCTACTTTCCTCAACATGTCCACTTACGAGTGGATCTTTAAATCATCCATAACATTCCTTTAACCATTATTCTTGGGGGATTCTGCCTATGACGAGGTGAGCCCCCTATGCCTTCCTCAGCTTCGACTAATATTTACTGGGCAGGGGCGTCATTCCCTGAGAAAACAATCCTGTTTACCCAAATGCTCTTAAATTCAAAAGAGCTAAAAATAGATACAAGCTAGGTCTAACATCACTTGCCTGGCTTGTGATAGGTCTTCTGTAATAGGGTGGGCCCTGTGTTCGAACCTTGCACCTATGAACCACTAGCTACTACTTGAATGTCTCAATAGCGCAATGGTTAGAGGTGTAGATAACGTCATGACGTTTAGATATAAATCTTAAACCTGGATTAAATTCTAAGCGTCCTAATTCAATACCCAGTTCCCTGGCTTTTTGTCTATACTCTTCTTCAGAACAATCAAATTTACTGCTTTCTAGTTTAATTTTCAGGAACTTTTTTATATACCCTTTGAATAAATCATTACTAGTGCTCTCAAAATGTTGTACCTCATAAATGCATTCAATCTTATAACCTTTTTCTAGAGCTTTCTCAATTTCATTCGTACACCAAATCCCTGTAATTGCTCTTTCATCATGTGTATGAAAGCATTCTCCATTCCTAATATTGTAACATTCACTGCAGTTTTGCTTCATAAATTTTCTAACAGATATACATTCTTTACACCCTTTAACGTTACAATCTGGTTTACATTTTACAGGTTTTTGATGAGTACATTTTAAATCTATGTAACTCATACAAGTTCTACATAACCCAAATAATAGTTTATGAGCTTGTTTAGTTTTCTGCTTGTAAGGTAGTACAGGTTGATATAAATCACGTGGAGGTATAACTTTACAATATATAAAACCAAACCAATTGTAATCATAGGTTTTAGGTTTGAGGATTCTAGTAGGATGTCCAGTAGGATATTTATCATAATACATAACTGTAGGATACAAACTCACTACATCTATATATCTTCCTTTTTGATTATTAGCTTTACAATCTTGAAGTAACTTTATTGGTTCACATCTACCACCAAAGAAACTATCTCTTATGTTTGGAGGTTCAATCAAGTCATACTCGCTTAAAGATGTATTTTTCATTTCAGCGTTATTATCAAATTCATGTTCCCAAATAGTTTCTAAATTATATCCAGCTTCTCGTATAGCTTTATCAATTCTGCAAGTTTTTTCATATAATTTATACTTATATTCACCTGATACTTTATTTATTGTTAAATCATTATAACAGTGAGGGCACCCGTGAAAGTAACATCCATGAAACTGATATATTGTATTATTCTCTGCACAAAAGCCATCTACTTTTAGTTTCTGAGCGTTATTTTCTACTATGCAATGTTCCCCTCCATTACAAGCATGCTTAATATTTAGATGCTGCTTTAAAGATTTAAGTTTAAGCCATTTTATAGATTTTATAGAGTAATTATCCGTTTCAAGCTCATTTATAACACCAATAGTATCTTGGAGTAAATACTCATTTCTAAAAATAGCTTGACAAACAGAAGCTATTGTAATGTACTGAAACGGATCTATTTCGGATATCTGTAGAAATAGTTCTCTTAAATTTAAACAACCCCTTCTTAGTATATCTACATCAGATTTACAGTATTTATACATTTCTTTCTTAAAGTCAAAGGTCTGACCTTTAACAGTTTCATACCACTTATCAAACACTTCTTTATCTTTCTTAACCATTTGTTCATAGCCATAGTATTTCTTATCAGGATATTTTCCAATGTAGTTTTGATTTTCTTCTTTATTAAAATCATGTGGAAAGTACCCTTTAGCCAATTCTACTAATCCAAAGGTTTCAGGAAAATCTCTCAAAGGTTGCATTGTAAAGGATAAGCTATCTATAAATCTTATGTTATAACCTCTTTTCACCTCAAGTTGCAGTATTTTTGGCCGTTATATATTACATTTGGTTTGGCAACTTGTGTATGGGATATGAGCCATTCTTGTACAAATTGAAAATCGTAACCTTTTCCATAGTGAGCTATAACAGTATAATCTTTATGCTTTTTAGTAAACACCCATGTACAAAAATCATTGGCGTTATAAAATTTAAACTCGTTTCCATTAAAGTACTGAGCTATACAGTAAATAACTATATGTTTTCCATTACTATCTAAAGTAGTTTCGAAATCATAGAATATGTACTTTTCGCTAGGTTCCCTTAATTTCTTTCTTTGCATAAAACATTTATGTTCCCCAATATGCCAATCTTTACAGTTTGAACAGAACTTTTCCCCACATCTATGATCCTCAGGTTTCCTATCTTTTACTTTGATAAATTTATAGCATTTTTGACATACATATGAATGTTCGATGCATTTTTTATTTTTGATATGATTATCGTAACATGATTGGCTATAAAATACCTTTCCACAAGTATTGCATTTAATTCTATTTTCTTTATTACATTGAGTAGGATTTTTACAAGCCTCACATTTTAGTTTCTCAGCTGCTTCCCATTTTCTAGCATTTGTGCCTAGAAACGCTGAAAGTTTAGATATTACACTGTAGTGATTATTATTTAAAATTAAATAAATTTTAATTTGCTTGGGTAAACCAGCATAAATTTGTCTAGTGTCCATACTATATATTTGTACTTCTATATTTAGTTTTTCTTCTATTATCTTTATATCACTAAAATCATTTCCTGATTCCTTAATAGAGATAGAATATATTCTGTGAAAAGCTTGAGCTAATACTGTTTGTAACTTTTTTTCACCTTCTTGACGTAAATATTTTACTTCATTGTCTGAAAATATACCTTCATTGATTTTGGTATGGATACCTTGTCTCCGGAAATTTATATTTATTATTTCCTCAACAGTTAACTTATCTTTAAAAACTTCCTGTAGTTTATCTAGATTATAAGTTAAACCAACTAATATTGCTCTTACTCAGCACATTGTGTCAGTGTTCTTGATTTGAACTATACAATGTTTATCATCAAGATTCCATATAGCAGTTACTTTTCCAGTTCCTTGAGGTATTTCAATAGCAGTTAATTTAAAAGTTAAATCTTCAATATTCATATCATAGTAATCTATAAAGTAATTGGTCCATACTATAAGGTTATTGGTTACTTCACCTCTTGATAGTAGCCTTATATGAGGTTCACGATCTGATGGTGTTTTAATACTAACTTGAATTCTTGTACTTTCGGGTAAATGTTCTGTCATCTTTGCAACTAATTCAATTATTATTTTATGTATATTGAATAAATTAGGTGAGCCAGAAACTCTCCAATGAGAAAGTGTTGTTTTGTACTTTATATTGTAGTATTCATATACTTTACGTATTGAGAATTCTTCATCTGAATCTTCAGTTTTATACAAGGATTTTAAGAAATGATACTTATCGGCAGGTTCTTCATCAGTTTTAAATTTTCTAGTAGCTACTTTAGCAGCTTGTATAGCAACATTTTTATATTTCTTTTTAAGTTCCTGATCAGGGTTAATACGTCTCAAATAACCTTTCTTATTTGACAATTTAGCTGCTTGTTTAGCTATGGAAGTAAATATTTTGCGATAGTCTTTAGTATATGATTTCCATTCTTTGTTCGTTAATTTACGGGATAAATTATTTCAACCTGATTACGATCCAACTGTAAATTTGAAAATGGTTTTAGTTTATTGAGCTCTTCATTTGTTAATACCATTTATAGTACACAAAATTATATGAAAGAAAAAATCTAGTACGCAAAATTACATTCACTCAAATATTAATGAGCAACATAAAGTAGTCCTATAATATTTGGGTCGATTTAAAAATTAATTTTTTCAAGATATTTGCTCGCGAGAAAAAATAAGGGGCACCTAGGCTCTAAAAATTGAGCCTTTAGTAGATATATGGGAGCTTCAGTGGAGAAACTCTTAAAATCCTAATTTGAGTGAGCGTGGTGAGCGAAAATTAGGAGTTTTAGAGTTTGTGTACTGAGGCTCCCATATATCTCATGGTATATAACGCATCCACTCATCTCTGTCTTCTACTTTCCTCAACATGTCCACTTACGAGTGGATCTTTAAATCATCCATAACATTCCTTTAATCATTATTCTTGGGGGATTCTGCCTATGACGAGGTGAGCCCCCTATGCCTTCCTCAGCTTCGACTAATATTTACTGGGCAGGGGCGTCATTCCCTGAGAAAACAATCCTGTTTACCCAAATGCTCTTAAATTCAAAAGAGCTAAAAATAGATACAAGCTAGGTCTAACATCACTTGCCTGGCTTGTGATAGGTCTTCTGTAATAGGGTGGGCCCTGTGTTCGAACCTTGCACTTATGAACCACTAGCTACTACTTGAATGTCTCAATAGCGCAATGGTTAGAGGTGTGGATAACGTCATGACGTTTAAAATAACAGACCCTGAGGTGAATTGAACCGTCGTGGGATCGAATCCCAGCCGCTCTGATCTGAGAGTAAAATCTAGGACATTCACTGGATTGGTTATACGGAAAAATCAAACCAAACAATATTTTAAAAATTGTTCTCAGTTATTACTCAGTTAATACTCATCTCTATCTTCCGTCTTTCTCTCCATGCCCATATACGAGTGGATTTTTAAATTATTTAGAGCATTCCTTTTGATATACCATAGATAGAGATGAGTAGAGCCGTTATATACCATGGACCTGCCAGTAGGCAGTGAACTGAAAGAGAGAGAGAGAGAGACTCAGTTATTAAAGATAATCATCTCGCATATTACATGGGATCCGAACTATTCGAATTTATTTAAAGTGGACTTGAAAAGTGTTCCACTTTTTCCTCGACTCATTCTGGATTTGCACATACAGGTGGATGAGTTTTCCATGGATTTGATGGAAGCATGTAACTCTATAGGACTACAGCATGGCCTCAGGTCATATTATATGCATTACACATTAGCCGAGGTCAAACCAGTCTAATGTTCACCGTACCATTATAACCACCCCACCTTCCACTGATACACTTATACCACCCTCTCTCACATTTTCTTACTCTCCCTCCCTGTCTATCACTCCCTCACTCTCTCTCACTCTCCCTCACCCTCTCTCACCCTCTCTTATGTAACAAACACCTTTCATAACTTACTTTTTTTGTTCGTATAGTTACACACTTGACATACCGCATGTGCTACATGGTTTCCTTTCTTGGTTTCCATTTGTGCAGTTTTTGTTATTCCCTCCATTCCTCTCCACGGCTATTAGTAGTCGTTGGCGAATCAATTGCAGCCGGCGCGGTTTTAAGAATAACCTTCCAACACCCTCGGGATTTTTTTCTTTCAAAGCTGTAAACACTCGGTCTTGCAAGGTGGTCGTCTACATGCAGTATATCCACTTGGGTGAAAGGTGTGCCAGATGGAGACACCTATATGCGATAGATTGATTGATTAATTGATAGTGATTGATTGATTGATTGACTGATTGATTGATTGATGTTGGCGTGTTTTTAGAGGAGGTATGTCAGATGGAGACGTTCAAGGCTATTGGATATTGATCGATTGATTGATTGATTGACTGATTGATTGATGTAGGTGTGGTGTTGGAGGAGGTATGTCAGATGGAGACGTTCAAAGCTATTAGATATTGATTGATTGATTGATTGATTGATTGATTGATGTAGGTGTGGTGTTGGAGGAGGTGTGTCAGATGGAGACGTTCAAGGCAAGCTGTGGTAGAGATGAGGTGATCATCATGAGACATGCTGAGCTTGGTAGAATAAAACTGGGTGAGTGCTCAATCTACAGCAACAACAACAGCAACATCAACAACAGCAACAACAACAGCAACAGCAACTACAGTAGCATCAGCAACAGAACAACAGCAGCAACAACAATAGCAGTAAAAGCAACAGCAGCAGCAACATCAACAACAGCAACAACAGAAGCATGAACAGCAGCAACAACAACATCAAAACCAACAATTGTTTAAACACCCACAATAACAACAACTGCAACAACAACAAATACTTAAATTACAACAACAACAATAACAGAAATACTAGCAACAACACCAGCAAATATAACAAAACAACAACATAAACAACAACAACAAAAATTAGAATGCTACTGTCGTCAGTGACAACATTGTACATTATAGATAGATTGTACATAATATAGGCAGTGCTTTAAAGAGAGATAGAGATGCATATACAATGTTACATGTGTACTCTAAACTCTAATGAATACTGAACATGTAAATGGAGAACCAGGGGTGGACCCAAGAATTTTTTAAAAGGGGACTTAACTTTTTTGGACTGTTTCTATATTTTTTAAATAAACGCCCAAGCCTTCTACGGAGCATAGTACTGTTAAATATTTTTAATACTTTTTACTTGCAAGCTGGTAAAGCTAATGTTAACGTCAGTTTCCTCACTCGAAGGCGATGTCAGTGACGGGTGAGCTCAGGATTGAACCCCGCACATATTGATCCGCGGTTGAGTATCTTACCGACATCGCCACTGGCTCCAGCCAGATAGAGATGCCTTGGCATGAAATACTCCATAATCTGTTGAATATTGAACGTGCAAATACAGAACCAGGGGCGCATCAGAAATATTTTAAAGGAGGCGAGGGCTTGCCTTTTTTAAAAAGTATCTAAATTATCTTTCTTACGCTCACGTTTTCTCCGGGGTACAGTACTGTTCGAATATTTTTTACTTTTAACCTTTTAACTCTTATATACATATCTACAAATACAAAAAGGCACTTCCTTATATATATATATATATATATATATATTTAAGGAAGTGCCTTTGTAGATGTATATTTATTCACCAAAATACATGGCAGTATAAAAATTATGAACGAAAAGAATAAGAGAAACTATTTATATTTATCTACCCACCCCACGCGTGTATATTTAAAAACTAAACACATTTACTCAGACAAAAATCTATGACAAAAGCGAAAATATAAATTTAAAAATATCGACTGGCCTAGGGGGTGGCCCCTGTGACCTCCCCCTTTATCCGTAGAGATCTGGAGAAATCAGTATTTAACAAATCTTTCCAGTTGTCTCCCCTATGAAGTCGTATTAAATGTTGACAATTAAAGGGTGTGTTGGATAATTGTTGCCTGAAGGTTCATCATATTCACCGAGCCGTGTGTGCAGTGAAACCTGTATTAAATGATATCTGCCCTACAGTCACGTGATAATTAACAACCGTGATTTACCTGTAATAACAATTACCTGAATAGTTTGCTGTTCTATAGAAGCGTATAATTACATTAGACACGTATACGGCTTACTTTTACATATAGTACATATATGTAGTACATAATGTTTATTTAAAGTTTTCGAACATCGAAAAAAAATTGTGAAAGCTGACGAATCAACAGCTCAAATACATAAATACATTAATACATTAGACTAATAAAGAAATAAACAAAAAGCAATAGACCAAATAGCTCGATCAATCATTAAAATAAGATTAATAAATCAATAGACCAAATAGTTCAATCAATCAATTAAATATAAGACAAATAATGCTTACGTTTCTGTTCGATAGATAACACGACTGATTTATTTATGCGCCTTGATTGATTGCTGATCAATTGACTGATTAATTAATTTCTTGCGTGATTGATTGGATTGAATGAATGATTGGGTATATTTTTAATTGGCTTATTGATTGATTTATTTATTGGTTGATTTCTTGGATCTTAAACATATCATCTTCTCTCTGGTATTGTGGTTTCCTAGCTTAGTCTATAAACTTGCAGGTTTAAAGCATTTATTAAATGACTGATTGATGGTTGATGTTTTGATTGACCAATTGATTGATTGATTGATTTATTTATTTACTTATTGATTGATTGACTAATCTGTTGATTGATTGATAAATCTGTTAGTTACTTGATTTTTTGGCTGATATGTTGATCGGTTGATTGAGCTGATTGATTGATAAATCTGTTAGTTACTTTATTTTTTGGCTGATATGTTGATCGGTTGATTGAGCTGATTGATTGATGGACTCAGACTTGGTTGATTAATAGGGCGCTATATGAGAGAGAATTTTTGGATTTATTGATTGATTGATTAATTTATTGATTGATTAATTGATTGATTGATTGATTGATGAACAGGACGCTGTGTGACGGAGAACTTTGGACACCTGGGATGCTCGATGGACGTCCTGGTAGAGATGGATTCATACTGTTCCGGGAGGAGGGATTGCGAGGTGAAGATCGATGACTCATCGTTCAAGAGACGTAACTGTCACAGCGACCTGAGGAATCATCTGTGGGCCGCCTACAAGTGCGTCAAAGGTATGATTAATCAATCGATAGGCTAAATTGAGGAGGGCATAAAATAGATTCCTAGGTAAGCGGTTTTGTTTAATTAACCACAGATAATTTTAACAAAGAAATTTAAACCATGAATTAGGTAGATTTGGGGTAAACAGGATTTTGTTTTCAGGGAATGGCGCCCCTGCCCAGAAAATGTTAGTCGAGCAGAGTAAGGCATAGGGGGCCCACCTCGTCATAAGCAGAATCCCCCAAAATAATGATGTATCAAAAGGAATGTTGCATATGATATAAAGATTCACTCGTATGTGGACATGACGAAGAAAACATACAACAGAGAAGAGTGGAGGCGTTACATACCATGCACCTGCCAGTAGGCAGTGCACTAAGAGAGAGAGAGAGAGAGAGAGAGAGAGAGAGAAACCAAGTTGCTCGAGAAAGAGAGAGAGAGAGAGGGAACTATGTTTATTTAAAAAACACTCAAATGTGCATTAACACACACTAGGCCGTCAAAGAGCTTATAAAAACCTATCTATCAATCAACTAAAGATATGAATAGTAAATCAAAAAGTCCAAATAGTTCGATCAATCAATTAAAGATAAAGCTGGCAAAGCTAAGGTTAACGTCAGTTAACTAATAACATTAGTTATACGACTAATAAGTCAACTTTATTATCGTTCTATTGGACAAATTCATTCAATTATACAATAATTGTATTCTACACTTACATCGCCAGTCACTGACATCGCCTTTGAGTGAGGAATCTGACGTTAACGTTTGTTATATTTCCGTGGTCAACTTCACCAGCTTTTTACTTACCGTTGCACAACTATGTTCATTATATTTTCATTTCAGTTATCGTTCCACCTGCTAAATGTCAGTTCTCGGGCTACGAGATCGACAGAGAGCCCAAAGGCTTCATCAGCAGCGAGGTGACCCAGGACACTGGCTGTGGTCTTGCTGAGATGCCGTGGATCATACAGGCAGGTCCAGGGCAGAAAATAAACATCACCGTGTACGACTTCACCTACAATCCTCTCACGATATCTAGCGCAGCCCCCTTAGATGTGCCTGTAACGTGCAGGTAACTAGATACAATACGATACAATACAATACGATACGATACGATACGATACAATACGATACGATACGATACGATACGATACAATACGATACGATACAATACGACACGATACGATACGATACGATACGATACGATACAATACAGTACGATACAACACGATACGATACAATACGATACGATACGATACGATACGATACAATACAATACGATACAACACGATACGATACAATACGATACGATACGATATAATACGATACGATACGATACAATACAATACGATACGATACGATACAATACGATACGATACAATACGATACGATACGATATAATACGATACGATACGATACGATACGATAGGACATGACACGAAATCGGTATGTTATCGTATCGTATCTTGATATGATACGATACTATGCGATATGATATTGTACGATACGATACGATATCATTGAATACAAATTGATGTGATTTAATTGATTGATGAGATTTAATTGATTGAGATGATTTAAACGATTGATTTGATCCTAATCGATGCCGGTATGAAACAACTTCTTTGTTGTAAACAGACTTCTCTGAACGATCGATCGCTTAATTTTGACTGATCGATTAATTTACTGATTTGTATATCTATCGATTGATTGATCGATTGATTGATTGGTGACAGAGTATACGCCACTATTCGTGAGTCAGACGTGGACAGAAGGTCTACAATCTGTGGCTCACTGGCTAGAGAGCAGAACGTCTTCACTTCAGTAAAGAACAGGGTGGAGGTTCGAATCTTGTCAGCGAGAACACCTGGTGATAAGATCAGCACTGCTCAACACAAGCAGTCGTCGGAGGTTCACTTCCTCATCCACTACGAAGGTATAGAGGCGTGAATTCTGAACCTTGATTGATTGATTGATTTATTAACTGATTTACTAGTTGATTGATTGATTGTTTGAATGATTGATACATTTATTGTTACTTTCCTTTAAATCCCCGTCCATCTACTTCTACTTGTATACCGGGTTATAATAAAAATAATAATAAAAGCTTTAACGGCTGTTTTCTCATACAGGATGATGTTAGGGACATCTCCACGGCACACATCACCACAGATCAATTACCCAGACCAATATGCAAAAGAAATGGTATGATATACTAATGTATCATACCATTTAATCACACCATCATAATAAATAATGGTATTATGAGGGACCTTATTGCGCTAGCTAGTCGTCTTGGTTCTGATTTCATAGTGCTCGATGTTGTTATTGACGACGATTGCACTTTTGTTGTTGTTGCTGCTGAAGGGTAGATTTGCCTTTGACTGGTTTACATCTAGCTGACGTTTGGTGCGTTGATTAAGAGAGATATGAAATATGGGAGATTGACTAATGGTATGGGACAAAGAAGATTTGAGACAGTCTATTCGTATCCCGACCCTATTTATACTGGGATTTAAGAGAAGATGATGATAACGATGACGATGTTTATGGTGATGATGATGATGATGATAACGATCAGTTTTGATTGATTGATTGATTAATCAGTACTGAGCTGCGTGGAGCCCATCCTCTCTGATGGAATGAGGATGCGGAGGCAGCAGGACTTGATGGAAGTGGAATGTCTGGACACTGGAGAGTCCTGGAGTCTTACATGCTCCGGTACAACATGGGTGGGGCAGTATGGAAACTGTTCAGCAGGTGATCAATCAATCAGTCAATCAATCAATCAGTCAATAAACCAATCAATAAATCAATCAATCGATCGATCAATCAATCAATCAATCAATCAGTTAGTCAGTCGATCAATATATTAATCAATCAGTCAGTCAATCAATTAGTCAATCAATCAATCAATCAATCAATCAACCAATCAGTCAATCAATCAATCAAACAGTCTATCAATCAATTTAGAGGTAGGTTAAAGTGAGCTAATTATTGCTTATAACAATGTCTAGAATAGAGTGGAATTCTTGAAAAAGTTATTATTTTATTATGAAATTGAATCTCATAAATACCACTAATATGAATTTTTTGTTGATTACATAACTATATTATGAATCTAAGCAATTATTGGTTCGGACAGATAACCTATATAGAATATATGAGTTTTTAGAAGCACTTCATGACGTGAGTTGGATTGATGTATTAGACAGGGATGACAATGGATATACAATATCGGTTAACGTCTATTTCCTCATCCAAGAATGATGTCAGGGACGTCCCCACAGCATATATCACTATAGATCAATTCACCCATACCAATCTGCAAAAGAAATGTGCTGAAGAAAAGCAAATGGTGTTAGTAGAAGTGAAAGAAGACATACTTTAGGCATTATATTATATATATTACTATGAGCAGTTCCATAAGCAGTTGAAGACCTATCTTTTCCATCTCTCTTTTCCATCCAGTGTCCATGAGTTGCGACCTGCGCCTAAACCACCTGTTCTTTAACTCCTTTTACTTTGGACTGAATTTCTGGATTTTGGAATTTGCACCGTTTTTGGACCTTCTTTTTTTGCTTGCCGGCTTGCTTTTGTCTCAATAGTGCTCGATGTTTTCATTGATGACTGTAGCACTCTAATTGTTGTTGTTATTATCATTACTACTATTATTATTATTATACTTTTATTCTAGCGAGCAATTGTTTAAACATAAATTAGCCAAATAAATGAAAAGTTATAGATTGAAATTTATGAACAGCACTGACGTCATTGTGAGTTGTTGAAACTGACTGTACATGTAAGATTTTACTTTGTCCAAGTTGATTTTTAAAATTACTGTTTCTTAGTTTCACACCGACTATTATAATATAGAATCTAATATTTCTTTTGTTACGCAGTTGCCGCTTCTTCAACGTTGCCTTATGGTAAGTAAACGTTTTACATATTTCAACAAATTTCATGTTTGGACGCTTTATTTTAGTAGTCGAATTTTTAAATTTTACTACGAATATATAAGTCTAAAATAGGGGATTGCCTGATGAGATGATGTAGGACAGAGAGGATTTTAGACTGTCTATTCGTATCCCGACCCTAGTAAAACTGGGATTCAAGTGAAGATGATGATGACGACAACTGATGACAACAAAAGGCAACGATTACTAATAACCATGGAGAGGAATGGAGGAAATAACGAAAACTACAAAAGCAGAAACTTAAGAAAGGAAAACATTGTAAACACGTGCGGTATGTCATGTGTTTAAATATACGGAATAAAATTTTAAAAAAATAAAAAATAAAACTGAGAAAAACAATTTCTTCATAAAACAAAGACTTTGTGGCAAATACATTTACACTTTACTGACTTACCTGTGTAACAGAATGCACTTGACTCAATAGTGATCGATGTTGTCATGGATGATACTATCACTTTAATTGTTGTTGTGTTATGTTGACATGTCATGGATGACAGTATCACTCTAATTGTTGTTGTGTTATGTTGACACAGCTATATCCAGCGCTATCATAGGCCTGATAGCCCTCGCTGTGAGCTGTGCCATACTCGTCATAGGCGTCATCTGCATCAAGTGGTATGTCGAGCCCAAACTCTTCTATCTATAACCACTTGTTCTCTCTCCTCGTTAAATTAGACATTGTTCTCTGTAGAATATAGTGAACAATGTTGAAATTAGACATTGAAAGCAGACTTTGAGTATGAATATGTACCTTAAACCTGCCACTTGGCAGTGCACTGAAGAGAGAGAGAGAGAGAGAGAGAGTGTATAATTTTATGTATTTTATTTTGATTTATTGTTTGTCATAGTATTCGTTTAAGTGGCTATCTTTAGTTCTAATGGAGTAAAGATGCAGATAAATAATTGATCACCTATAGCCTTACATGACCCTGGTTTTTGTCGCCTCTTCAAATATAATTTCACAATATTTATTGTTACAAGGACATCAAAACTTCAAACAGAACAGCACAATAGATCTTTTCGGTAATAGCTATAAATAGAACATCGAGGCATCCAAATGTAAACAGTGGACAAGAAAACGTAAACACTGCATAGAATACTATTGAAATGTACTAGTTACTCATAAAATTTCTAATACAAGCTTTCTATAGAAATGTTATTTACTTTACAACCTACTATACGGATATTAATTAAAGAATAACTTAACACTTATAGTTTAACTCTGACACCCATTATAACGATATGCATGCATTATAACGAAGTTATAATATAGACCCATTACATTTACATGTAAATATATGTATCAGATGTCTACATAAGCAAACCAGTGTTAACATGCAACAAAATATGTTTTCAATTACCGAACTGATCTATTGAGCTACACTGTCTTTTGCTGTGTTTATTAACGACATTTCGGTATTTATTATTTTAATTTCTTGTGCATTCATTATTTTCCATTTCACCAGTTTTACCACATTTTCCAGATACATTCAGCCTTTTATTTCACAAAAATCTTATCTATTTCACAAATATTTAATTTTTAACAAATATTTCACGCGTTAATTTTGTTAATTTTTTAAGAAAAGTGTTTGACAAAGATATTTTTGCAGTTGACTGTGATAAAAAGGGCGATGTCAGTTACCGTGGCCTAGTATTGTCAGAATGGAATAATAATTATTTAATAAAAGTAGTCAAACTGTTCAATAAAATTCGTTAATAACTTAGTAACCGAAGTAGGCCTACTTTAGTTAACAAAATATTATACAGGCCTAAGGATTTAATTTTTTAAATATTTAACAAATTCTTTTAATTGATATTTTATCAAATATATTCGCAAATATTTATTGAGTTTATTTCGCCAATGATTAAAGAATTTACCTTGTACTTATTTATTTCATTTATCATACGCATATCACAATTGGCATACACAATAAACAGAGCGCATGATGGGAAATAAAGGCCCACAAGTGGCACTTACTTATTCCGATTTTTTTTACAAATGCAAACGTTTGCATTAATTATTAATTGCGCTCAATAAAATCCCAACGATTTTAAAATCGTTAGGATGGCTAAAATTAACGTTGGAGCCAAATTTAACGAGACTATTTCGCAAACGATTAATGAATTTAAGTTATTATTTATTTATTTATTTATTTACAGGCGCATCGAGCAGAACCGAAACAAGAACTGGCGACTTCCACCAATAGCAGACCCGTACTACGACAGGGGCGGGGACTACAACGTTAACTCCGCCCATCAGGGCGGAGTCCAAAAGAATATTCCCGGGGTAGCACCCGGAGCACCGGGCTACCCCTACCAAGATTCCCCTAATTTCGGAAATGAGTACGCCCATACACACCTCCCTGGACAATACTCCACGGGCTACCCGGGTGAGTCCATTATGAACCAGGGGGTGTCAGGGTACCAGCACTGTGACGGCTATCCTGTGGGGTTTTCACCTGATGGCCAGTATCCACCCCGCCGGGGGTGCTATGCCCCCCCTCTCGAGCACATTTACGAAAGTCCTGACTGTGTGAAAATGACCGAACAGAACACGGGCCACTACACCCCCCGTATGACCCCGGCCAGTCCCCGGGGGACAAATATTCGGGGGGCGAGGCCCCAGCAGTACTGGATCGGGGGTACGCTCAATTCTCCGCCACAGTCACCGCACGGACATAGCCGGGCGGTGGCTGCGGCTGATGTCGAGGAGGGGGCGAAAAATAAATCTGCCGGAAATTACTCTCTGTGATCTGCGGTGTAATTAAATTGTAATTAATTAATTAATTATAATTAAATGCTTGATTATAATTAACTAAATGATCTGCGTTGTAATTAATTCTAATTAATTAATTATAACTAGCTACAGGGTAATAATTAACTAATTGTTATTCATAAGGAATATTATAATTAATTAGCATAGCTAGGCAGTCTAACTGATTATAGTTAACTGATTGAGTTGAGCAATTATAAAGTGTATTTGGTTTTCTAAGCAGTGTAAGTAGTTATTAATTTATTAGATAAATATTTAATTAATTAGATTAATTCAGCGGTGTAATAAAAATAACTTATATTAATATAACTATTTCTATGAGAGTGGTATAACCAAAAGGAGCATCTTTATAAAGCGTCACAAACATCGTATCTGAGGTTGAAACGGTCGTTAAATCTTTCAATTTTTACGTTGATACCAAACTTGATTTGTTTGCGTTGAACAAGATTGCTGGTTGAAATAAATTATTTTACAATTTGTCTAAGCCCGTCCTGACATGATGGCCCCATGGTGGGATAAAACTGGCGCTAAATGTTGTATTACTCATGTTTTATGATCTACGCTACGTGTATTATTACAGGCCCTAATATTAAAGAGCATTGTCACTATTACATTGTAACTATTAAACTGTAACTATTACATTATGACTATTATATTGTCACTGTGTCACTGTAACTATTACATTGTAACTCTTACATTGTACCTATTACATTATGACTATTATACTGTAACTATTACATTGTAATTATTAAATTTTCATTATTATTTTCGTATTTGCGACAAGTGTTTGACTATTAAATACAATTGTTTCAATGTGATTGTTTACAAACACGTAGGAATTCGTATATTAACCAATCAGTCAATCAATTAATAAGAATGTGACGTACAATTCCTCGTAACAAGGCAATGTCAGGGACGTCTCTTGAAGACAAACAGACGCAAGCAGACTGTATACTGTATAGAGTCATAGCAAATTTCTCTCTCACTTTATCTCTCTCTCTCTCTCTCTCTCTCTCTCTCTCTATATATATATATATATATATATATATATATATATATATATATATATATATCCTCTCTCTCTTTATCTTTCTGCTAACTCTCCCTTTGTCTGTATTTCAAATTCACTGGTAAATGAAATAAAATGTTTAACATTCACTGTTAACGGGATTTATTGATTAGCTATGATTGCTGATTATTGATTATTGGCCGATAAGAATAGGCGTTAATATTACAGTAACTTTATAAATGAGCCTGTGGCAATGTAGGAAATATATTCGACTATGGATCAGTATGTACGGGGTTCAAATCCTGGGCTTACTGCCGTGATACGCGAAATCGTCATCGTCTTCTTCCCTTGAATCCCAGTTGAACCAGGGTCGAGTTACGAATAGTCTGTCTCAAATCATCTCTGACTCACACCATATCATCAGTTAATCCCTTAAAACATTTCCATTCCTTTTAGACAATTTTGTAGCAATTGATGGAGCCAAAGCGCTCACCAACGGAATGCCCCTTCTGACGTTGGCTTGTATCTTAGAGCTTTGTCGCCTTGTGCGACACGTGTAGTTAACGTTTGGTCTATTCTTCATCAACCCGGACCAACAAGGGTATACATAAAACTTTTTCAAAATTATTTAAATTGTGATTCTTATATCAGAATTTGAGGACAGTCTTGCAATCTGCAGATCTGCTATACTACATAGGGCTGCTGTTACTTTCAGATGGGTTTATTGCATCTATTTATATCTACGTGAATTGTTTTACAGTTTCTTATGATCTGTATAAACTCTTTGTGTTTGATTTGATACAAAACTAATGTCACTTGAGTACAGCCATCAACCGTGTGTCTCTCTCTACACACCGGCAGTGTTATATATATATATATATATATATATATATATATATATAGGAGGGCATATATATATACAGTATATATATATATATATATATATATATATATATATATATATATATATATATATATATATACATATATATATATCTGCCAAGTGGCAGGTTCAAGGTACATACTCATACTCAAAGTCTGCTTGTATATATATACATATATATATATATATATATATATATATACAAATATATATATATATATATGTATATATATGACATATGTATATATATATATATATATATTGTATATATATATGCCCTCCTATATATATATATATATATATATATATACATATATATATATATATATATAACATTTAGATTAACTCATTTACATTGAAATGCATTTACCACAACTGCATGAGCATGAGGCTATCTGTACGTATACTTGTAGATCTGCGATACTTTTTTACTTTCAGCAGAGTTTATCTCGTTTGTTTATATCCACGTGACTGACTCTACAGTTTGTTTTGTGATCTCCCTAACCCTCGCGCTTTTATATTACTACCTTCTTAATTAATCAATCAATCAATTAATCTACCTTATTAATTATTCAATCAATTAATCTACCTTATTAATTGTTCAATCAATTAATCTACCTTATTAAATAATCAATCAATTAATCTACCTTATTAATTAATTACTACCTTCTTAATCAATCAATCAATTAATTAATAAATCACTACCTCCTTAACTAATACTGATCCATCTCACTGGTACTCTGCATGCAAATATAACTTTCTGAATTAATTATCCGCGTATTATTTGAATCTATTCAGGAATCAATACCGGTAATTATCTTATTAAATGATGTATTTATGGCAGTTTTTAAATGTAGACAAGATGTTGATTTTTGTGAAATTGTGTCTGTCTGTCACGTGACGTATTCTCTAACCAACCCAATCAGTGCTACAGTATTTCACAAGTCTGTAAATCTCTCAAATGCTGAAAACTCGTTTTTATTTCAATTTTCTACTTTTAATTTGATGCAAAGTATGCGTGACTATTATAACTCATTTTATTGTTGTTTTTTTATATTTGTAAACTTTTGTGTTCGCGCTACGCAAGACATTAGACGATAAATCAAACAATTCGTCTTTTCATTTGAAATCAATCGATCGAAATCAGTGCGTGGAACTCTTAGCAAAAACTCTCATATGCACAATAAATAGTGGGTGGTAATTAATCAAAAAGATGATATATTTACATGTATATATATATATATATTTATATATGTATATATATATGTATATATATATAACAATTAATCATAAATACTAATGTCATTTATTTGTAACTGAATCAAAATACACACAAAGTGCTTAAAACGAGACAGAATATAAATAAAACGGCCGTCAGAAAGAGCACAATTGAGCTCTATCTAGCTGACTACCGGAAACACAGAAACGTAGTAACATAGCAACATAAAATCGTAGAAAACTTTGATATAGTAAACATAAATAATGCAAATAGCATTGATTTTCAAAGAGCAAAAACATTACGGACTAACTAAAGCAGAAATAAGATTTGTAGAGCTAAAAATGCATAAAAATTAAAACCAGATTCCATCAATAGTTCAAGAAGGAATAACATTAGTAGAAAACCCCTGAACGATCAGAGGTTTTACTGACTTGAAGACATTGTACAACTGCAAACATAGACATAGACAATCATTTCCAAGTATCAATTAAATGCTCTTTGTATATTTTATTAAAAACTGTTTCAGTGCAACAGGTTCTGATTTCACTGAGGATATTATTCCAAATTGTACAGCAAGAGTTTACAAAGGAATTGAAAAAAAAGCACGATTACATGGTTTATAGAGGTAATTAGTTGATTTAATGCGAGTAGGATAACTATGACCAGCCTGATTTAAGCAGAATAGATTGGCCGTAGAAGTTTAATGAAGGTTATTAAAGTGATTTATTAAAGTGATCATGTTACACGATATATCGGTACTGCTCTGCAGCTGAAACAGATATGTGTTCTGTTAATTTTTTTAATTAATTAATTAATTAATTAATTAACCCAATTAATATCAAATATCAACCAGGTAGAAATTGAACAGATCTTTGCTGAACGCAGCACTTAATGGATTCTAGGTCCGAAATCAAAGTCTATCAATCAATATAGATAAAAAAGTAAAGCTAATCTTAACGTCAGTTTACTCACTCGAAAGCGATGTCAGTGACGGGAGAGCCCAGGATTTGAAACCCGTACATAACTATCCTCGGTCGACTATCTTGCTGACTTCGCCACTGGCTCCAGCCAAAAGTATAAATCACCGGCTGGAGCCAGTGGCTAAGTCGGTAAGATGCTCGACAGCGGATCAGTATATGCCGGCTTCAAACCCTGGGCTCGCCCGTCACTGGCATCGCGTTAGAGTGAAGAAACTCTAATGAAAATCGTAGAAAAATTGGAGATAATAAACATAAGGGAAAAGGAAAAATAGAGAGTGAAACGATTAGAAGAACGAGACTTGGGATGCTGGATGGTTATAAACAGTTATTCTTATGCTAGTATGAACAGAAATGCAGAGGATAGAGATATGTTGAAGAGTTATAGCCTATAGGTCTAAGCTCTTGGACCTGCCAATTAACAATTACCTGAGAGATTGCCATAGTTTGGTTGGTGCAACATCACTGGCTACAAAAGCAACAGCATCGACAGCAACAGCAATAAAACAGCGACAACAGAAGTTACAAGAGAGCAACAACAACAGCAACAACAACAGCTGTTGTTGTTGCTGACGTTTTCACACAACAGCAGCAACAATAATAGCAACAACAACAGCGACAACAACAGCGATAACAACAGCAACCAGCTCACGATATCGCTTCTGTTTACCACCAGCCAGTTATCACAAGTTTAAATCTTTGTATTCTGCTATATACATGTACTTTGTAAGCCGAATGCTGATTTAGTCTATATGTAATACACCTATGCAGTAGAATTTCCTATCTCATTGCTGCTGTTTTTGCAGTTTTTGTTATTTCCTCCATTTCTCTCCACGGCTATAAATTATGGCTGCCTTTTGTTGGAGCATCAATTGCAGCCAGATCGGAGTTAAGACTAACCTTTCATCGCCCAGAGGATTTTTTAAGTCGAAGTTGTTAACACCCTGTCTTCCAAAGTATCCACAAAGTACTAACCGAAGCCGATAATACTAATAAAATAATAAAGGTATAACGTCCGTTTCCTCATACAAGGATGATGGGATTGATGGCAGGGACGTCATCTATGATAGAGCTCATCTTCTTTTACTGACGCGGAGAAAAACCAAGTGCGCTAAATCCCGCCAATGAATGTTTCTTATATTTTATATATGTAGTCAGAGCCTTTGTAGTCGTCATTGTGGTGATACATGAAAATAAATAATTAATAAATTAATATAATTAATTAGAATAATTATACTGGGGTTTAAGCTGTAGGCCTACATCAACCCTTCATACGACTTCTCATCCACTTGTTTAGTGTTTCTCATCGCATGAGCTGCAGTCAAGCTCTGCAGCCAAAAGTTCAGCCGATCATTCTCTTTCGGCTTGTTATTCGCTTTCTCTTTAGACTGTAAGAATGTAGTTTGTAGATATATTAATACCTATTTGTAGGGTAATAATTTATCACAAATATATCAGCAGTATAGTTCACCATCTGTGTATATTATACATCTGATTCTGTTGAAGCTACATTATAGTGGATTAGTATCATTCAATGATTTTATTGATGTTACTTATATGGGAAGGCATAAGGGGCCCACCTCGTCATAAGCATAACCCCGAAGAAAAGAATGGTATATCACAAGGAATGTTAGATGATTTAAAGACCCACTCATTGGCTATGTGGAAATGAAGAGGAAAGCGGAAGACAGAGAAGAGTGAAGGCGTTATACATCAAGGACCTGTTAGTAGGCAGTGCACTAAGAGAGAGAGAGAGATACATATACGAATTATTTTCGTTTGGCAATGTAGAAAACATAAGTCTAGTCTAGCAGGTAGTTTTTAGTCAGTAAATCATATCAGCGACCAGGTTTGCTTTAGGCGGAGATATCGCGTTCAGGTATTTAGCTGCTTATAAAGAGTTGTAAGGCTTAGATGTGGTTTAGTATTTCAACGAATTCAAGTTTGAAGGTTTGGCTATAATATTCAAGCTAATGTTAACGTCAGTTTCCTCACTCGAAAGCTATGTTAATCACGGGCTAGCCCAGGATTTGAGTTAGTGCACGAGGTGCAATTTCGCTAGTAATTTTTTATTTGTAAGTAAAAGTTGGTAAAGCTAATGTTAACGTCAGTTTTCGCAGTCGGAAGCGATTCCAGTAATAATGAAAGAGAGAGAGAGAGAGAGAGAGAGAGAGAGAGAGAGAACCATGATCATTTATTTGTAACTGAATCAAAATATCCACAAAGCGTATACAACGAGACATAACACACACAAAACGGCCGTCAGAAAGAGCACAATTGAGCTCTATCTAACTGACTAACGGAAACACAGAAACATAGTAACATAGCAACATAAGATCGTAGAAAAATTTGAGATAATACACATAAATAATAACATAGCATTGATCTGTAAGTGCAAAACATTACGGACAACCTAATGCAAAAACTAAAGATTTGTAGTGGTAAAGTGCATTAACATTGAAACCGGATTCAAATAATGAGTGAGAGAGAGAGAGAATTATGTTTTATTTCAAAAATACACTGAAATATGCACACACACTAGGCCGTCAAATAGTAGGCCTAAAGGCCGGACTAATACATGTATATATTAGTAGATAATCCCTGAAGGATCAGAGGTTCTATTGACTTGAAGACATTGTACAACTGTAAAAATTGACATAGACAATCATTTCCAAGTATCAATTAAATGCTGTTTGTATATTTTATTAAAAACTGATTCAGTGGAACAGGTTCTGATTTCACTGGGGATACCATTCCAAATTGTACAGCAAGAGTTTACAAAGGAGTTGAAAAAGCACGATTAGATTGTTTATAAAGGTTGATTTAATGCGAGTAGGATAAATATGACCAGACTGATTTAAGCAGAATAGATTGGCCTTAGAAGAGGGGACAGAATTGGAAGAATTTAAGCATCTGAAGATAATTTTTGTAGATTCGTAATATTCGTAAGAGGTTAGCAGGGAGTGCGTTGTAGTTCTATATTATTTTCGTTTATTTGTACATCACAGCACAGATCATACAAACAATAGGAACCTGCATGTAGTTAGATAAACAAATAACAATACAAAAGAGGCTGCCACAAAAGAGCCATAGCTCTGTTCGGTAATACCATAATTAGTAGCTATAGCAGAGTCTACTAAGTCTGAAATACAAAAATTTCTATTACGTTACTAATTACAGTAAAACTGTTGGTATCCATACAATTGAACATTTTCAAATTAGGAAATGGCCAGACACTGGCAAGTGAAACTCAAAATAAATTTTAAAAACATCTCTAAATTATTACAAATTAAATAAGTAAACTAAGTTCATATCTCTAAATAGCAAAAAACTAACTATTTAAACTAAAGTTTAGAGTGCAAAGAAAAATAATAAAACAAGAAAATGAAAATACATTAAAACAAATGTAGTATCTAATTAACTTTTACAAGCGTTCAAGAAGAGCTTTACTAGTATAAATACATAAAAGGCTTAATTAATATCGATTACATTTTAAAATAATTAAACTAATAATTTGTTAAGACAAAGTTGTTTAACATTATAATATCTATCAACGTTCTGCAAGGTTCTAAGTACTCTATTGCAAGCTAACATCAGGGGTTAATTATGTAATTACCAGTAGAACTGTAAGCTTCAACTCCGTAATGAATAATGGGATGAATGATATCCTCAGACGATGAAAGATGATGTCCCTGATATCATCTTTCGATGAGGAAATGGACGTTAAATCTTGTATTATTTTTATTGTCATTAATTGTAACGATAAAATTGAAAGTTTTGCATACTGCTTTATTTCTGTATATTTTCTGCCAGTAATCATGACAATATATGTGTCGCGGGTCAGGGGTGACCCGGGGGTTTTGCATTCACGTCAGTCAAAATACCTTCTGCATCCGAGGGTAAATATGATTGACTCTATTAATAACCATACCATTAACAACAATACGCAAATTAGAAGACTTAATTAAATCAATGTCATCACTATTAGGATAAAATAAAATATAAGCAAACTTAACATAATTAATGCTTAATAAGTTACAACTGAACCAGTGGCTTAGTTCCTTACAAACAAAGCTGGACTTAGCATATTAAGCAGATATCAAATTGTTTCCAGAAATAAAAGCATAGGAATCGTAGGCAAAAAGAGACAGCAAAGCTTTATTTTATTCGATATCATTGATATCTATTAGAAACAAAAGGGGACAAAGGATAGAACCTTGATGTACCCCTATAGTAATAGGATGGATACTAGGTAATAAATCATTGAAAACAGTATATTGAGATCTATCCGAGAGGTAAGACTTCAACCACTTAAGGGCTGTACCACGAATTCCATATGTATTTAATTTATCTAATAATATATTATGATTAACAGTATCGAACGCCTTACTTAGGTAAAAAATAAACCGATTATATAACTATTGGAACCATTTTCCAACGGAATCATATTAATAGAGTTAATGATTGCATCAGCGGTTGAGTGACATTTACGAATGCCATTTTGATGGGTTGAAAATACATCATATTTATACATAAAGCTCTAAATACGTTTATGCATTATTTTTTCAAAAACTTTAATAAGGTTGCTTAATAAAGATGTAGGTCTCTAATTATCAACTTTGCAGGTGTCGACTTCTTGTGGATTGGAATAACTTTGGCAAAATTAAAAGAAGGAAAATCGCCAAGTTGAAGGGATTTATTAATAACGTGAGTTAAAGGACTCTAAAATAAAAAGTTTGCTCTATGAAGTAAGTCATCAGTTACTCTATGAATGTCTCAATAGCGGAGTGGTAACGTCATGAAGTTTTAGATGACAGATCCTGAGGTGAATTGCACCCTTGTAAAAAAGCTGGTAAAGCTAAGGTTAACGTCAGTTTCCTCGCTCGAAAGCGATGTCAGTGACGGGCGAGCCCAGGATTTGAACCAGCAACTACTGATCCGCGGTCTAGTATCTTGCAGACTTCGCCACTGGCTCCAGGCAGTGGCGAAGTCGGTAAGATACTCGACCGCGGATACTCGACTTGTGGGTTTGATTCCCAGCCGCGCTGATCTGAGAGTAAAATCTCGGACATTTACTTGACTGGTTACACGGAAATTGGTCTAAATTGCCTTACGGTTTAAACAGGTGGTATTAAAAGTGATATATATCAAAATGTTTGATCTTATCACTGTAATGCGTTTTTTTAATTCTTTATGGCATGTGTGCTGAACAGAAGAAAAATGATAAAGTAGGCCTAATTGTTAAATCAATATTGCCCATTTAACAAAAAATAAACATAACTTTTAGGTATAATTAAAACTGCGAAACTAAGAGGGTAATCTCAGAATAGTACAAATATTCTATCTAAGGTTCACAGTAGATAATCTAACGCATATGCAATGTTCTTCTTCTTCAGTGCACTACTAAGTGGCAGGTTCAAGGTACATATTCATACTCAAAGTCTATTTTCTCGCTCCATAAGTGCACTCCATAGACCAACAAGTAAATCTCGTCACAAAGTCAATGCCGTATCCATACCTTATGTAGCCTATAGTTTGGGAAAAATATGGCTTCTGGCTGCTGATTCTATGTTATCATATTAAAATTAGAATTTTATCGAATAAGAAAGAGTTTATTTTTAGTTTTATTTGATAGCTTTGTTGTTTCTAGTTCTTTGCCAATTGATACGAAAACGTTATATTCCACATCAGTTGATCTAACACATTGGGTTATCATACGACATACTTTAATGTCTATTTCCGACAGGATAACAAGATGTCGCACTGTGATGAAGATTTCCTCAAATTCTGTCGACTGATGGTCGCCGCGCAACAGCTTCGACAGGCGAGGATATTCACGGGAAGTAGAGCAGAGGTTCCGGGCAATAGTTACAGCCAGAAGAGATTTGTTGGTGAAATCTCATCGGATTCGGACGTCATGCACTACAGTGTGGATTCTTATGTGACCGGTTCATACAATGACGTGCCACCTTCTTTCAGAGGTTGTATTAATAGATATACGACTGATAGAATGCATGCAGGCTATGTTCACCTGCTGCGTGGATGTGAAGAGAAAGAATTAAGAGGAGACGATTATAGTGAACATGAAACTGATGCTATACATCAATCGCCACGTGGGCCAGCCACTAGCGGGATAATTAAGAAAGTCTTGAAGGAAATGATTCACGACCTTACAGAAACTCAAGCAAATCAATTTGTTAATGATTTGGATTATGTACAGTCGTATCATTGTCCACTCTGGCCTCATGAAGCTGATGAATGGATTACTAGACAGCGATCACGTGACACTCTATCACATGACGTCATCAGACGTGTTGTAGGTTATGGTTGTGATTTTGTCTGCGCCAAACACAAGGGATACATAGAAAGTGAAAAACGTTATGAATGGAGATTCTCATTCTCTGTGACAGAGTTGATACTGATCAAGAACTGGTCCAGACAACAGAGAGCTGTGTACAGAACAATCAGAGTTCTACATAAGAGATGCAGTCTAAACACTGGACGAGAGTCTCACTTGTGTACATATCACTACAAAACTCTGATGCTCTGGGCTGTTGAAACAAAACCACAGTGTTTCTGGGATGATGGAGTTCTAATTGATGCATTACGTGCTCTACTGATGGACATGATACGCTGCCTGAAGATGAAATGTTTGTATCACTACTTTATACCAACAAATAATCTCTTTGATCATCTCCACTCTGAGGATCTCTCTGATGATATTAACCATCTACTGAGTATACGCGAAAATGACAATTTAATATGTACTGTCAAAGATTCTTGTATGCATGAAGAATTTTTGGACATCAATAGAATGATATTTTTAAATATGCCTCAATGTGTGCATAATTCCATCAATTTGCTGGATTATTCGATGCTTAATGTGAGAAATCATACATTTTTTACGCAGCGACGAGAAAAGACAAAGTTACAAAAATGCGTCGCCAATGAACTAAAGACAGCCTACGAATTAACTAATCAAGCATTGCTAAAATCTGATAAGCTAATCGGTGGTCCAGCAACTGATTCTACCAACTGCTGCGACGCAGAATTACAATATAGCACGGAGGAAAAAAGTGTCAGCGATGAAAGACTAACCAAAATATTTAACTTTAACCAAAACCTTCCTCACATATTTTTTGAAATGTACCCAGGAAATCCTACAGTCGAATATTGCGAGGAATTGCCTGCAAATTGGGAATCAGTCGTTGTAGAGGACGGAAAAAGCAAAATGTGCAAGTCGATTGAGAAATTTAAGTATTTATTGTACTCTCGTGATCCACAATGGAACAATACAAAATCTATGAAAATAGTCAATTCAAAGAATCAATCTGAATTTAGTGAAACTAATTCGCAATGCGAGGCAGATAGAAATTGTTTGAATGAACTCTCTCTTACTTATTGTGTCTACTTTCCGGGAGAGAAATTTCAAAAAGGTATGCTTCAATATCATACATTCAACAGTAAATTAATTCCCACTGTACCGATATCCTGGTTTATCAACAAAGTTTACACAGCCAACCATTACTACACATTTCTCTCTGACTACGAGAGAACCGTCAAGATCTGTGACGAGGTTATCAAGTTATACAAATCGTCTCTGATCAATGTAGCCTTTGCAGAGGCTGGATATCCATTTCTTCTCTCCACACAGTGGATGGAGATGTACGACAGTGGGTTACAACAGGTTCTTGGTCTAGCAGCTCTGTGTAGATTTGTCATACATGGATCAGACAATCGACCAGTTCATATTCCTGTCTGTCCTGTACAGTTTGCTCTCTACCTTAAGGTGCGCTGTGTGGCTGAGACTGAAGGACTGACTGTTTTACATTTTAACCATTTTGGAGACTGGTTTAAACAACTAAAGTTCTGTAGTAGAATTGATCAATTTTGCAGGCAAGGCATAGTTGCCTTGATTGCAGCTTTAAAATTCACCAAAATTACCCCGGATTATTTAAATAATCGTATTTTTGATTTTTGAGGAAGATAACATTAACATTTTTGAATATTTAGCTAGATTGCAGAAATAATCAATAAGCAAAGTGTTAGATTAATGTCTAGCGTTATAATAATGCATCTCTTATTTATACATCAAAAAATCATTTTAGTTGTATTTTACAATGAATATGTAAGCTATATATATTTAAATCCGAGCTGCTTAGAGCTGCCTTTTCCTTTTCTGGTCTCTCAGATATCTATCGGCCTTCTCGTAAGCTTTGTGCTTCTTTTGCCAACCCACTTTAAATTCCAAATAGCATCACTTCATTAGGCAGACGCACACTTTTCCTCCTCTGCTCCCACTCTAAGAAACATTCTGTCCCTTGATCTTCACACATGCTACAAAACAGGTTATCAATCAAGCGATTAATTATTTTACAGTAGATGATCAGATGTGATTTAATTGGACGAAATTCAAGTGGCTCGGCGTCTTGTATTTTTAATCTATGGGGTCCAAAAATTATATAGTCCAAAAATTCGTTTGGTAATTCCTTTTGGCACTGATTCAGTTATGTAAACTGTTTTGCAGCACACAGCTCTGGCTCATTTATGATAGGCGCGCTCATACTGCGCATTTGCTTAACTGCTAACATATATGTTTATGTCATTTATATAATTGTTCAGTACCATTGTTCAGTATTATTTAGTAGTATTTACTAGTAATTGTTCAGTAGTATTGTTCAGTATTATTTAGTAGTATTTACTAGTAATTGTTCAGTAGTATTGTTCAGTATTATTTAGTAGTATTTAGTAGAAATTGTTCAGTAGTTTTTGTTTAGTAGATATAAGAAAATAAACAATATGATGATAAATCCTCTTTGACGGCCTGGTATTCGATTCTATTTTTGTTGCTGTTTTATTATTATACGTCGCGTATTAAATATACGCCATATAATAACAAAGCAGCATATACTGACAAATAGAATTAACAAATTTAGTTACTTATTCATTGATGTTGTTATTGATATGTTATTGATGCTGTTATTGATATTTTACTGATGTTGTTATTGATATTTTACTGATGTTGTTATTGATATTTTACTGATGCTGTTATTGATATTTTACTGATGTAGTTATTGATATTTTATTGAAGTTTTTATTGTTACTCGACAGGGGATCGAAACGTCCTCGTTCATTGTAGAGAGCAAAGAACGAGAAATAAGGTTTTAAAGATCGAACTGGAATTAAATGTGCGAACTTGAATAAAGTGC
>CAJHZI010000041.1:45000-142196 GCA_905160935.1 Enchytraeus crypticus
TGGCAATGTATGCGCTGGGTTGATCGTTGCTGGTGTCATAATCATGTGAGTTACATAAAGTAAGGTCTTCAGTAACTGAGTCAAAGGATTTAAGTTAAACATCTGCCTCTTTGTATGATCGTGTCCGTAACTGTCAGGTACGAAACTGAATAAATATAAAAAGATAACTGCGTAGAAATCATATTCTCGATGTTTCCTGAAACAACTATCATTCATATTTATGGAAATATTAAAAATGAAACTATTATATAAGCACATTTTCTTGAAAGATAAGTAGCACTTGTGGTACCTATCCGAACTGAAGGCTAGGTTATGATGTATATGTTGACCTTGCACACAGATATAAGGTTTACAGTTGAGTGTTATCGATACGTAGGTTTATTATAAATAAGGCTCTTGATGAGTAGGTGCTTCAGTTCATTACGGCTGTATCAGTGAGCTACATGAGCTGCTACTGGGAGACTTTAGGGAATTAGTTAGTTAAGTTCGTGGTATTTGTAATGTATAATTATAAAGGCCGTGAACACGCTAACTGAATGCATTTTTCTCTATCAGACACGATATGCTCTCTACACTGCTAACAGCCTTTATTAATTGTTAACAGCTGCTCTCTTACTTGTTAACAGCCGCTTTCTTACATTTTAACAGCTGCTTTCTTAATTGCTAACAGCTGCTTTCTTACTTGTTAACTGCTGCTCTCTTACTTGTTAACTGCTGCTCTCTTACTTGTTAACAGCTGCTTTCTGTATTATCAGGAAAAATCTTTCAGCTTTAACGTCCGACTGCTGAGTCGCTTTAATATTCAATTTACTTTAATTATGTAAGTCTTGTCTAAAACCTTCCCAGTTCGTGGTTTGTTGACTAAAGATGTTAAGTCTTTCTCTTTAAATATATATTCATTGAGTGTTAACAAGTTCAGCCTTACATGAGCTGAAGAGGGATCAATATACCAGTTCAACCAGGGTAGGGATACGAACAGACTTTCTCCAGTCCTCCCTGTCCCACACAATATCATCACTCAATCCCCTAATTTTCATGTCCATGTTAATTACCGCATCCCATGTCAATTGGGGTCTACCTCTCTCAAGCTTAACATCCAGTTCTTTCCTTCAAACTCTCTTTGCTACATCCTCATCTGCCTTTCTCGCAGTATGCCCATACCATCTCAATAAGTTAGTAATTAATACATCTAAGAGTTTTAAAATTAATATTTTTACTTAGTATTTTTCGATATTTACGACCCTATAGCGAAGAAATGTCTAAACTAAAAATTTCCTCTTCTTCTAATTGGGCGAGGTTATTAAATTTGGTTGTAGCAGTCTTGCCGTAGTATGAGGCAAGCTCTGCCTCCGGATATTTGATTAAAAAAAAGGGTAAAATGGCAAAAATGGTAAAGCTAATGTTAACGTCAGTTTCATCACTCGAAACTTTGTCAGTGACGGGCGCGCCCAGAATTTGAACCCTGCACATACTGACCCGAGGTCGAGTATCTTAACGACATCGCAACTGGCTCCAGCCAATGATAGCCTACTACAGTTTGAATGTGTTGTTTATATTTGAGAACACCAATGGTTTTTACATATTGTTCGGTCGAGTCATAACGTACTAACAGAAGTTCTTCAAATTTCCGCAACTACATGTATATCAGCAGCCAAAAGAGATGACTTGAATAAAATCAATGAACAGTATTCATCGGGTAAGTTAAATGAAATTCCAATTACCAATTAGCCCATTGCGCTTTAATCAGTGAACGGAAGTAAATGTTTTCACCTTTTAAAACGGCCCATCTTATGAAATGATAATTTAAGGAATTTATTGGAGGATATAGTGTTATAAAATAGTAAGTACTTTTATATTATATTTTATACCACGAACGGTTTTAGAATTAATTCATTTAGCTGAATTATTGTAATTGAATTATACCCATTTAGAGGAGTTAATTACCATAAAATGTTACAAACATTTAGTAAAATTAAAATTAAGTACTGTAGAAAATAAGTATATTTGTTTATTAAAAAGAGTTGAAAATAATTGCTTTTCAGTCTTTCCCCTCTCAAAGTATGATATCGTCATGAGGTAGCTATCAACGGAAGATATTTCTGACTTATAATTTAATCTTCGCCGGAGGCCTACTATGAATGTGGACAGCTTTTTTCACGAGTTTCTGCGTGGCATAAATGATCTCGATCCCGATCTTAAGAGGGATTCCATTCGCTGTCTTCAAGTCCGTGCGAAGCTTTATGACCAGACTTTGAAGGACCTTTTGTGCCAATATTTGGAAACATATTACAACCAGGACTGGTCAAGGGAATTGAAGAGGATTACACCGTATGGTTTCGAATATCCGTCGAACGTTACGCTAAAAGAACTTGATCCATATATCCTTCTGAGACTTATTGATGCATCAAAAAACAAAGGCAATAATTGTCTACACGGTGTAGCTCATTTGGCTATAATTGTTCTACAAATCAGGAACTACTTCTACGGACACATACGTGAGCTGAGCATAAGCGACAGTTGCATCGAGAGATTCAAGACAGAAAAGAGACGCTGTTACGAGAATACATCTACACAACTTTCATTCCAAGCTATAATCCAAGACATTGATAACCTGATCGACCGACTTACCGAATCTCTTTTAATTGACAATTAAAGAAATATTTCAATCACTCTAAATACGAGAGACGCCAAGCATTTCATAGATTTACTATACAAGTATCTGAAAGAAGATAAGGACTTGAAAAATAAATTTGACGAAATTTTCTTTATGATGTCAGATATACTTACACTTATCCGTGATTGTGCCCCATCAGAAAAATCCAGTGAGGATATAGAAACAGACCAGACGATGCTCGATCGTGCAATAGAAGTGCTGGAAAAATGCAAAGATCTGTATAAAATCGAGGAAGAGAGTTCGTTTATTGAGTACTTTAAAAAAATTTTTGTTAGTTTTGGTGGAATATCTAAAGTAGGAATGTTCATTTAGTGTCGAAGACGAGTTCGGCCCATGATACGGATATATAAGTTTTCGTTGTTAATAAAAAAAAATAGCAGATTCTAAAACCATCAAGAAGAAACTGGCAGGTCCATGACATATACAACGCCTCCACTCTTCTCTGTCTTCCGCTTTTCTCTTCATTTCCATATATGAGTGGGTCTTTAAATCATCTAACATACCTAATCTCGGTCTGCCACTGCCTCTTTCTTCTTCCATTCTGTCTGCTAATATCTCTTTTAATAGACTTTGCCCCTTAGAATGTGTCCTATCCATCTCTTCTTCCTATTTCTAAATACATTTATCAGCTGTCTATCTGAACCAACTCTCTCCAGAACTTCCTCATTTCTAACCTTTTGAATCCAGCTAATCCTCTCCATTCTTCTCCAAATACACATTTCCAATGCATCCGGTTTCCTAATATCTTCCTTCCTCAAAGTTCATGTTTCACATCTATACATTAGCATGGTTCAGACCAAAGTTTTCACTATCTTTGTCTTTGTGAAAACCTTTGTACGGCTAGCCACACCTTGGTATGGTTATCTCTACCAATATCATCATCATTAAACTGCCAGTTATTTTTCACTGATTGATATCTTATGTTAATTGCAGGAATGTGTTACAATTAATGATCACTTTTATTTTGAGAGTTTGATTCGAAGCCATGTAATTCTTGTCGTAGGGTATGCGAATTATACTAGAAGTAATGTTAGGTTTTGTAAAATCAGTGCGCGGTATTTTGTTTCTTCGTATATAGTTACACACATGACATACCGCATGTGCTACATTGTCTCCTTTCTCGGTTTCTGTTTTTGTAGTTGTTGTACATGTATATTATCCTTGGAAATAATTACTAATAAATAATTAAGTAGTTAACTTTTCATGTAATAAATAGTAATATTCTGGTCTAACTTATATTCATATTTGCTTTCTGTGCTTCCATTACTTTTCGCTTTTTCTCAGGAACAATTTAATGGATTGTTTGATATACTAATATGTTTTGACTAATTTTATTATTGACTTTTCGAACGGGATTTTAGTTACACACTTTTCATACGCATGTGCTGCAGAGTTTCCTTTCTTATGGCTGCTATTTTTGTACTTTAATGGCTGCTATTAATGTCCTATTCGGATCTAGTAGCCAACCCCATAACCTAACATTTTATGTAAACTAACTACAATAATAACTAGCTTATATTTTAATTGAAACAAATTCTTTTAAAAAGAGAACTAAGATGACGTCAAGAAACAAAACAAAGTTTGGAAATAAACTTGTTGTGAAATAGATTCGTTAAAAAGACTAAATACACCTAATTAATCCATCGATAATTGCATGTATTAAATCGTTATCGTATATATCCTTTAGAACCGTATATCTACATGTATATAAGTGGCAAAAAGTCAATCATTTGACAAAAGACTATGCCTTATACTCACTTTATGTAGCATACAGCTTCATAACAAAGACAAGTAGTTTACAGTTGCCTCTTTCAGTGCTTGCTTAGTCGTCTCATGCGACACGTGCAGTTTACGATTAATATATTCTCCATTTTTCCGGACACAACACGATTAGCTCCTGCTTTTTATTAATTTATTCCTTTCCTAACAATGTCTCAATATCGTAGGGGTAACGTCACGAAGTTTTAAATGACAGATCCTGCGGTGAATTGAACCCTCGTGGGTTCGAATCCCAGCCGCGTTGATCTGAGAGTAAAATCTCGGACATTCACTGGACTGGTTACACGAAAAATGGTCTAAATTGCCTAACAGTTTCAACATGTGGTACTATAAAAGTGATAGATATCAACATAGTTGATTGTTTCACTATAATGCATGTTTATACTTTTTTTTTTTTTTTTTTTATATCCGAGAATGATGTCTGATCATTATTTTCTAAGGGATCTTAGAAAGTAGTAACTAGGTATCGAACCCAAAGTAACTGTGGAATTTAATATCATGAGTTTTATTTCTTTACATTTATCACCACATGAAAGATCACATGAGCATTTAAAACATGCAGAAGGTTTAAGAAACATTCACACATATGTAGGTGAAACGGCAAATATACGTAGGCTGCTAACATAGCACCTAGATATTCAATTATTATTCCGTTATTATCTGTTTGCATATTCGCTTCGAAATTGCAAGTCCAATGCACATTTTCTTTTTCATATCGGCCGTTCACGACCACTTTTGAGCAATAGCCTCAAAATCTCGTAATAAACAACGTCGTGCCTCTAACTGAATAACAGTATAATTGCTGAGATAATTTTCAATTAGGACTATTACTATTATATTTATTAAATTAGGACTGTTGTTACTTTTTCAAATTTAAATTAATTTACAGGAATAATGAGTTTGTCAACACCTAGAGTAGGCTATATTATTTTCTTTTTAATATTGATTATATTAGCTAAAATTTAAATAGATCTTACTTTATAAATCTGTTTTGCAATTAAAATGAGTTGAAAAGTACTTTATTAAATTTTCCATTGCCTTAAGAAACTTTACTCTACAGCTCCTTTTACCAATGATAACTTACATTGAACTGTTATGTTTGCAATATGTATTTAATTGAATGTCTCAATAGCGTAGTGGTTAAGGGTGTAGATAACGTCATGAAGTTTTAAATGACAGACTCTGAGGTGAATCGAACTCTCGTATGTTCGATTCCCAGCAGCGCTGATCTGAGCAGAGCTGTGTACAGAACAATAAGAGTTCTACATAAGAGATGCAGTCTAAACACTGGACGAAAGTCTCACTTGTGTACATATCACTACAAAACCCTGATGCTCTGGGCTGTTGAAACAAAGCCACAGTGTTTCTGGGATGATGGAGTTCTAATTGATTCATTACGTGCTCTACTGATGGACATGATACGCTGCCTGAAGATGAAATGTTTGTATCACTACTTTATACCAACAAATAATCTCTTTGATCATCTCCACTCTGAGGATCTCTCTGATGATATTAACCATCTACTGAGTATATGCGAGAATGACAATTTAATATGCACTGTCAAAGATTCTTGTATGCATGAAGAATTTTTGGACATCAATAGAATGATATTTTTAAATATGCCTCAATGTGAACATAATTCCATCAATTTGCTGGATTATACGATGCTTAATCTGAGAAATCGTACATTTTTTACGCAGCGACGAGAAAAGACAAAGTTATAAAAATGCGTCGCCAATGAATTAAAGACAGCTTACGAATTAACTAATCAAGCATTGCTAAAATCTGATAAGCCAATCGCTGGTCCAGCAACTGATTCTACCAACTGCTGCGACGCAGAATTACAATATAGCACGGAGGAAAAAAGTGTCAGCGATGGAAGACTAACCAAAATATTTAACTTTAACCAAAACCTTCCTCACATATTTTTTGAAATGTACCCAGGAAATCCTACAGTCGAATATTGCGAGAAATTGCCTGCAAATTGGGAATCAGTCGTTGTAGAGGACGGAAAAAGCAAAATGTGCAAGTCGATTGAGAAATTGAAGTATTTATTGTACTCTCGTAATCCACGATGGAACAATACAAAATCTATGACAATAGTCAATTCAAAGAATCAATCTGAATTTAGTGAAACTAATTCCCAATGCGAGGCAGATAGAAATTGTTTGAATGAACTCTCTCTTACTTATTGTGTCTACTTTCCGGGAGAGAAATTTCAAAAAGGTAGGCTTCAATATCATACATTCAACAGTAAACTAATTCCCACTGTACCGATATCCTGGTTTACCAACAAAGTTTACACAGCCAACCACTACTACACACTTCTCTCTGACTACGAGAGAACCGTCAAGATCTGTGACGAGGTTATCAAGTGCTACAAATCGTCTCTGATCAATGTAGCTTTTGTAGGCAGCTGGATTTCCATTTCTTCTCTCCACACAGTGGATGGAGATGTACGACAGTGGGTTACAACAGGTTCCTGGTCTAGCAGCTCTCTGTAGATTTGTCATACATGGATCCGACAATCGACCAGTTCATATTCCTGTCTGTCCTGCACAGTTTGCTTTCTACCTTAAGGTGCACTGTGTGGCTGAGATTGAAGGACTGACTATTTTGCATTTTAATCATTTTGGAGACTGGTTTAAACAACTAAAGTTCTGTAGTAGAATTGATCAATTTTGCAGGCAAGGCATAGTTGCCTTGATTGCAGCTTTAAAATTCACCAAAATTACCCCGGATTATTTAAATAATCGCAATTTGAAGTTGATTTTTGAGGAAGATAACATTAACATTTTTCAATATTTAGCTAGATTGCAGAAATAATCAATAAGCAAAGTGTTAGATTAATGTCTAGCGTTATAATAATGCATCTCTTATTTATACAACAAAAGTAATTTTAGTTGTACTTTACAATGAATATGTAAGCTATGTATATTTAAATCCGAGCTGCTTAGAGCTGCCTTTTCCTTTTCTGGTCTCTCAGATATCTATCGGCCTTCTCGTAAGCTTTGTGCTTCTTTTGCCAACCCACTTTAAATTCCAAATATCATCACTTCATTAGGCAGACGCACACTTTTCCTCCTCTGCTCCCACTCTAAGAAACATTCTGTCCCTTGATCTTCACACATGCTACAAAACAGGTTATCAATCAAATGATTAATTATTTTACAATAGATGATCAGATGTGATTTAATTGGACGAAATTCAAGTGGCTCGGCGACTTGTATTTTTAATCTATAGGGTCAAAAAATTATATAGTCCAAAAATTCGTTTGGTAAATCCTTTTGGCACTGATTCAATTATGTAAACTGTTTTGCAGCACACAGCTCTGGCTCATTTATGATAGGCGCGCTCATACTGCGCATTTGCTTAACTGCTAACATATATGTTTATGTCAGTTATATAATCGTTCAGTACCATTGTTCAGTATTATTTAGTAGTATTTACTAGTAGTTGTTCAGTAGTATTGTTCAGTATTATTTAGTAGTATTTACTAGTAATTGTTCAGTAGTATTGTTCAGTAGTATTGTTTAGTAGATATAAGAAAATAAACAATATGATGATAAAATCCTCTTTGACGGCCTGGTATTCGATTCTATTTGTGTTGCTGTTTTATTATGATACGTCGTATAATAACAAAGCAGCATATACTGACAAATAGAATTAACAAATTTAGTTACTTATTAATTGATGTTGTTATTGATATGTTATTGATATGTTATTGATATTTTACTGATGTTGTTATTGATATTTTACTGATGTTGTTATTGATATTTTACTGATGTTGTTATTGATATTTTATTGAAGTTTTTATTGTTACTCGACAGGGGATCGAAACGTTCTCGTTCATTGTAGAGAGCAAAGAACGAGAAATAAGGTATTAAAGTTCGAACTGGAATTAAATGTGCGAACTTGAATAAAGTGCGAATTACTAACTTTAACGCACTTGGGCCTTTTCCTCCAGCCTAGACCTGACTACTCCGTAGATATTTGATCGCTTATCAGTACGTGCGGGGTTCAGATTCTGGGCTCGCTCGTCACTGACATCGCTTTCGAGTGTATAAACTGAGTTAACCTTAGCTTTACCAACTTTAAAAAAAATTAAACTTATATTCTTCTTCTTTTTCTTTTTCTTCTTATTCTTATTCTTTTTTTCTTCTTATTTTTCTTCTTTTTCTTTTTCTTTTTCTTCTTATTCTTTTTCTTCTTCTTCTTCGTATTCTTCTTCTTTTTCTTCTTCTTCTTCTTTTTCTTCTTCTTATTCTTATTCTTTTTTTTTCTTTCTCTTCTTCTTTTTCTTCTTCTTCTTTTCTTCTTCTTCTTCTTCTTCTTCTTCTTCTTCTTCTGTTTCGTCTTAAAAGAGGAAGTAAGAGCAAGCTTATTGAAAACAAATTAGAGCACAAACCTGGGAACGCATCTAAACGTATAGTCTGTACAAAGAAATCCATTAAAGTACAAAAGCCTCCACCTTAGCAAAGTGCAACAGTCTCTCTGTCTTTTAGTGCACTGCCTACTGGCAGGTCTATGATATATAATGCCTTATGGTACAGCAGTATGATGGGATAATTTTCGTAAAAGTATGAAACTTTGATGAAAAACAGCGTGTATAAATATTGAACAAATGAAAATTAAGAGAGAGAGAGTGAGAGAGAGAGAGAGAAAGAGAGAGGGAGATTGAGAGAGAAAGGGATATAGAGAGAGATTGATAGATAGAGAGAGAGAAAGAGGGAGAGAGAAATGTTCATAAGATCAAAACGCCTCGTATACCATAAAAAATGGAAACAAGCACACGGAAATAGTCAAATTTAATAGAAAGAAAAACAGTATAAAATAATATTTGAAAAAGAGAAATATAACATCAATGAAACTAGAGGATTATAGTGCACTTCTAGATGCAGTTGAACAGAATCAATTGCATCTTTAGGATGAGCAACAATATATGCAGCAAATAGATGACAACCAAACCGCTATACAACAACAACATCATCATCGTCATCATCCTCATCATCATCATCATCATCATCATTTAATCCCAGTTTAACAAGGATCGGGATATGAATAGGCTGTCTCAAATCCTCTCTGTTCCACATCATATCATCAGTCGATCCCCTATTTGAGACTTTTCCATTCGTGTTCCTTTCGCTACATAGCAACAACAACAAAAACTCATGGAGCAGCTAAAGCAGCAACAAAAACGTTCTGAACTCCCACAGCAACGTAATGGATTCGAGAACACGTCACTAGTACAACGATTCTTGCAGCAACAGAAACAACGGATGACTTGAAGCGGTGTCTCGCGCCTTGTCGTGCAGTCTTGTATATGTGGAACGAAAATGAAATATTCAATTTATAATAATAACCTCCGACAATTTCTATAGCGGTGTCATGACCGGTGTACGGTCTTCGAGACCGCTTTTGCAGGTTCCTGGCAGGTAATTATTAATCCTTTCCATGGATAATCATATCTTTGCTATTGTTAGCGCCAATCAGCATCAAGCGCCGATAAAAGATTAACCTTCCATGGGCCCAAGGGGATACCCATTATTACTTGACTGACCTTAGCTTTGAACCCTAAGCCACTTGTATCCGAGGCGAACACTATCATACTTACGTCATATCTCCTCCCTATTGGAAGAGCTCCACGAAACTTCGTTTAGACGATCGAAGGTTTGGAATATCACAGCTTCGTAAGACTGATCGGCCACTGAAGCACTCTGAATGTATGGCTACCAACGGTTTTACTGTAATTGGTAGTGTAATAGAAATTTGTTGTATTTCAGACTCTAGTAGACTCTGCTATATCTATTAATTATGTTATTTCCGAACAGAGCTATGGCTCCTATATGGTAGCCTATTTTGTATTGTTATTTGTTTATCTAACTACATGCACGTTCCTACTGTTTGTATAATCTGTACTGTGACGAACAAATGAACGATACTAAACGGAAATGTAGCCGCTCTAGATCGTTTTAGGTTAAGCACAATGTTAGCGATGCAAAAACTTCTAAAACAAAACAGGTCAGAGAGATTCTTACTATAGGAAACTGCAATGTAAGATCAGATTTAGAAAAGGCGAATAAATTAGTACTTCTGAGCAAACGTATCAACAGTCAGGCTGTTTCTAGCATAGGCCTATAGTATCGTTTATTTGTTCAAAACAGCACAGATTATACAAACAATAGGAATATGCATGTAGTTAGATATAGTTATAGGTATAGAGCACTCCAAAGATCAACAAGTTTACATCTTTATTAAAGCTGGAGAAAATCTAACATCTAGAGGTAAAAAAAAACAATTAAATTTTTGTTTGCAACTCTTATGTAACCGATACGGATTCATAACAATTTCTGCTATCGTCATTGCTGTGTTCGTCATTCCTAGTCTAACTGTTCTGCAAATAACAACTCATCCCAATGTACTACATCACACGATCTGTCACTTATTCAATGTTTAAACAGTGATGAATGAAACCAGGTTAAGCTATAACGGTTTTGTGATCATCAAAAAAACCTCCAGAAATAATGACAATAACAAAATACTTTCAAAATTTGATAATAAGAGATAAGAGAGATACTATATATATATATATATTTATATATATATATTTATATATATATATATAATATATATATATATATATATATATATATATATATATACATATATATATACATATATATATATATGTATATATATATATATATGTATATATATATATATGTATATATATATGTATATATATATATATCTATATGTATATATATATTATACACAAATGATATAGTAATAAATAATATATTTTAATAATATATAATATGTATATTATATATATACATATAATATTCATAGGCATATTCGATATATATATATATATATATATATATATATATATATATATATACAGAGAGAGAGAACATATTACTAATAACATAGGCACCGACTTTTCTTTTTGAATTCTGAGGCAGATATTTTTCACAAAGTTTGAAATAGTATTGCTGAGAACCTATCTGAATTACCGTCTCCTGGCTCGAATACACACATTTGAGATGGGGGTCAATCGAGAGTGGTCGATTGCCTCGCGCACACGCTTTAGTTCCTTCTCTCTTTCTCTCTTTCTCTCTCTCTCTCGCTCTCTCTCTCTCTCTCTCTATCTCTCTCTCTCTCTCTCTCTATGTTTTGAATCATCAGCTGGCATACACAGCCAAGTAAAGTAAATACGTATTATATTGAAATGATCAACTCTCTTGATTTCTATCACTTTTAATACCAAATGTTTAAACCATTTGGCAAATTAGACAATTTTCTGTTTAATCAGTCCAGTGAATGTCCGAGATTTTACTCTCAGATCAGCGCGGCTGAGATTCGAACCCACGATAGTTCAATACACCTCAGGATCTGCCATTTAAAACTTCATAACGTACCTGACGCCTCTGACCATTGGGCTATTGAGGCACTGATTAGAGCACACGCATATACACATACATACAACACATGTACACACATACACACACACACATACACACATACACACACTAGCTCATGCACACATTCCACCAGCATACTCCATATCTGCATACTCTGAATTTGAAATTAATTGGCTATTCGAATTGATAAGCTGAATTTAGTTTCTGTTTCTATATCACAAGCGGCACTATTAGTCGCCCAGGAATTGAAAGAGTTACTTCCTGCTTGAGAGAACACACAACTAAACATTTCCTACACACAAGTTAAGCTTCTGACTGGTTAGAATAGACCCAACATCCAATAGTATTCATGAGAGATAAGAAGTTAAATACACAATTTACCGTTCTCAATATTAATTACTAGGAATCTACAGTTTTCCGGTTTTGCAAATCATCTCTTCTTGTTACTTATGGTAAAAAAATTAATGTTAACGTTGGTTTCGTCACTCGAAAGCGATGTTAGTGACGGGAGAGCCCAGGATTTGAGCCCCGCACATACTGATCCGCAGTCGAATATCTTACCGACATCGCTACTGGCTTCAAGCCAATGGCGATGTCGGTAACTTCTTCGTCATTGACGGATATTTCTGTCACCTGAATAGCGAAGGAATAGTTAAAATTGAAAAAAATTGAGCAAATTTAGCAAAAGTTACTTCATAAAATATATTACTTATATAAAATATTTTGTCCTTTTCTATGGGACAAACCACGAACGTTTATTTTCAGTTCCCCGAGGTGTTAAAGTCTACGATGTACCGTAGGAGGCAAACTGATCAAGAATTTAGGAAGCGAACAAAAATCACACCAGGAATCATATTTCTTCTAATGCTATAGGCTATATATCTCTCTCTTTCTCTTTCTCTCTCGCTCTCTCTCTCTCTCTTATTGCACTGCCTACTGGCAGGTCCATGGTATTTAACGTCTCCACTCCTCTCTAAATTCCGTTTTCCTCTTCATTTCCACATACGAGTGGATCTTTAAATCATCTATAATATTCCTTTTAATATACCATTATTCCTGCGGGATTCTGCTTATGATGAGGTGGGCCCCTTATGCCTTCCTTAGCTTCGACTAACATTTATTGGGCAGGAGCGACATTCCCTTGGAAAACAATCCTGTTTACCCAAACAGTTCTGTTTATCAAAACACAAGACTACACAAGATATGTAAAATGAATTTTTTATATAAAAGGATTAACTTTGATCTATTGGGTACTAAAATATGGAGAGTGACTGTTGACTTCGTGTTTGGAACTAATCCTCGGTTTAGCTACTAAACAAAACATTTAAGAGAGAAAGAAAGAGAAAGAGAGAAAAAAGAGGAAGAGAAAATGAAAGAGAGAAAGAGGGAGACAGAGAGAGATAGAGAGAGAGAGAGAGGAGACAGATAGAAGAGAGAGGAGAGAGAGAGAGAGGAGAGAGAGAGAAAGCGAAAGACGGAATGAAACAGTATATTACCAGTTAATAGATTTTTAACATAAATAAATAAATAAATAAGAATTTATCGACCGGTTCCTCGCCATAAGGCAATGTCAGGGACGTCTCTTGAAGACTCTATGCTAGAATGATCATTTAATATGCACTGTCAAAAATTATTGTGTGCATGAAGAATTTTTGGATGTCAATAGAAGGATATTTTTAGATATACCTCCAAATATGCAGAATTCTATCAAATTGCTGGATTATACGATAGGTAATCTAAGAAATCGTACATTTCTTCCGCAGCGACGAGAAAAGACAAAGTTACAAAAATGCGTCGCCAATGAATTAAAGACTGCCTACAAATTAACTAATCAAGCATTGCTACAGTCTGATAAGCTATTCGCTCCTCCAGCGACTGATTCTACCAATTGCTGCGTCACTGGATTACAATATCACACAGAGGAAAAAAGTGGGAGCGATGAAAGATTAAACAAAATATTTAACTTTAACCAAAACCTTCCTTTCATATTATTTGAAATGTACCCAGGAAACCCTTATGTCGAATATTGCGAGGAATTTCCTCAATATTTGGAATCAGTCGTTGTAGATGACGGAACCAGCAAAGTGTGCAAGTCGAGTATGAAATCGAAGTATTTATTGTATCATCGTGGTCCACGATTGTGCAATACAAAATCTGTGACAACAGTCAATTCAATAGATCAATCTGAATTTGGTGAAACAAATTCGCAATGCGAGACAGATAGAAATTGTTTGAATGAACTCTCTATTACCTATTTAGTCTACTTTCCGGGAGAGAAATTTCAAAAAGGTATGCTACACTATCATACATTCAACAGTGAATTCGTTCCCACTGTACCGATATCCTGGTTCATCAACAAAGCTTACACAGCCATCAACTACTACGCATTTCTCTCTGACTACGAGACCGCAGTCAAGATCTGTGACGAGATCATTAAGTGCTACAATTTGTCACTGAGCAATATAGGTTTTGCTGAGGGTGGATTTCCATTTCTTCTCTCCACACAGTGGATAGAGGTGTACGACAGAGTTACAACAGGTTCTTGGTCTAGCAGCTCTCTGTAGATTTGTTATACATGGATCAGACAATCGACCTGTTCATATTCCTGTCTGTCCTGTACAGTTTGCTCTCTACCTTAAGGTGCGCTGTATGGCTAGTACTGAAGGACTGACTATTTTGCATTTTAAAGACTGGCTTAATCAACTAGACATCTGTAGTAGAGTTGATCAATTTTGCAAGAAAGTAAAAGTTGCCTTGATTGCAGCTTTAAACTTCACCGGAAATTCCCAGATCATTTCATTAGCGCATTCTTGGAGCGAATTTGACATTAACATTTTAAAATTATTTGCTATATTATTGCAGATTGCTATATACTGCAGATTGCTATATATTGCAGAAATCATCAATTAGCAAAGTGGTAGTTTAAAATTTAATTATATAATAATGCATCTGTTAAATTTTTAGCAAAAGTCATTTTCAGTTATCTTTTACAATGAACATTTATTTATTTATTTATTTATTTATCACATCAAACATTTAAATCAGGTAAAGCAAATAGAAAAACGAAATAGGGAAACGTTTGTGTGAACGGAAGCTACAGGCCATAGAAGCCCTTACATATTCCGGATTTAGTTCATTAAAAGTAGAAAATTAATATAAAAAGATTAATCAATAGGATTAAAGTATACTTCGTACAAGTGTGTAGGTAATCACAAACGTAGGCTAAAATAAATACGCTAAAATCAGTACACAAGCAATATAAATATACAAAACAGTATACAAGGAAATGGAAATAAAAACAGTTAAAAGCAATACTTCAAAGATTTACGTATATCAGATTGACATAGTCCCTTTCTAAAGGACGGAAGACAGCTAGCATTAATGATACTATGAGGAAGGTTATTCCATTTGCTAACACATCTATTTTAAAAATGATAACGTTCTGCGTTATATCTTAAGGTATTTATGTATGTTGCAGCACCATTGTTTCTGGTTTTACCAGATTTAAAAGTAAAAAATTCACTGCGCGGAAAATAAATGAAATTATTAATTATTTTATAATATGTATATAGGTCAGATTTTAGTCTTAGGTGACTCAGCATTAAGTATCTCAAGTCTGTCAGAATAGCAGAAACATGCCAGTTATATATTTAATCCGAGCTGCTTAGAGTTGCCTTTTACTTTTCTGATCTCTCAGATAGCTATCAGCCTTCTCGTAAGCTTTGTGCTTCTTATGCAAACCTACTTTAAATTACAAATATCATCATTTCATTCGGTAGACGCACACGTTTCCTCCGCAGCTCCCACTGTAAGAAACTTTCTGTCCCTTGATCTTCACACATGCTCTAACATTTCCTCGTCAAGGGGAAGGTCAAAAACTAAAACCATCAAAACTTTTACAAGAAGTTGTAATTTTTTAAAAATTAAACAACGTTTGATAAGTTTTTTAATGTTTTAGAAAACTTATTTTTGGTGGTGGGAAGAGAAGTCCATCTATTTTCAACAAAGATTTAGATCATCCTACCTGCCTATTTATTTGATCATCGAACTGGCACCAGACACGGCTTAGTTTCTTTTTTCTCATCCACATGTGCCACTCAAATCGCTTGGGAGAACCTAATCAGAGGGAAGTGTGATGCGGAGACGCACTCGACATTATCCTATATAAACGGATTTATAATCTTTATTTATTTATTATTATTATTATTATTAGCATTATTATTAGTATTATTATTATTATTATTAGCATTATTATTATTAGTAGTAGTAGTATTTTTCTTATCATTCTTTTTATTATTTGTAGTAGTATTATTACGTAAAATTTAGTTAACAATAACATTGCCAGTATTATTACTATAATATTTTTATTATTTTATTATTATTTTAATGCCCTGGTGTGTATAGGCCCTGGGCTAAAAATATAACAATGAAGTTAATTTAATTAAAATTTACAAATGAAAGCGGTGAAACTAATTCCTCTACACTTTGGGAAGCCGATTAGTCAACGTGAAAGTGCTACGGAAACAGACAGAATTGAAACCAAGAAGCAAGAGAGTACAGAGGGAGCACTTGCTGTGGAAGACGGTAGTTGGTTCAATCGGCGACTAGCTAGATAGAGCAATGCTCTCACTAGGGACCGATTGAATAGTATTGAGCTTGTTTTAGTTAATTGAATCATTGATTGTGTTGGTTGTAAGCGTGTACTTTTATTTCTCTTTTTGTACACTTTGTATTTATGCGACTATACACTGAGGTTGTTGTCGAAATAAACGTACAGTATGCTCTCTCTCTCTCTCTTTCTCTCTCTCTCTACATATGCTTATACATCTATTTTTAAAGTGGTAACTTTCAGCGTTAAATCTAAAGGGCTTAGCACATAGAGTCGCATCATTTTTCTTGTGATTCCGTTGTTAAAGGAAAAATTTCTTCGACAGGTATCAATCAAATGGTTAATTATTTTACAATAGGTGATCAGGTGTGATTTAATAGGACGAAATTCAAGTGGCTCGGAGTCGTGTATTTTTAATCCATGGGGGTCAAGAAGTCTTTTTAGTCCAAAAATTCGTTTGGTAACTCCTTTTTGCACTGATTCAATTAGGTAAATAGTTTTGCAGCACACAGCTCTGGCTCGTTTATGATAGGCGCGCTCACATTGCGCATTTGCTTACATGTATGTTTATGTCATCTATATAATTGTTGAGTACCATTGTTCAGTAGCATGTAGCGGTAATTAGTAGAAATTGTTCAGTAGTATTGTTTAGTAGATATAAGAAAATAAACAATATGATGATAAATCCTCTTTGACGGCCTGGTATTCAACTCTATTTGTCTGTATATGCGGCTTTGTTATTATACGACGTGTATTAAATATACGCCGTATAATAACAAAGCAGCATATACTGACAAATTGAATTAACAAATTTAGTTACTTATTCATTGATGTTGTTATTGATATTTTACTGATGTTGTTATTGATATGTTACTGATGTTTTTATTGTTACTCGACAGCGGATCAATACGCCTTCTTTCATTGTAGAGAGCAAAGAACGAGAAATAAGGTTTTAAAGTTCGAACTGGAATTAAATGTGCGAACTTGAGTAAAGTGCGAATTACTAACTTTAACGCACTTGGGCCTTTTCCTCCAGCCTAGACCTGACTACTCCGTAGATATTTGATCGCGAATAAGTATGTGCAGGGTTCAAATCCTGGGCATGCTCGTCACTGACATCGCTTTTGAGTGAGGAAACTAACGTTAACCTTAGCTTTACCAACTTTTTAAAAATTAAACTTATATTCTTCTTCTTTTTCTTCTTCTTCTACTTCTTCTTCTTCTTCATCTTCTTCTTTTCTTCTTCAGCTTTTAGCTTTCTTAAGCTGTGCTTTAATGAACAAATAAACGATACTAAACGGAAACACTGAATATATCCGCTCTACATCACAGCACAGATAATACAAACAATAAGTGCGTGCATGTAGTTAGGTAAACAAATAACAAAACAAAAGAGGCTATCATAAAAGATCCATAGCTCGGTTCGGTAATACCAAAAAAGTAGCTATAGCAGAGCTCTCTCTCTCTCTCTTAGTGCACTGCCTACTGGCAGGTCAATGGTATATAACGCCTCCACTCTTCTCTGTCTTCGCCTTCCTCTTCATTTCCACATATGAGTGGGTATGTGTGTATATTGCTACTATATTAGAGCTATAGTAACTACAGATGAAATTTTTCGGACACATTATGCGGAACAACATAGTTGAAAATACCGTAGTGACAGGAATAATAGAAGGAGAAAGATGCAAGGGTCGACAACGAATGACATATACTAAGAGTCTTAGCAAATGGATTCAGTTAACTGAAACAGAGGTGATCAGAGCAACAATGAACAGAGACATATGGAGGAATATGACCATGACCGCCCAGGCTTGGAACAGGCACGGCACTTAGAGAAGAAGAAGATAGTAACTACACTAGTAGCCATAGGTTTAACTGATCGCTGCACCAAAGAACTTCAGATGAAAGAGGAGCTGAAGACCAACAACAACAAAAACAACAGTCTCAACAACATAGTCTCATCAGAAATTAAGCAGATTCAAATTTTGTAGTCGCTCCAAACTTGCACTTTTCTTGTTATCCGAGTGAATTAGGAACTAAAATTCAAAATCATGACTTCCAGTCAGTCCTGTTTGAATCTGGGTTTAAAGAAAAAGCTGAAAGGATTTTTACCTATATAGGTTTACTCTCGTTTCTGAATGGCCGGATTAAGATTAAGAAAATTTTCTATATTTAACTCTCACATGAGAGACAAGAAAAAGGAAACTGCCATCTCTCTCTCTCTCTCTCTCTCTCTCTCTCTCTATCTCTCTCTCTCTCTCTCTCCTCTCTATCTATCTCTCTCTCACTCTCTCTCTCTCTATCTATTTCTCTCACTCCCTTTCTATATCTCTCTCTCTTTCTCTCTCTCTCTTGTCTCTGTATCTCTATATCTCACTCTCTCTCTCTGTCTCTCTCTCACTCTCTCTCTCTCTCTCTCTCTCTCTCTCTCACTTTCACTCAGAGCCCTCATTCACGCTATATATAGAGCATACAATGTTAATCCCGGCACTGACATCGCTTTCAAGCTAGGAAACTGATGTTAACCTTAGCTATTTCAGCTTTTTTTCACACCCAGCTTATTTTATAGCTAGAAAAAATCTTACATCTAGAGGCAAAAATAACCAGTAAAATATTTGTATGTAACTCTTATGCATCAGTAACATAAAAGGCATGGATTCATCTAAAATTTCTGCAATCATCATTCTACCATTCCAGTATTAGTCATCCTTTTCTTATAGCTATCCAGTTCTGCAAATAACAATTCTTCTCAATCATACTATAATTATCAATCAATAATACACTTATCATCTACCACTTATTTAGTGTTTGAGCTGTGATGAAACAATTCCAGGTAAGTTATAATGGTTAATTGATCATCAAAACATTCCAGAAATGATGACAATAACAAAATACTTGTAACATTTGATAGTATAAGAGATAAGAGTGATTATATATATATATATATATATATATATATATATATATATATATATATATATATATATCGATAGATAGATAGATAAAGCTAAGGCAAAGCTAAAGTTAACGCCTGTTTCCTCACTAGAAAGCGATGTCAGTGAAGGGCGATCATAGGATTTGAACCCCGCACATACTGATCCGCGGTCGAGTATCTTACCGACTTTGCCACTGGCTTCAGCAAAACCTACACGTACACATGCTCATACGCACCGCAGATACAAACACATATATTTGCAAGCACTTAAACGTGCCTAAACTCACATACACACCTTTCAGCTCACACACACACATATACGCACACATACACACACACATACGCACACATAGACACACACACATATACACTCACACACAAACACACACACACACTTGCTCATGCACACATACCCCCATCATACTCCATAGCTGCATACTCTTGCATGTGTGATTAATTGGCTATTCGTGCTGATAATCCTTTTGTTTGTATTTTGTTGATAAATTTAGTTTCTGTTTCTATATCAAAAATGACACTATCAAAAAATGTCGCCCTGGGATTGAAGGCGTTACTTCCTGCTCGAGAGGCAAGCGTGTTACACACAACTCAAGCTTCCGATGGGTTCAAATAGACCCAGCATTCAGTAATTTTCATGAGATAAACCAGAAGTTAAATAGACAAGTTACCGTTCTCAATAATTATTTAAAGAAAGCTACAGTTTCCAATCATCTCTTTTTGTTACTTCTGGTAAAATAAAGCTAATGTTAACGTTCGTTTCGTCACTCGAAAGCGATGTTAGTGACGGGAGAGCCCAGGATTTGAACCCCGAACATACTGATCCTCGGTCGAATATATTACCGACATCGCCATTGGCTCCAGGACAACGGCGATGTCGGTAACTTCTTCGCCATTGACGGATATTTAGGTCACCTAAATAGCGAAGGAATAGTTAAAATCAGGTGTTGAAGTCTATGATGTACCGTAGGAGGCAAACTGATCAAGAATTTAGGAAGCCAACGGAAATCACGCCTGGACCATATCTATTCTAATGCTATGGGCTACATATCTCTCTCTCTTCTCTCTCTCTCTCTCTCTCTCTCTCTCTCGTAGTGCACTGCCTACTGGTAGGTCCATGGTATATAACGTCTCCACTCATCTCTAAATTCCGTTTTCCTCTTCGTGTTCACAACAGTGAATCTTGAAATCATCTACCATTCCCTTTGATATACCATTATTCTTGGGTGATTCTGCTTATGACGAGGTGGCCCCCCTATGCCTTCCTCTGCTTCGACTAACATTTACTGAGCAGGGGCGCCATTATCTGAGAAAACAATCCTGTTTACTCAAACAGTTCTGTTTAGCAAAACATTAGTTAATATTTATCTACATTAGATATGTAAAAGGCATAGTTTCTGTAAAGGGATTAACTTTGATCTATTGAATTCTAAAATGTGGAGAGTGACCGTTGACTTTGAGTTTGGAAGTAATCCTCGGATTAGCTACTAAATAGAACATTAAAGAGAGAAAGAAAGAGAAAGAGAGAAAGAAAGAGAGAAAGAAAGAGAGAAAAGAAGAGAAAGAGAGAGAAAGAGAGATAAAGAGAGAGATAGTGAGAGAAAAAGAGAGAGGAGAGAGAGAGAAAGGAGAGAGAAAGAAAGAGAGAAAGAGAGAGAAAGAGAGAGAGAGAGAGACAGAAAGAGAGAGAGAGAGAGAGGGGACAGAGATAGAGGAGAAAGAAAGAGAAGAGAGAGAGAGAGAGAGCGAAAGACGGAATGAAACAATACATTATCAGTTAATAGCATTTTAACAAAAATAAATCAATAAGAATTTAACATCCGGTTCCTCGCCATATGGCAATTTCAGCGACGTCTCTTGCAGACTCTAAACAAACAGGCGCCAAAGCACCACACGATGGCGACTGAGTACACAGAGACCACAAGAGAAAGCGTGGTCAAAACTGTACAAGTCCAAGAACCAGGGCAATTGGGTCAAAATTTAGATCTATGGCGGAAAGAGATGGGTTTTCAACGAAACCGGATGTGAAATCAAGTGGAGACTTCATGAGTTTGCAGAAGTCGCTTACCCTACGAAATTTTCTTTCAAAAATTAGACTCATTTTTTAGAAATTAACTTAATCCTACATTTCCTGTATGGCCTACATTAATTTGAAGGGTTGGATGTAAGGTTTGAGTCTTTAGAGGTTGAAATCTTCAAGTGTTGAAGTCTTTAGAAGTTGAAGTCTTCAAGTGTTGAAATCTACATGTGTTGAAGTGTTTGAATATTGGGAACTTCAGGTGGTGTGGTAATGTATGCGCTGTGTTGATCGTTGGCTGGTGTCATAATCATGTGAGTTACATATAAAATAGGTCTTCAGTAACTGAGACAAAAGAAGAAAGTTAAACATCTACCTTTTTGCATGGTCATGTCCGTAACCGTCAGGTACGAAACTAAATAAATATAAAAAGATAACTGCGTAGAAATCATATTCTCGATGTTTCATAAAACTATGATTTCCTAAAACTACGACTACGTTTCCTAAAACAACTATCATTCATATTTATGTAATTATTAAAAATGAAACTATTCTATAAGCACAGGTTCTTGGTATCTCTCAGAACTGAGGGCTAAATTATGATGTATATGTTGACCATGCATATACAGATATAAGATTTACAGTTGAGTGTTATCGATACGTAGGTTTATATATATATAGGGCTTTTGGTGAGTGTGTGCTTTCAGTTCATTCCGGCTGTACCAGTGAGCTTCATTATCTCTGCTGCTCGAAGGTTTGAGGAGTTAGTTAAGTTCATGGTCTTTGTAATGTATAATTATAAAGACCATGAATTCTCTTACTGAATGCATTTTCCTCTATCAGACACGAAATACTCTCTGTAATGTTAGAAGCTGCTCTCTCTCTTTCTCTTTCTCTCTCTCTCTCTCTCTCTATTGTTAAAGCTGCTCTCTCTCTCTCTCTTTTTCTCTCTCTCTCTCTATTGTTAAAGCTGCTCTCTCTCTCTCTCTTTCTCTTTCTCTCTCTCTCTCTATTGTTAAAGCTGCTCTCTCTCTCTCTCTCTCTCTCTCTCTCTATTGTTAAAGCTGGTCTCTCTCTCTCTCTTTCTCTCTCTCTCTCTCTCTCTCTCTCTCTATTGTTAAAGCTGTTCTCTCTCTATTGTTAAAACTGCTCTCTCTCTCTCTTTCTATTGTTAAAGCTACTCGCTCTCTCTCTCTCTCTCTCTCTCTCTATCTCTATTGTTAAATCTCCTCTCTCTTTCTCTCTCTCTATATATATATTGTTTAAGCTGCTCTCTCTCAATTGTTATAACTTCTCTCTTTCTCTCTCTATTGTTAAAGCTGGTCTCTCTCTCTCTCTCTCTCTCTCTATCTCTCTCTCTCCCTCTCTCTCTCTCTATTGTTAAAACTGCTCTCTCTCTCTCTTTCTATTGTTAAAGCTACTCGCTCTCTCTCTCTCTCTCTCTCTCTCTATCTCTATTGTTAAATCTCCTCTCTCTTTCTCTCTCTCTATATATATATTGTTTAAGCTGCTCTCTCTCAATTGTTATAACTTCTCTCTTTCACTCTAGTGTTAAGCCTGGTCCTCTCTCTCCTCTCTCTCACCACTCCGGCTGTCTGCCTTCTCCTCCACTCTTCTTTCTCTCTCCTCTCTGTCTCTCTCTATTGTTACGGCTCAACGATACGTGCCTCTATCTTTGCTCTCCCTCCTCTCGTCCACCTCTCCTCTCTCCTCTCCCAACTGCTCTCCTCCATCCCTCTCTTACTTTCTTCTAAATTGTTAAGCTATTTCGCTCTCCTCCTCTCTCTCTATTTTAGAGCCTCTCTCCCTCCTCGCTCCTCAAATTGGTTGAAACTGCTTCTCTCTCTCTCTCTCTCCTCTCTCTCTCTCTATCTCTCTCTCTCTCTGTCTCTCTCTCTATTGTTAAAGCTGCTGTGTCTCTCTCTCTCTGTCTATTGTTAAGCTCTACATCGCCCTCTCCCCTCGTCCTTCTCTCTATCTTGCTAAATTTTTTTTTGTTACGCAATCTCCTCTCCTCTTTTTTCCTCTTTCTCTACTCTTGCTCTCTCTCATCTCTCTATTGTTAAAAAACGGCTCACTAACTGCTCTCTCCTGGAAAACTAAAAACTAACGCTAAACTTATCTAAACTTTCTCCTCTCTCTCTATTGTTAAAACGTAAAACTGCTCTCTCTCTCTCCCCTCTCCTCTCGATTGTTAAAGCTACTGCTCTCCCCTCCTCTTCACCTCTTCCTCTCCTCCTCTCTCTCTCTATCTGTATTGTTAAATCTCCTCTCTCTTTCTCTCCTCTCTCTCTCTCTCTCTCTCTCCTCCTGTCTATATATATATATATATATATATATATATATATATATATATATATTGTTTAAGCTGCTCTCTCTCTCAATTGTTAAAACTTCTCTCTCTCTCACCCTATTGTTAAAGCTGGTCTCTCTCTGTCTCTCTCTCTCTCTCTCTCTCTCTCTATTGTTAAAGCTGCTCTCTCTCTCTCTATTGTTAAGGCTACTCTCTCTCTGTCTCTCTCTATTGTTAAAGCTACTCTCTCTGTCTCTCTCTCTCTCTCTCTCTATTGTTAAGGCTACTCTCTCTCTGTCTCTCTCTATTGTTAAAGCTACTCTCTCTGTCTCTCTCTCTCTCTCTCTCTCTCTCTCTAAAAAATAAAAAATAAAAATAAAATAAAAAATAAAAAGAACAGGTTAACAGCTGTTCTTTTTATATTGTTAGAAACTGCTCTTTTAACAGTATGAGGTTGTTCTGTAACACTTACATGTACATGTATGTAATGCACTATCAATTCTATCGTTACATCTATCGTAAGAAAGTTCTATTCTGAAATATCTGACGAAGAAATGACAGTGTACGCGACTTCCATAGCTCAAACGAAAATAATTTGAAAATATTTAGTAAAAATTTAATTTCAACTGTATAGAAAATAATAAAACATTATTATTATTATTTTATTCAGTTGATATGGTTGCAACTCAGATATTCCTCTCTAAGTATACCATGTTGGTTTGAAGTTCAGCAGAAAGGCATACATTTATGATTTATATATTAGAAATTAGCGTTGTACTATGAGTGTAGACGAATTCTGGAACGAGTTTCAACGAGATATAAATAACCTCGATCCCAATTCTAAGAGGGATTGTATTCGATGTCTCCAAATTCGTGCGAAACTTTATGATCAGGACTTAAAATCACGTATGTGTGACTTTTTAAGGGCATTTGGCAACACGGATACACAGGATATAGAACTGGAAACACTTGATCCGATTAAATTGCTGACACTTGTAGAGGGGGTAGGCAAGAAGAAAAAGAATCGTATACATTGTAGCGGAATTACTAACAAAGCATATATTGTTCGACAAATCAGGAATCATTTTTATGGACACGTCCCTGAACTGAAAATTAGTGACGAATACATTACGAAGTACGCTAACAACAGATACCAATACTGGAATACAAAAAACCCTGCTAGAGTGACATTTGAAAATATAATTGAAGAATTTAATACACTGATTGCCAGGCTATCTGAAATTATTTAATTAATTGAATAAAGAAAGACTATTCTCTCACAGTAAGGATGTACGGTGCCCAGGTTTTCATTGAATTACTAGACAAGTATCTGAATGACACAATTAACTTGAATACTTGTGAATTTGAACAAATTTTCTATATGATGTCAGATATACTTGAACTTCTTCGCGAGTCATCTAAACAGAAAATTTCCATTAAGCAAACCGTCTTGAAAACCAACAAAACCCAGGATAACAACACGACCCAGGATAACAACATGACCCAGGATAACAACATGACCCAGGATAACAACATGACCCAGGATAACAACATGACCCAGGATAACAACACGACCCAGGATAACAACATGACCCAGGATAACAACATGACCCAGGATAACAACATGACCCAGGATAACAACATGACCCAGGATAACAACATGACCCAGGATAACAACATGACCCAGGATAACAACACGACCCAGGATAACAAAACGATCCAGGATAACAACACGACCCAGGATAACAACACGACCCAGGATAACAACATGACCCAGGATAACGACTTGATACATAATTACTACTTGATGATCGATCGCGCAGAAGAGGTACTGCACAAATACGAAGAACAAGAACAGCATAAAAAGAACTGTACAGAGGAACAGAGTTCGCTTATTGACTACTTCAAAGCCAATTTTGTTTGGTTTCGCGGATTATCTAAAGATCATTCAACAGATTCTAACACTATCAAGATGCGCCAGTTATCAAAAAGTGAAAATGGCCAGAGTGACAAAGAAAATAAAGAGGCGTGGTTACCAATGACGCTCAGTGACCTGAGTTATCAAGAGCAAGAGGCAGTGTTATTAAGAATAAGAGTCGTGGATATCAAGAAGAACAAGAGGCGGGGTTATCAAGAACAACAAGAGGCGGGGCTATCAAGAGGAACAAGAGGCGAGGTTATCAAGACGAACAAGAGGCGGAGTTATCAAGAACGACAAGAGGTGGAGTTATCCAGAAGAACAAGAGGCAGGGTTATCAAGAACAACAAGAGGCGGAGTTACCCAGAACAACAAGAGGCGGGGTTATCAAGACGAACAAGAAGCGGGGGGGGGGTTATCAAGACGAACAAGAGGAGGGGTTATCAAGAAGAACAAAAGGAGGCAGGGCTATCGAGACGAACAAGAGGCGGGGCTATGAAGAACGTCAAGTGTCCGGAGTTATCAAGAAGAACAAAAGGAGACGGGGCTATCAAGAAGAACAAGATGCGATGATTATCGGGATTTGATTATGTTAATCTTCATTCCATATTTCAATGCCGTATTATTCAGACTATCCATTATTTTCAGTAGACCAGTCTCGCTTCCCGCTACCATTCCTTGTAACGCTACCATTCCCCTTTGAATCGTTATCTGTTATTTTAAAGTCTGCGTCGGAACCAGCCTTGCATGATTAAGTGCTGTTAGATACTGTAAGATATGTAATTGCAAAAAAACTAAAATATATATTTGTCTTACTATCTTTATATTATGTCAAACATTGTCCATAATGTCTAAATGCAGACATTGAAAAATGGCTGAAAAGAAAAGTGTTCTTTTCTCCTGAGGCTGGCGAAGGAGAAATGAACTTCAAGAGTTCGATTGAGTTCTGTTTGGACGAAGTCAGGGTTCGGGTACGGTTCGGGTTGGGTCAGAGTCTGGGTTCGGGTTCGGTTCTGGTTCGGCCAGAATCTGGGTTCGGGTTCGGTTCGGGTTCGGCCAGAGTCGGGGTTCGGGTTCGGTTCGGCTCGGTCAAAATTCCATATTTTATGGTTCGGTTCGGGTACGGTTCGAGTCCCATCTCTAATCACTACCATTGACTAACAATAGAAAAAATCTAACATTTAAAACTACAATAAATGATGTAGCCTAATTCGCTAAGGTTACTTTAATTTTAAAATAAACAATATTGTTTTATACTTGAATAATAACGATGGCTAACTCGGAAATTTTGGTCCCAACAATACGGTTATGAGTGACGATCACCGTTCTCTGCTTTCAGAGAACGGTACATGCATTTAGCATACATGCATTTAGCTTGCATAGTTTTAGCGAATTTAAAAACACAACCCTGCGTTCACACATTACTGTAGGCCTACATGCATATATGCAAATGCTGTTCTAGATTCCTAGTTCGAACAAATTTCTCCTCCCCAAAATTCTTTTTAACTCCTAAAATATCTGAAGATATGGTAATTGATTGACTGCTCAAAATTGATGTTTCATCCCCTCCCTCCCCTCTGCATGCACCACTCACGAGTCACTTGCGTATTTTTACTACTTTATTACAACTTTAAGTAGTTAAGACTTTTAAGACTTTACATACTTTTTTCTAGTAATATTTTACCATTTTTCTGTACTTTTAAATTCTTAATTAATCTAGTATGACTTTTAGGACTTTATATACGTTTTTGAAGTGAGATTTTTAAGACTTTTAAGTAAGTAGGCCTACTTTTAAATTCGTAATTAAGTAAGATTTTTAAGACTTTACTTAATTTTTGTAGTAAGACATATAAGACGTACATACTTTTTTGTAGTAATATTTGTAGGATTTAACATATATTTTGAGGTAAGAATTTAAGACTTTTAAGTAAGTACTTCTTAATTCATAATTTAGTAAGTTTATTAAGACTGTACACACTTTTATGTAGTTAGATTTTTAAGACTTTACATGCCTTTTGTAGTAAGACTTTTAAAACTTAGCGTACTTTTTTGTAGTAAGAATGTAAGATTTGACTACATTTTTGTACTAATATTTTTTTACAACTTTGAGTATTTAAACTAGAATCACACAATCGGCTACTTGAACAGTGAAACAGCCTGTACATTGTAGCAGTTCCATTGATCGATAAAAAAAACTGAATTAGAGTCGCAAAATCTGCATTTAATACTACTAGAAACTCCTGTATGCAGAGATGATAACTAGTAACGTTAAGACTTTTGTTTAAAAACATAATTTTAGAGTCTCGGCATACTTCAAATGCAAGCTGTCAGTTATTTTTAGCGTTATTCAGCATAGCCTTCAGATCAAAATAATATATTATGGGCCTATTTGTTATTGAAATCTCCATTAAGAATAGTTCTACGACGTTCTTTGTATGTTGAAATGACGCCACAGAACCTGAATAATGCAAAACTGACTGTAAAACAAACCAAATAAAGAAACAACTGTAAATGTTTCAGTATATTAGCTTATATCCATTGCCATAGTTTATTTTGCTTTTATGTGTTAGCCTATATGTTAAATCTTTTTTATCAGTAACTTTACTGATATATACTGCTCGGTCCACTTTTTGTCTAATGCTAATGAATTATTATTGCCTACATTAAGGTATTGTCTATTATTGCTATCCAAGTTTGATAATGTTTTGAAAGTTATCCAAGTTTGAAGTTTCTTTAGTATCCAAGTTCATCATTCATTTAAAAATGGAACAGCGTTACCATCATTGAACTTCCTTCGTCAGTTATAACCTAGTTTCCACATTATTCACTTTGTTGATACCGTTAGATTCAATTTATCAAATCATTTTCGAAAGTTCTCTTGAAATGCTCTCGAATTAAATGCACAACTCTAGCCGTTTTAATATGAATTATATCTGGTTGCTGAAGTAGTCAGTTATGTCTGTTGTCACTGCTCGATATCATCAGATAACCAGCATGACAACATAAAATGTGTTCGCAATTTGTAATCAATTTCATGAAAAAATGGTTTGATTCCAAGCATAATTATTTCTGTCAGGCATTTGAATAGTACAGATTTGAATAATACATTAGATTTTTGCATTAAAGGCTCAAATAATCATTATTCCAGGAAATTAATAAAGTAAAGAGATATTTGCGGGAAACTGACTTATGATGATTTTAATCTGTGTTTTATGTTAGTACATGTTTTGTTGTAAATATTTTAATTACTTTATGCCATGATAGTTATTTTTGGAATTTTACATCGTTTTGGACCTCCTCTTTGCTCGCCGACTTGATTTTGTCTCAATAGTGCTTGATGTTGTCATTGACGACAGGAGCACTTTAATTGTTGTTATTATTATTAGTAGTATAGTTGTGTAGGTAAGGTTTTAAACTTTTATGTGATGTTTATCTCAAATAACAATTGTGCTTTCTGACGCATTATTTATTACGCTATATTATGCTAGGTTATTAACATGTTATTAACCTATATTATAGGTTAATAACATGTTTACTATTTACTTATATTCCTACTTGATTCGTATGCTTCCACTAGTTTTCAATGTATTGAATGAACTTGTTTATGAATATATTATGTTTTAAATATTATGTATTTCCATATGTTTGTCAGATTGTTTTTTGTTGATGTTGAAGAATATTTATTTTTTGTCATATGTAATTGATTAGAGCAAGATTAATTCTCAGACAACATTTAGAAGACAAAGAGACTTTCATGTACGATATATCAAATGTAGGCGGCGTAATATTTTTATTTTAATAAACTTAAAAAATCTTTAGAGGATGCAGGCGGAAAGCTTTGTAAAGCAATTCTGACTTTTGCATTAAAAATGTTTCTAAATGCATAACTGCATTTGCTTAACGCAAACTGGTTAAAAATATTTTAATTTGCCGGCGATTAACCAATGAATACAATAAATATAATAAATACTGGATGAATGGGAATTATATATCTAAGGTTGAACGGGGAATAAACGGACCTAATAAGTAAAGATTTCGCTCACTTGAGCAAAATCTTTAGGTAATAGAAACTAATTGTTAGGGTTAATTCGTAAGACCTACTTCTTCGTTGTTCTGTAAACTTATTCAGAATTTTTACTTCATTTCAATCATACGAGTATTGTCGAAAGATTCATGTTTGTATTACTATTTCTTCGTTTAAATTGTACAGTATTATATTAACTACATGTAGTCATATTTTGATAATTTTGATATTTTTGGGGATTGACTGATGAAATGATGTAGGCCAGAGAGGATTTGAGAGTCAATTCGAATCCCGAACCTAGTTAAATTGGGGTTCAAGGCAAGATGATGATGAGTATTATAAAAGCTACATCTATCTAATCATACTATGACATTTTTGCTTTTCACTAGTCGGAAATGCAATAGTAGAATTGTTCTTGATCATGATAAATAATATTCTTTTAATGTTCTAATAAATAATAGTCTAAAACTAATGGAAATATTTAACAGAGGTTATACAAGTAAGTAGCAGCTACAATAGTGACGATTTTAGCTTTGTACCATAATTAAAGAGTTACCGGTTAACCTAAATGACATCTTAATTCTGACTTCAGGTGGAAATAACATTTTGAACTTAATTGTAATTAAAATCTCATTTATTAATAATTCACCTACGTAAACACGTAAGCAAAAGAATTTGAATATTGGTAAACAAGCTGGAAACAAATTTAAAAGTGTCCGTACATTCTACATTCATTATAGATGTCGTAGATAATATACTTTTAATATACAAGTATTATTTAGAAATTAAATATGTAAACTAATGTAGCAGCAATATTTTAGATATGAAGAAGGCCTGTCTGATCAAATTATTTTCGAACATTTTATTGAAATTCTTCTGAACTAAAAGCACATCTGTAATACTCTGAATATTTCTGGTTGCGCTAATTGCTAGTGGTGCGCTTATTGTCAATGGTAGATCTCTCTCTTCTCCCTCTCTCTCTCTTTCTCTCTCTTCTCCCTCTCTCTCTCTCTCTCTCTTTCTCTCTCTATCTTCTCTCTCTCTCTCTCTCTCTTTCTCTCTCATAGTGCACTGTCTAGTGGCAGATCCTTGGCATGTAACGCCTCCATTATTCTCTGTCTTCCGCTTTCCTTTTCATGTCAACATACGAGTCGATCTTTAAATCACCTAACATGCCTAATCTAGGTCTTCCTCTGTCTCTTTTTCCTGCCAGTGTGCCTTCTACGACTTCTTTTAATAGACTTCCCCCCTTTCCGACATGGCCACTGGCTGGAGCCAGTGGCGATGTCGCTAAGATATTCGACGGCGGATCAGTATGTGCGGGGTTCAAATCCTGGGCTCACCCTTCACTGACATCGCTTTCGAGTGAGGAAATTAACGTTAATATTAGCTTTTTAGCTTTTTAGAATGTGTCCTATCCATCTCTTCTTCCTATTTCTTAATACATTTATCAGCTGTCTATCAGTATTAATTCTCTCCAGAACTTCATCATTTGTAACCTTTTCAGTCCATCTATTCCTTTCCATTCGTCTCCATATCTACATTTCCAATGCCTCGATTTTTCTTAAATCTTCCTTCCTTAAATTTCCTATTTCACTTCCATATAAGTAGTCCATGCCAAGGTTTTCAATATCTCTATCTTAGTGAAAACCTTGGCTTGGAAACCATGTATTGGTTTGTTTATTCAAGACAAGATTTTCAGCATTAAACTACTTCGTCACCAGATTTTAAATGACAGATCCTGTGGTGAATTCAACCATCGTGGGTTCGAATCCCAGCCGCGCTGATCTGAGAGTAAAACCTCGGACATTCACTGGACTGGCTTTACGGAAAATGGTCTAAGTTGCCTAACGATTTATTCATGCGGTATTAAAAAGTGATAGATATCAACGTATTGATCATTTCACTATAATGTCATACAATTACTAATTATGTGTAACTGGTGTATATCTTAACTGAAGTGCATTTTATGTGTAATTGGTGTATATCTTAACTTAAGTGCATTTTATGTGTAACTGGTGTATATATTCACTTAAGTGCAGGAATGTGTTACAATTTATGGTCACTTCCATTATGATAGTATGATATTAAGCCATGATATTTTTGTAGTTGGGTATACGAATTATACTAAAAGAGATGTTAGGTTGTGTACAATTACTGAGTCGTATATTATCCTTTAAAATAATTAGTAATAAATACATGTAGTTAACACTGTTAGTAATAAATAGTAATATTCAGGTCCTACTTATTTTCATATTTGTTTCCTATGCTTTCATTATATTTCATTACTTTTTCTTAGGAAATATTTAACGGATTGTTTTATATACATGTATTAATATGTTTTGAATAATTGTAAATATTCCATATAGTTACAAGCATGTCATACGCATATGCAGTAGAGTTTTCTTTCTTATAGTTGCCGTTTTTTGTAATTTTTGTTATTTCTACATTTTCCCCTCCAATGCTATTAGTAACCTTTGCCTTTTGTTGGCCTTTCAAATACAGCCAGCGCGGATAAGAATAAACTCCAACACCCTGGGGATTATTTACATTCAAAACTGTCAACACTCGGTCTTCTAAAGTGGTCGCCTACATAGTACTAAGCTCGCGCAACGTGGCTTTACTTCGTTCAATTGACGCGCAGCTAAAACGAGTGCGCTAAATCCCCTCCCAATATTATAAGATTTATTCTTTAATTCTCAATAATATTTGTGCCCGAAGCAATAAATGTGCACAAGATTAAGTCCAGGCCGTAAATTAGTTAAAATAGAATTTCTCTTCCCTTATGAAACCTAAATGCACAAGGTCGGGTAATAGGCCTATCGTCATTTTTAATAAACTAAGGAAAATCTGAATGGCCAGATCGGAGAAAATTTAAGTTTGTTTATTTGGCACATTTGTAGAACTTTTAATATTTCAGGTTGTTATTGTCTAATTATTAATTGCAAAGCTCAGTAACTTTTAATATTTCAGGTTGTTTATTGTCTAATTATTAATTGCAAAGCTCAGTAACTTTTAATATTTCAGGTTGTTTATTAATTGTAAAACTCAGGAACTTTTAATATTTCCAAGTTGTTTATTAATTGCAAAGCTCAGGAACTTTTAATATTTCAGGTTTTTTATTAATTGCAAAGCTCAGTAACTTTTAATATTTCAGGGTTGTTTATTAATTGCAAATCTCAGTAACTTTTAATATTTCAGGTTGTTTATTAATTGTAAAACTTATTAATTGCAAATCTCAGTAACTTTTAATATTTCAGGTTGTTTATTAATTGTAAAACTCAGGAACTTTTAATATTGCAAGTTGTTGAGTAATTCCAAAGCTCAGGAAATTGTAATATTTCAGGTGTTTAGTACTTGTAAATTCAGGAACTTTTAAATTTCCAAGTTGTTTATTAATTGCACAGCTCAGGAACGTTTAATCATGTTCAGGTTTATTTATTGCCAAAGCTTCAGGAACTTTAAATATCAGGTTGTTATTAATTGCCCCCCCCAAAAGCTCAGTAATTTAAATTTCAGGTGGTTATTAATTGAAAACTCGGAACTTTTTTAATATTTCAAGGGTTATTAATGCAAAGCTCAGGAACTTTTATATTTCAGGTGTGTATACCTTGCAAAGCTCAGGAACTTTTAATAGATCAGGTTGGTTATTATTCAAAGCTCAGTAACTTTTAAGCTGTCAGTAAAACTCAGGAACTTTTAATATTTCAAGTTGTTTATTAATTGCAAAGCTCAGGAACTTTTAATATATCAGGTTGTTTATTAATTGCAAAGCTCAGTAACTTTTAATATTTCAGGTTGTTTATTAATTGCAAATCTCTAGAACTTTAAAATTTTCATGTTGTTTACTGTACATCCCTAGAACATTTAATATTTCAGTTTGTTTATATCACACAATTTCTGGAGGAAGCTTCTTGAAAGTGGGCAAGCAATGGCATGGCCTCCATCCCATATCGGCTCTTCTTTCGCATCTCATACCCTGCACTCTTTATCTCTCTCGGCCCCTCTTCATCCTCTGCTGTACGAAAATATGTTTACCGAAAGATACTCCGTGAATTTCTACTAAGATTAATTTTGCTTTTTATCCTAACCCTCCCAACCTATTCCAGTAGATGTAATAATAATATATATATATATATATATATATATATATATATATGTATATATATATATATATATATATATATAATTATAGGAAATGGCAGTCGTATTATTTTTCTTGCGGACTTAGAAAGTGGTAGGGCAAGCTATAGGGTTTGACCAAGTGTACAAAAATTGGAGTGCTGGGCAACTTACCGCCCTGTCTAATGGGCTACGACGTCAATGATTACGCAACCATTGAATTTTTAAAATTTCAGTTTGTTTATAAAGCAGATCTGGTATATCTGAAATTAATAAGTAAAAGGGATCTAAGAAGTATAGAATCTTAAGAAGTATAGAATCTTATCGTAAATTGCTCGTGTCGCAAGAGGCATATGAACAGGAACTATGGAAGGTAGAGATAGAGAGAGAGAGAGAGAGAGAGAGAGAGAGAGAGAGAGAAAGTGTAAAGAGAGTTATTTGAATTTTGTTTTCATGATATTTTTGTGTTAATTGTTATTAAGTCTTAGTTGTTCTCTATTCTATTCAGAAGTTTTATTAACATTATTCGTAATTGGTAATGGATTCATTTTGTACGCTTTCTAAACTCATTTTATATTTGAAAAGCTTCATGTAATCAAACTTTGTTGTTTCTTCGAGTCATTATTCCGGAATTAAATGACAAATATTCCTGATCACCGTTGCTAGTTGTCTTTAATTTTTTTCACAGTTTGCTATCACTTCATGATATTAGCATGATGCTTCCATGAATCACTCAAGAAACTATTATTTTGACAGAGTCTTATTAGAATCTTCGATAGTCATCATCATAATCATTTTTCCTTTAATCCCAGTTTAACCAGGGTCGGGATACGAATAGACCTCCATTCCTGTCTGTCCCATACCATATCATCAGTCCCCTATTTCTCTTTCATTCGTTTTAGAACATTTTCTAGCAATTTCAGGAGACTAGGCGCCCACCAACAGAATACAATTTCTGACGTTGTTTTGGATCTTAATGAATTAGTCGCCTTCTACGACACGTGCAGTCACCGTATGGTCTATTCAAACAATTTCAAGTCACAACACAAGGCATCATCTTCCATAGTAGAGCTAAATCTTAAATCGCTAAATTGAGAAAACATTTAACGATTTCTTGGAAACTTCTTGAAAACCCATGGGTTCATGAAATAAGAAGATTAGTGTAAGTTTATTTCACTTTACTCCACGTCACACAATTCGGGGATGTCGACAATCATAAAAGAACTGAACCAAATAACCTAAATATAAAATCAGGAAAACAATAATATTACATGCGAGTAGTAGTAGTGGCCAAGAAGGAGGATGCATGGCACCCTATCCAGTTGACCACCTAGTTTCGAATCGCCTAGTTTACATTCGTTCTACGAATTAAATGACATAATGTATGGTTAAATCATAATATTTTATTAAAACAAAATAGATATAAAATTGAAATTCATTAACTCAATAGAGACATATATACAGAAAAAACAGTAGTACAACTGAAATACACCGAATTTACGAAGAATTCACTTGATTACAACTGGTAAAGCTGGTAAGGCTCATGTTAACGTCAGTTTCTTCACTCGTAGCGATGTCAGTGACGGGCGAGCCCAGGATTTGAACCTCGCACATGCTAACTGAATAAACCGGTCAAAAACAACTGAATAAACCGATCACGTACTTTCTGATATAGCGCGATTACACTTTAAAGTCTGTTTCCACATCACAGTGAATATTGTCAGAGACGATTAAGAACATATTAGCACGTATTTTACGTCGTTTTGAGAAGAAATGATTGCTCTTCAAAATAGCATTTGCTGAAATTTTGTGACGTGTCGCTATTATTTTTATAGAGATAATTTTACGCTGCATGTAACACGCACGTAATCCTGTACTGGAAATTTCTTATCTGACCCCACTCCTATGCGCGAAACAATAAGTTTCACGTTATTAAAGATATTCAAACGAAATTTCTCAATATTTCGTAGAATTGGCGGCTGGTCAAGTACTGGAAATTTCAAGAACATCGGTCAACTTTTTATGACTTTACTGTTAAAACAATTTGGGGTATCAGCTATAAAAAACACAGTATATATATATATATATATATATATATATATATATATATATATATATTTATATATATATACTATATATATATATATACATGTATATACATGTATATATATGTATAAGAATATGTGTGTGAGTGCGTGTTGACCTATAATTAGCCTATTCATCATCTAGACATACATGTAGGTTATTACAAGGAAAGTTTGTGACTACAGATCAGAGAAACACAAACAGATATAAATAAATTGCTCAAAATGCTTCAATAGCTTAAGTGGTACTTTTGTATTTACTCGTACCAATGGCATTTGATAGAGTATTATAGACCTAAATTAGATTATTCATAGAGCGCGTGCGCAGCTATCGAGATGATTTGATTAAGGCCGATAACTATCCGAGAGATAGTTACCGAGATGATTTGATATAGGCCGATAACTATCCGAGAGATAGTTATCGCATCTCGATAACTATCCGAGAGATAGTTATCGAGATGCGTCTTGAAGTATAGAAGAGTATAGAATATAACATATTGTAGCATAATTTAGCACAGTATAGCAGATAAAAGCTTATTATCGATTAATATAAAATTGCATCGCATTGTATGATGTACAAGTAGTTTTTATCATGAGCATATACTATAATTTTGCTTACTATGCTGCATATTTTGTTCATAAAATATTTCTTACAGATGGTTAACCTATTTATTATTAAAATCCATAATCTACGAAGTATATTGAATTCTTAGTCAATCAGACCCTTAAGCATTGTTCTCTGGCAAATTTACTCAGACACATCTTCATTTATATTCGGCATCAATTGACTGGAGTTCGGTTCGTGTTCGACCAGATCAAATTTCGAGTTCGGTTCGGTTCGGCCCAAATTCCAAATTTTAGGGTTCGGATCGATTCGGATTCGGTTCGCTTCCCAGCTCTACAATATAGCTTTTTAAATATGGTGGTCTCGAAGAGGAAGTGAACAACAAATGTATAGGCAAATATCAAATTAACAGGGCATAAATTTTTAACTGTCAGTTTAGTCAAGTAAAACAGCTCTTAAGTGTTATATTCAGTAATCCTATACATCAATGGTATTCTCACTACAGCTGCCACTTATATTCACACGTCCTCATTGAAAGTCGTCTGATTCATCTCAATATACTGTAGAGTGTGACCACAGTTGAAGTTAGTCATTGTAGTTATGCTGTCTAATTTTCCGCTAAGGATTATATACTATAACGCCAAACCAGATTCTTCACAATTCACATGCATGTTTCAATATTTAAATCTAAAAAGAAAAACAATATTAAAAGTTCTGATATTAAATAAATTTCACTTATTGCTAAGTTATTATAATTATTTTAGCTTTTAATATCTTAACTAAAATGATGTCAGTAGAGACTTTTACCATTCTGTTTTGAATAATAAAATAAATAATAATTATGGTAATGATAATAATAATAATAACTATAAAAATAATAACAATGAAAATAACACTACTAAAAGTAATATTAACAATAAAAATCTTAATAATAAGAATACTTATGCCGATAGATGACCTCGAGTAGCCGGGCGGCGATTCAGCACGTATTACTCGAATCGTTCCTTTAGTCCTTGACCATCACCTTACATTCCACGAACACATCACCAAAACATCATAGGCATGTTTCTCCGATATTCGCGATCTTCGTCGATTAAAACCATTACTCTCTCTTGAGACTGCCACTACGATTAGGGCTGCTCCCGTGCAATCTAAACTGGATTACTGCAACTCCCTATTTCTAAATCTTCCCAGTTGAGAGATTGATAGGTTTCAGTTCATTCAGAATTCCCTTGCATTTGCAGTCTTTCGCTGCTCCAAATGCTCTCATGTCAATCCAATCCTCGAGTCCTTGCACTGGCTCAAAGTTAGAGAATGTAGTTTATGCAAGACAAATTCTCTAACATACAAATCCATCACTACACCCGGCAATGGTTACATGTCCCACTTATTACAAGTGGTTCAACCTACATCCAGGCAGTAGTCTACTAGGTCCTGTAAGTTAGTTACTCTATAGAGACCGAGCCTATAATATAAATAGCAAGCAGTCTAGGCGCTCCTTCCAGCATGCTGCCCCAGAGATCTGAAATTCTCTTCTTTTGCACTCTGCGCACCCCCTCATCTCTTCCGGATCTCGCCTCTCTAGTTTACGAGCAGTTTCATAGCCGATTGAAAGCTTTTCTCTTCGACTTTTCCTATCAGTCAAATGTCCATGACCTGAGATCAACACGAAAACCTCCATTCCACTATTGCCCTTCCTTGGACTGATTACTCGGAATTTAGCTCACAAAAATGGACCCTCACACATGGACCTTCACTCTGATTATCGGTTTTGATTTAGTTCCAAAGTGTTCGATGTTGTCAAGGACAACAGTAACACTCTAATCGTATTGTTGTTGTTGTTGTAGATACGTTGTAATGTTTTTATGTTATTTTACTCAGGATCACATGATGTCTGAATACGATGAAGAGTTTCTTAACTTGTGTCAATTAATTACTGACGTGGGAAAATACATGAAGCTGACGTGGGAAGATACATGACGTATCGATTGTAACTGGAAGTAAAGGAGAGGTTCGCGGCAATAATCTCAGCCTGAAAAAGTTTGTCGGCGCAAAGTTGACTGATCAGGTGTTATGTTCTACAATCGATATTCCTGCGTGTTTTCTTCATCAGTTGACGTTCTATCTCCATTCAGAGGTGAGACGATTAGATATGTGACTGATGGAATACATCCAGGCTATGTTCGTCTGATGCGTGGATGTCGTGACGAAGAAGTACTAAGGAATTATCCTAATTTAGAAACAGGACAATATATATCTGGGCCAGCGGTTAGAGATAACAAAATGGATTTCTTGGTGAAAAGTATTGGCCATACTGAAGATCAAGCTAAGAAATATTCTTTAGATATCGACAACGTATTTGCATATCACGGCCCCTACTGGTCTCATGAAGCTGATGAAATGGATTACTAGACAACGATCACGTGACGTCATCAGACGTGTTGTAGGTTATGGTTGTGATTTTGTTAACGCTTCACAAAAGGGATACATAGAACGTGATAAACGTCATGAATGGAGATTCTCATTCTCTGTGGCAGAGTTGATACTGATCAAGAACTGGTCCAGACATCAGAGAGCTGTGTACAGAACAATCAGAGTTCTACATAAGAAGAGCAGTCTAAACACTAGACGAGAGTCTCACTTTTGTACATATCACTACAAAACCCTGATGCTCTGGGCTGTTGAAACAAAACCACAGTGCTTCTGGGATGATGCAGTTCTAATTGATTCAGTACGTGCTCTACTGATAGACATGATACGCTGCCTGAAGATGAAAGGTTTGTATCACTACTTTATGCCAACAAATAATCTCTTTGATCATCTCCACTCTGAAGATCTCTCTGATGATATAAAAGCATTATTTCATTTATGCGAGGATCTTGAGTTAATATTTAATATCATAGAATTTTGTATGATTGAAGAAATGGATTTTATATGTAGAAAATTATTTATCACAATTCCTCAACATTTCTATAACGCCTGCAGAATGAAAAATTATCGTAGATCTAATCCTCGTTATATTAATATATTTCAGAAATTTAGAAGAGAAAAGACCATGTCATTGAACTACATTACCAACGAATTAAAACTGCCTTCGGAATAGTTAGCCTAGCATTGCTAAAATCTAATCTAATAATTCAATTAATGACTGAATATAACACCTGTTGCGACACTGGATTGCAATATCAGGAAGAGGAATAAGGTGTGAAGGATTTGAGAAAAACCAAAATATTCAACATTAGCGATGACGTTTATAACATATTTGATATCAACTATCCAGTAAACCATGAATATAAAGATTACGGGTTATGGCTACAACATTGTGAATCAGTCGGCGTTGCCGATGGAACGAGAAAAGTGGTCACATCGATTCGGCAACTGAAATATTTAATATATTATCGTGGTCAAAGATGGGGGTTTAATGATTCTCGAACACCATCCAATCCAGTGGATAAATTTTCTCACAATGAAGCAGAGTCGCAAGAGCAGACAGACGGGAATTGTCTTAATGGTCTGATTATTACTAGTATGTACTCTCCTTTAAAAGGTTTTTTATATTGTAAAGCCAGATATCATGAACTCAAGAGCCATATACATCCCACAGTACCGATATCCTGGTTTATCAATAAAGCTTACACAACCAACCACTACTACACACTTCTCTCTGACTACGAGACCACAGTCAAGATCTGTGACGAGATTATCAATGTTAGCAACAAATCGGTGAGAAATAAAGATAACTCAGACATCAGTCTCCCATTTCTTCTCTCCACACAGTGGATAGAGATGTACGACAGAGAGATACAACAGGTTCTTGGTCTAGCAGCTCTCTGTAGATTTGTCATACATGGATCAGACAATCGACCTGTTCATCTTCCTGTCTGTCCTCTGTTGCTTGCTTTCTACCTCAAGTGTCGCTGTGCGATTGTTATTAAAGGATTGAAGAGCTTAAGATTAAAATCTGCGTATATTCATCAAGCACAAATATGTAACATAAAAACATTTTACACTCAAGGCCACAAATCATTGCATGCAGCTTTACAATTTCACTCGAGGAAAATCAGAATTTAATTTAATGATTATTCCACTAATGTAATTTTGAAAATTTTTAACGAATTTAGCCTTTACAGTTTAACACAGTGTGCTCGCGGGCAGACATCATGAATTAGCGAAGAGGTAGATTAAATCTAGCTTTATAATAATGATTCGGTTATTTATAAGGTAAAAAATCTATTTCAGTTTTCTTAAAGAATATGCGTGATTGTTCAAATTTTAAATACAAGCTAGTTATACATGTATATTCTAATGAGATCAATACAAACGATCATATATAGATTCTCACAATATTGTACATACCACTGTACTAAGAGGATTCTAATTTTACTACACTTCTTAATTCTCTGTGCCATACGAGTATTAGGAAAACGGAGGCATATTAATATTGGTGACGTTCCAGCATAGTTTCCCGACCCCATTTAATCCATGACTCAGGTCTTATTCGGCTCTAGTAGCCAACCCCCTAACCTAACATAATGCATTTAAAGGCCGTCTTGTAGATTAAGGTGCTTTCGGGACCCTGTCAGTTCCGTCGCTAGTGTGTATACCCTCGTAGAATATAAGGAAATTAGCCATAAACGGCAACCCAGAGTCTGGTAAACCTAGGACTGAGAATTTAGGATTTGAGCATACAATTCATTAAAGAATTTGACCAATTATAACTTAAGGGAGACCGTCCCCCATGACACCTAGATATATATTGATAAAGTCGAAACCAAGACATGCTAAGCCCAATGAAGCATAACGAGCAATCTTTGGTATAAATTCCATTAGTATAGAATTAGGGAGTGCAGTATCTGTGTGAACTATAGCGCAATGGTTAGCGCGCTCGAGGCCAAGTTGAGAGGTCCGAGGTTCGACTCCCGGTGGTTCACGAATTTGACTACACTTCTTAATTCTATGTGCCATATGAGCATTAGGAAAACGGAGGCATATTAATATTTGTGACGTCCTTGTATAGTTTCCCCGACTCCATTTAATTCATGACTCGAGTCTTATTCGGCTCTAGTAGCCAACCCCATAACCTAACATTTTATGTAAACTAACTACAATAATAACTAGCTTATATTTTAATTGAAACAAATTCTTTTAAAAAGAGAACTAAGATGACGTCAAGAAACAAAACAAAGTTTGGAAATAAACTTGTTGTGAAATAGATTCGTTAAAAAGACTAAATACACCTAATTAATCCATCGATAATTGCATGTATTAAGTCGTTATCGTATATATCCTTTAGAACCTTATATCTACATGTATGTAAGTGGCAAAAAGTCAATCATTTGACAAAAGGCTATGCCTTATACTCACTTTATGTAGCATACAGCTTCATAACAAAGACAAGTAGTTTACATTTGCCTCTTTCAGTGCTTGCTTAGTCGTCTCCTGCGACACGTGCAGTTTACGATTAATACATTCTCCATTTTTCGGGACACAACACGATTAGCTTCTGCTTTTTATTAATTTATTCCTTTCCTAACAATGTCTCAATATCGTAGGGGTAACGTCACGAAGTTTTAAATGACAGATCCTGCGGTGAATTGAACCCTCGTGCGTTCGAATCCCAGCCGCGCTGATCTGAGAGTAAAATCTCGGACATTCACTGGACTGGTTACACGAAAAATGGTCTAAATTGCCTAACAGTTTCAAGATGTGGTACTATAAAAGTGATAGATATCAACATAGTTGATCGTTTCACTATAATGCATGTTTATACTTTTTTCCAAAAAGTGTTATATCCGAGAATGATGTCTGATCATTTCATCATTATTTTTCATCATCATTATTTTCTAAGGGATCTTAGAAAGTAGTAACTAGGTATCGAACCCGAAGTAACTGTGGAATTTAATGTCATGAGTTTTATTTCTTTACATTTATCACCACATGAAAGATCACATGAGCATTTAAAACATGCAGAACGTTTAAGAAACATTCACACTATGTAGGTGAAACGGCAAATATACGTAGGCTGCTAACATAGCACCCACATATTCAATTATTATTCCGTTATTATCTGTTTGCATATTGGCTTCCAAATTGCAAGTCCAATGCACATTTTCTTTTTCATATCGGCCGTTCACGACCACTTTTGAGCAATAGTCTCAAAATCTCGTAATAAACAACGTCGTGCCTCTAACTTAATAACCGTATAATTGCTGAGATAATTTTCAATTAGGACTATTACTATTATATTTATTAAATTAGGACTGTTGTACCTTTTTCAAATTTAAATTAATTTATAGGAATAATGAGTTTGTCAACACCTAGAGTAGGCTATATTATTTTCTTTTTAATATTGATTATATTAGCTAAAATTTAAATAGATCTAACTTTATAAATCTGTTTATCAATTAAAATTAGTTGAAAAGTATTTGATTAAATTTTCCATTGCCTTAAGAAACTTTACTCTACAGCTCCTTTTACCAATGATAACTTACATTGAACTGTTATGTTTGCAATATGTATTTAAATGAATGTCTCAATAGCGTAGTGGTTAAGGGTGTAGATAACGTCATGAAGTTTTAAATGACAGACCCTGAGGTGAATCGAACTCTCGTGGGTTCGATTCCCAGCCGCGCTGATCTGAGAGTAAAATCTCGGACATTCACTGGACTGGCTATACGGAAAATGGACTAAATTGCCTAACGGATATAACATGTGGTATTAAAAGTGATAGATATCAACATAGTTGATCATTTTACTATAATGTGTGTTATTATTATTATTAAATGCCCAGAGTTCTAAGACGCCCTGGTAACTCGTTGATATGTAAGAAAATGTTCAAATAAAAATGATTGGACGCGTACTTAGAGATAGTAAGTGAGATATACAGATAGACTTAGAGATCTATACAGCGATAGGTGTAGAGATACAAAGAGAGGTATAGACAGAGAGAGAGAGAGATAGAGAGAGAGAGAGAGATAGAGAGGGGGAGGGAGAGAGACAGAGAGAACGGTAGATAAAGAGTGCGACAGACAGACATCTGCATACTGTAATATTCTAAAGAGAATATACTGTAATATTCTAGAGAGGTTGAGAGAGAGAGAGAGAGAGAGATTGAGCGAGACAGAGAGACACAGAGAAGGACAGACAGAGAGACATGTCGGTTGCTAGTCAACCTGCCAGTTTTCCAGCTGTATCAGAGTCTCTCAATCACTCATCCTCCACTAATGGGACAGCGACTGAACTTATCATATCGGATCCATCAGCGCCCAACCCATCCCTAGAACCCCAGATAACACTACAGGTCTGGTATTAGCCCTAAATTTGTCTTACACATTGTTAATTATTGGCAATCATCATCATCATCATCTTCCCTTGAATCCCAGTTTAACTAAAGTCGGGAAACAAATAGACTGGCAATAATTAATAATAATTAATTAATTATTAATTAATAATTATGACAAATTATTGGAAATAATTGTTACTTATAGTTAATAACTCCTAAATATTGTTAATTATTATATTTGTTGTTAATTATAATAATTATTAAAATTATAATTACTGCTAGTTCGCTGAGGTGGTTTCCCGTTTTCTGAGAATACTGATTGATTGATTTATTTATTTATTGATTAATTGATTGATTGATTGATTGACTGACAGACAGACTGATTGATTGATTTATTTTATTAATTGATTGATTGGTTGCTCGCCTGATTACCGCAGGCCTATCAGGTCTTGAATGAACTGAGGAAGAAGGGGGACCTGTGTGACGCTGTGTTGAGAGTGGACGGGGGACAGTTCCCTATACATCGCGTCGTCATGTCAGCCTGCAGTCCCTACTTCAGATCTCTCTTTACTAACGGCATGCACGAGACCAAATACAAAGAGATCTACATACCCGAGGTAATATTTACTACATGTAATTATTATTTTTAAATTGATTTATTGATTGTTTCGTTGATTGATTGATTGATCGATTTATTGATTGATTTACTATTTGATTGACTGATTGCTTGATTAATTGATTAATTGATTGATTGATTAATTGATTGATTATTAATTGATTGATTGATTGATTGACTAATTGACTAATTGATTGATTGATTGATTGATTGAGTAATTGATTGACTGATTGATTGACTAATTGATTGATTGATTGATTGATTGATTGATTGATTGATTGAGTAAGTGAGTGAGTGAGTGAGTGAGTGAGTGATTGATTGATTGATTGATTGTTTGATGGATTGATTGGTTGATTGATTGGTGATACAGCTGACTGAAGACATGCTCGAGATCATCATAGACTACGCGTACACGAGGAAGGCAAACATCACAGCAGAGAACATTGAGAGACTGCTGCCGGTTAATCAATCAATCAATCAATTAATCAATCAATCAATCAATCAATCAGTCAATCAATCAATCTGATCCAATCTGTTAATAAATTAACCAATTAATCACTCACTCACTCACTCACTCATTCATTCACTCACTCATTCACTCAATCAATTAATTAATCAATTAAATAATCAATCAATCAACAAAGTAAATAAAAAAGCAAAACTAGTAAATAAAAGAACAATCTATTAAATAAACTGCACCAGTAAATAGAATAAAACTAGTTGACCGAAATCAAAAGTGAAATTGTTAAATACAGACTAAAACTTTTAATAAAAATAATAGCAATTATAATAATAATAATAATAATAAAGGTTTAACATACGTTTCCTCATTCAGGGATGTTGTCAGAGACGTCCTCACAGCACACATCAATACAGATCAATTCGCGCAGACCAATCTGCAAAAGAAATGTGCTGAGGAGAAGTTAGGTCCTAAACGAAAGCCAGTCCGGTGATCAAAAAATGGTTATATTAATGAACTGTTTTCTGTTATTACACGGATGGAAACTGCGGTACCCACTCACTCAATCAATCAATCAATCATATAATTAATCAATCAATCGAGTAAATGAAGTAAAACTACTATATAAAAACATAATCTATTAATTAAACTGCACAAGCAAATAAAAAAAAACTATTAGACCTAAAGCAAAAGTGAAATTTTCTAAATGCCTACTAAAGCTAATAAATGAACTAGTTTCAATTAGCTTGCTAATGGCTGCAGGCAGCGGATCACTTCCACGTGTTTGGACTGGTAAAGCTCTGCTGTGACTTCCTGTATGAGGGATTGGATTGGGACAACTGTATAGGGATCCGGGACTTCGCCCGAGCATTTTTCTGCAACAGCCTGGCGAGCAAGGCTCATCGCTACATCCTCGAGCACTTCTCTGAGATAGCTCTCAACAGTAACGAACTGCTCTGTCTGGATGATGAACAGATGGTAGAGTTGTCTCTCTGTCTGTCTGTATGTCTATCTGTCTGTCTGTCTCTCTCTCTCCCTGTCTTTCTGTCTTTCTTTCTCTTTTTTTTCTCTCTCTCTCTTTCTCTCTTTCTCTCTCTCTCTTTCTCTCTCTCCCCCCTCTCCCTCTCTCTCTCTCTCTTTATATCCGAACAACAACGACATGCTGTGTCTAACATAATGTAGTGTAGAATAAACAACATTTATCATTTATTTATTTCATTTATTTTTTATAGAGAGAAATTTTTTGCTCTCTTTCTCTCTCTCTCTCTCTCTCTCTCTCTCTCTCTCTCTCTCTCTCTCTTTCTCTTGATTTCTAGGATAGGGTTGAGATTCTAAACGCAGCAACCTGAGTTTGGATTATAAAGATGCAGTATTTGAAAGTGCCACGTTGAGTGTTTGAATTTATACGCTGAAAAATTCATTGAATATTATCCCTGGATTGATTAATTGATTAATTGAATGATGGATTGCTTGATGTAGGTTCAGATTCCAAGCGACGACAACTGAAGTACAAGTTTGAGTTAAAACTGTTTGAGTGCTTCATTACCAGCAAAATATGTTTGATTTGTTAGTGAGCTATCCTCCGATTGAGTGACTGATTTATTAGTTTTCTGATTGATTGATTGATTGATTAAAAAAGCTAAAGCTAAGGTTAGCGTCAGTTTCCTCACTCTAAAGCGATGTCAGTGACGGGCGAGCCCAGGATTTGAACTTCGCACATACTGATCCGCTGTCGAGTGTCTTACCGATTTCGCCACTGGCTCCAGCCAGATTGATGCCTGCTATAGGTTGAGATTCTAAGCGTCGATAACCTGAACGTATTGATTTGCTTGATATAGGTTGAGATTCTAAGCGCCGACAACCTGAACGTAAAGAACGAGGAGACGGTGTTTGAGAGCATCATACGCTGGATCAACCATGCTCCTGATAAGCGCAGGGTGCACACAGCTAAGCTGCTCAGATGTGCTAGGCTTGGGCTGCTTACCACCCAATACTTCGTCGAGACTGTAAAGGTACGATCAATCAATCTTTTCATCTGTAAATATGCTAATAAATAAATAAGTGATTAGTTTAACCTACTTCACAATGTACTGATTAATGCATCACTGATTGGAAGATTGGCTGATTAAATGATTAATTGATTTACTGTAAAGGTACGATCAATCAATCTCTTAATCGATCAATAAGAACGTTAATAGATTAATGAAAACGTTAAAGATATAACAATGAAATTGTTTAATAAGTGAATATGTATGAAACTAAGTATCTGTAGCTGTTTAGCAACTGACTGATTGATGCATCACTCAATGATTTATGTTCCAATTTAAATGACTGATCGATTTATTGACTGATCGATTGAGTAAATAATCGACTGATGGATTGATTTATCTACCCCGAGCAGAATATTATTGACTGATTATTTGATTGATTGATTTGCTGATTGATCAATTGATCGATTAATTAATCGACGAATTGATTGATCTACCTCATCAGAAGCACCCACTGATTCAGGACAACGATCAATGCAAGCCGATAGTGATAGAGACACTGAAGCTCTTGTACGACCTGGACATGGAGGAGAACAAGGAGATAGATATGAGCAACCCGCTCTCCAAGCCCCGCATCCCATTCGAGATCATGTTCGTCGTGGGAGGCTGGAGCGGGGGCAGCCCCACGAACATCATTGAGAGCTACGACACGAGGGCTGACCGCTGGGTCACCATCGACACGCCTGATACAGGTGTGGATCAGTTAATTGATTGATTGATTTGTTGATTGTCGGATTGAATGATTTATTGATTGCTTGCTGAACTAAATGATGAATTGACTGATTTATTGATATTTACTGATTGATCGATTTATTGATGGAAGGTCCTAGAGCGTATCACGGATGTGCCACGGTTAATGGATTGATTGATGAATTGGTGGATGCATTGGTTGATGAATTGATTGATACATTAATTTATGAATTGATTGATTGATTGAAGGTCCTAGAGCGTATCACGGATGCGCCACGGTGAATGGATTGATCTATCTGGTGGGAGGCTTTGACGGGATGGATTACTTTAACTCTGTGCGGTGCTTCAACCCCGCCACCAAGCTCTGGTCTGAGGTGGCGCCCATGCATGCCAGGAGGTCTAGACTATAAACCACAATCAGCTGATCAATTAATTAAACCATAGTCAAAAAATCATAGATCATAGTCATGAGTCATAGTCATAAACCATAGTCATAAACCAGAGTAATAAACCAGATTCACAAACTATAGTTATAAACCATAGTCATAAACCATAGTCATAAATCAATGTATCTATGCTATGACAGTTCAAATTGATTGACTTATTGAATGATTGATTTATTGATTGATTGTAGATGCTATGTAAGCATAGCAGTGCTAGGCGGATGTATCTATTCTATGGGCTGATCTAGTTGATTGATTGATTGATTGATTAATTGATTGTTTAATTGATTCATTGATTGATTGTAGATGCTATGTAAGTATAGCAGTGCTGGACGGGTGTATCTATGCTATGGGAGGGTTTGATGGTCACGTGAGACAGAACACGGCTGAGAGATACAACCCCTCCACCAACCAGTGGTCTCTAATAGCCCCAATGAATCATCAGCGTAGTGACGCCTCAGCTACCACTCTGAATGGTATATCAATCAATCAATCAACCAGTCAATCAATCAACCAGTGGTGGCTAATAACCCCAACGAATCATCAGCGTTGTAATGCCTCAGCTACCACCCTCAATGATATATCAATCTATCAATCAATCACTCAATCAATCAATCAGTGGTCGCTAATAGCTCCAATGAATCATCAGCGTAGTGATGCCTCAGCTACCACCCTCAATGGTATATTAACCCATCGATCAATCATTTAATCAATCAATCACTAAATATATCACAAATCTATCAAACAATTAATCAATCAATCAGTTAATCAATTAGTCTATCAGTCAATCAATCAATCAATTGATCTTGCATAACCCCTGTGAACCATCAGCGTAACAACGCCTCCGCTACCACCATGAATGGTATATCAATCAATCAATCAATCAACCAATCACTAAGTAAATCAGTCAATCTATCAGTGGTCACTGATAGCCAAACAAATCACTAGCCTACTGACGTATCAGGTAGTAAGCTTAATGAATATCAACTAATAAATAAATCTTTCCATCAGACTGTACTGGACTTTGCTGTACTGAACTGTACTTTACTGTACGTATTGTATTATACTATACTGTACTACACTGTACTGTACTGTACTACACTGTACTGTACTGTACTATACTGTACTGTACTGTACTGTACTGTACTGTACTGTACTGTACTATACTGTACTGTATTGTACCGTACTGTACTGTACTGTACTATACAGGACACGTGTATATCTGTATTGTACTGTATTGTACTGTACTATAATGTACTGTACTGCACTGAACTGTACTGTACTACATAGGACACCTGTATATCTGTACTGTACTGTACTGTACTGCACTGTACTGTGTTGTACTACGTAGGACACGTGTATATCTGCGGAGGGTTTAACGGACAGGAGTGTCTCAGCACAGCGGAGTTCTATGACCCGGGTACGAATCAGTGGACCGTCATTCAACCAATGAGGAACAGACGCAGCGGCATCGGCGTCATCGCTCATGACGGCTGCGTGTTCGCTATAGGTCAGTCCTCTCTCTCTTAGTTCACTGCCTACTGGCAGGTCCATGGTAAATAACGCCTCCACTCTTCTCTGTCTTCCGCCTTCCTCTTCATTTCCACATATGAGTGGGTCTTTTGTGTGTTTTGAGTGGGTCTTTTTTAGATCAGTCCTAAAAAAGCTGAAACTAATGGTTACGTCAGTTTCCTCACTCGAAATCGATACCAGTGACGGGCGAGCCCATGTTTTGAATCCCGCACATACTGATCCTCGGTCGATTGTCTTACCGACTTTGCCACTGGCTCCGGCTCCAGCCAGTGGCGATGTCGTGCTAGTCCTCCTAGTGTGATGTAGTGTGATGAGATGGGATATGATGAGATGTGATGAGATGTGATGTGATGTGATGTGAGGTAATGTGATGTGATGTGATGTGATGTGATGTGATGTGATGATGTGTGGTGTGATGTAATGTGATATGAAGTGATGTGAAGTTTGTTGTTGCTGCTATTGTTGTTGTTATAACAGTGTTGTTGTTGTTGTTGTTGTTAGGTGGGTTTAACGGAATAACTCGTATGAACAACGGAGAGAAGTACAACCCAGTAAACAACGCCTGGACCAACATCACCGAGATGTACAGTCCCAGGTCAAACTTTGGCATCGAGGTAGTGTATCTACATAACCAACCAACCAACAAACAAACCTATCAATTGACCAACAAACCAATCCATCAATCAATCAATCAAGACTGATTGATGTACAGTCCCAGGTCTAACTTTGGCATCGAGGTAGAGTACTGCCTAACCAACCAACCAAAAAATAAACAAACCTATCAATCAACCAACACACCAATCCATCAATCAATCAAGACTGATTGATGGATTGATTTATTGATTTCTTGATTGATTGATTGATTGATTGTCCAATTTACTGATTGATTGATCGACTGATTGATTGATTGATTGCGGCAGGTGATCGATGACCTGATATTCGCTATTGGAGGTTTTAACGGAGTGACGACAATCTTTAACGTCGAGTGCTACGACTCTCAGCATGATGAATGGTAATTAATTAATTAATTATTTATTTACTTATTTATTGATTTATTTTATTAAACTTATGATTTATTGATTGCTTGATTGTTTGATTGGTTTATTGTTTGATTGACTGATAGATTGATAGATCGATGGATCGATCAATCGATCGATTTATCAATCAATACATCGATTGCTTGATTATCTATTGATGATTGATTGACTAGCTATGACTGCACTGACATGAACATCTATAGAAGTGCTCTGAGCTATTGATTGATTGATTGATTGATTGATTGACTGATTGATTAGGTATGACTGCACTGACATGAACATCTACAGAAGTGCTCTGAGTGCCTGTGTCGTTAAGGGTCTGCCCAACGTCTCTGACTACATCCACAAGGATCGCAATAAATCCGAGGAGAAGAAGAAACGGACGACAAATTAATTAATCAACCCTCCCCTCACCCTCACACTCTTACACCCCTCTCTCTGCCACGCCCTCCCACCTACTGCTGACCATTTACCACCTACTACTGTTGCTACACGAAAATAAACCACAGATAGAAACTTAAGTCATTCAGAAATGGATGTTTATAGTGTACGTGTGGTGTCTATTTCATGAGTTAATTCAATATACTTCCTTATTGTTGCTGTTAATACTTGAGAATGTTTTATATTCTGCATTTTTCATTAGGGCAATTGAAGCAATTTTGTATCATTGATGTTAATAATTATCAAAACCTGTAGATTATCATTCATAGCTTCTAATTCTAGACCTAATATGCTTGCCTTACATTCACATTCTCCCGTTGCCTTCTGTTGTAAACATTCTAAATGTTTTGCATCTTGCCTGGTATAAATTATTTTTACATTATTCTTTCTTTCTTTGCTAGTGTTTGGTACTATCTGCATACTTAACTTAAATTAAACCTAAAATACTTACAATTCTGCAGCCGTTAAATTCAAAACTAATTTAATTTAATTAATTCAAGCAAATTTCTCTTCTACAAAACCGTTAATTTGATATTCTCTTTGTTCCTTTACTGAAGTTAATCATTTAAAAATTTAGTCCTTCCGCAACTGAGGAACCAGACTTAAACATTTAAATCTGATAGCTTATTGATTGATTATTGATTTACAAACGATTTAATATCGTTGATTATATTATTAATTGATTTAATATTGATTTAATATTGATTTATTGTTTGTTGATTATTTTGTATGATTGATTTATCATTGATTTATCATTGATTGATTATTGACTGAATATTATGTATCAATGATTGATTATTGATTGCTTATTTATTGATAATTTATTGATTATTGATTGGTTTTATTACTATAGAAATTAACATAATACTTTGAAAGTACTTCTAGTGTAAAATCCTAATCTATGACAATATATAGGCTACTCCTTGGATGGATTTTAGAAGGGGTCAGAGTTTGAATCTAAGTTAATCTGTCGATGGTTGTGTTCATTGATGTAGAAAATGCTGTTGCAATAATTTAACTCATTATTTATATTATTAATAAGAACTAATATTTAATTACTCAGATTTAGTTATTAGTTTAGAAGGAGAAACTATTGGTTGGTATAATTTATTTAGTGTAAACAAGATAAACTAACATTTATTATTTTAAATATTAATATGCCTTACTTTCTCTTACTCTCTCTCTCTCTCGCTCTCTCTCTCTCTCTCTCTCTCTCTCTCTCTCTCTCTCTCTCTCTCTATCTTAGTGAAATGCCTAGCGGCAGGTCCAATTAGATGTGTGAATATTGAAACTAAGTTTGAATTTAATTTATAGAGTTCAAAGTGATAAACTGATATTTATAATTGTATAAGGCTAATGCGATTTAGATTTTGTCTACTTAAAAGTTTACAAATAAAATTTATAAAAATTGATTTCGCATTGTACCATATCTTGGGTATTAATTAATTTAGACCTTTGGAAAATTTGATAATATTGAGTCAAAACTGTTTCACTAAACACCCTTATTTTGACTAGGAGCTTTCTAATATTAAACCTTTCAACGGTATTAGACTAATGGTACGTTCGTAAAACTTCCGAAATTCTACTATCTGACCGGCACGGCTGGGATTCGAAACCACGTATTGTTCAATTCGCCTCAGCTTCTGTGATTTAAAACTTCACGACGTTACCCCTACGCTATCAGTATCTAATTACTAATAGCGTGGTAGTAACGTTCCACTACGCAATTATGATCTAAAGAGGAATATATACATTGACACTTCTGCCACATTGTTTTGCTTTTATATAAATTTCTCTATCTCTCTCGCTCTCTCTCTCGCTCTCTCTCTCGCTCTCTCTCTCTCTCTCTCTCTCTCTCTCTCTCTCTCTCTCTAGAGCCACCCTCTCTCTCTCTCCCTCCCTCTCTCTCTCTCCTCTCTCTCTCCGTGTCTCTGTCTCTTCTCTCTCTATCTCTCTCTCCCCTTCGCTATCTATCTATTTATCTAACTATTAACCAGTAAATGATGCATTCTGTCAAATAGTAGTTTACGTCACACAGTCCTTGTTATTTGCTGCTTATATTCCCTCTTTAAGGCATCTGCGCCGACTTTGAAGTTATAATTCCTTTATTGCAGCTGGATGCGGCTTCCGTTAGTAGTATCTTTAAAACTGACATGTTTTGTAGCATACATTTTTTCCTTAGGAGAGTAGAAAACTTCCTACATAAAAATCCTCAATGAAGATGTTTAACTAGAAAGGTAGCCCACGATAAGGCGTGACTCGCAGTTAATATTTAGCCGCAGTGGGAATTTAGAGCACAGCTGATGCCATTAGGCTAGCTATGAGAATAGCTGAGGTCAGCTGCGATCACAGCTGAGGCCAGCTACTACAGCAGCTGCACTCTGAGCAGAGGTTGACTGTTGGAGAGCCAGCGTCAGCTGTAATGTGCGGCTTCCTTATTGCTTCTAAAACATAACTTTAACTTAACTTACATTATACTGGTTCAGGAGGTCGCCAAGACCTGTAACACCAGTCAAAATGAGAGCAATCGATACAGAATTGAACACGGAATCCGTGATTTAAAGTCTAGCACCTATACCACTTCACCACCGATGCTTCCAAGTGTGCTCTAGAACATAATTTGTAAAAATATTTTATATATTTTCGATATACCAACTTTAAGAATATTAATTTTAAAATATTCTTTCTATAATGGTATTTCAGCATAGAATATTTTTATTAAAAAATCATGGAAGGTAAAAATAGTGGGAGAAATGTAGAGGCAGGGGCAGGTCGAGATTAGATGTGTTAGATGATTTAAAGACCCACACATATGTGGACATGAAGAGGAAAGAGGAAGACAGAGAAGAGTGGAGACTAAAGTAGGGCACCTAAACGATGAAGCTATTGACAGGCACAAATTGTTTGATATTTTCCGAGGTATCCCATGCTTCGGGTCGAATTCCAGAAGGGTTTCTTTCTGATTCCACTTAAAGGAAGTCCTGTATCTGAATTGCTGCTGCCCGAGCAATTTGGATGAAGACACTGAACAAATTATGTCTGCGGGCTTCTCTTTAGACAAGTCTATAGTAATAATAATAATAATAATAATAATAATAATAATAATAATAATAATATTAATTAGCGTGCAATGGTCATCAATGACAACATCGAGCACTATTGAGACAAAATCAAGCCAGCGAGCAAAAGGATGGTCCAAAAACGGTGCAAATTCCAAAATCCAGAAAATCAGCCCAAATTAAGCCCTGTCATTATCAGTCCATGTTAAGTTAAGAAGATGTGTACTTGGTTCATAGAAAAGCATGTTAGTATTCTTAAGTTGAACCGTTAGACTAACTTATAGTTATGATATATTACAGTTATTATAATTATTTCTAGTATTTTAAATAATGTTATAGTTATAAGGCATAGTTATTTTATGTGTAGTTTTTTTGTCTATGCCAACTATCAGTCCTGTGAATGTCCGAGAATTTACTCTCTGATCAGCTTTACTGAGAATTGATCCCCGAACCTTTAGACCCGACCATTTAAAAGTAAATACCGCTACCATACTACCTAACGCTTTGCAGTCTATACAGACGGAGATAAACATAATTATAAATCGCAGCAGTTCAAATATTTAAGCGTCATAGCGAAATAGAATAATCTAATCGGAAGTCCTATTCAGCCCCACGCGACCAAGGCTAAGCGCAGCTGCTGCCCAGCTATTTGACATCATACTCAACTGCTGAACAGCTGCGCAGCTGCTTATTGTTGTTAATGCGCAGCAGCTGAATGTAAACGAGCAGCTGCTGTTTGAATAGAGACATCGCTTCAGCAGCTGTGTGCATTTGAAGATGTTGTCAATATAGTATAGGCCTATACTGTATATTATGCATTAAGTATTGTATTTATGTTTAATATTATTAACGGTAGTATTAAGTGATAAAATTATCGAATTCAAAGTTAATAATAAGCACGATTGTGGCATAAATATTATGTATTTATAGGCCTAGCGGTGTATTATTGGAAATCTAAATTAGATAAGATTGAATAAGATAGGAGCCTAAATGTTAATATATTTATATATACTCAATAAGCACATTTTAACTGAAAAATAATAATTGTTTAGTATAATTTTTTGACAGTAGTTGTATACGTGTAGTAAATTTTAAAATTATCTGTAAAAATGAATACTAATTAAATCAAGAACATATTTCTATTAGATAGTTTAATTGAGACATTACAACGCTTAGGTCTTATTGCTGACTCTGGTCGGATCGTTTAGATTGTTGATTACTTATGAATAAGGCACTGGGTTCATTTTTCACCACCGCCTGCAAAGAGCATTTCATCGACTAAGCTGTTAATTTTGTTAAAATTCTGCTTCAATAAGTCTAAAATAGATGTCTCTAAACTTGAGAAAATGACAAAGCAAAGCTTAACTCTAAAATTCGCTTCAATGCCCGAGTGGCATATATCTGAGAAGAGCAGTGGTTAAAGTAGGAATTGAGAGCTAAGGGAACAGTCAATTTTTTGGGCTCCCTGTAATGCATTTACAGATCTAGTATCTAATATGGGCCCCTAGCAGGGGAACGCACCTCAGAAAAAATGAGAGCTAATAGAACTTAGTTCCCCTGCGTTTGGGACCCCCACTTTAACAACTGGGGTTGCCGACTGTCGAAGCACCTTAGCCATTCGGTTTTCTCTTCTCAAAAGTTGGCACAAAAATGTAGAATCTAGACTAGTGTATCCGTTGTGGATTTTGGCACCAATCAATAGGAATACTAATATGTATTCCTATTGATTAATTAATGTTTAGCATTATGAAAATAATTATGTCTATTGATTGATTGATAGATTGAATTAATTGTATCATAGATTTGATTGATTGATTGATGGATTGTTGTTGATTGCATTTATTGAATTTACTTATTGATTGATTGAATTGAATTGGATTAATTGATTGACTTTGCAATCATAGACATTGACTTATTGATAGATTAATTTCTTGATGGACTGATCAATCGCTTGATTGATTAATCGATTGATTTATTATTGTAGGATTCATAAGTTTCTGATAACAGCATAATGATTGTTCTTTGTTATTAGGCCGTAATTATGCTAAACTTAATGGGCAAATCATTTCATCGTATTCGGCGAATTAAAAATGTCTTCAATGAGAATCACTCACCAAACGTATAGTATCCTAGCAGAAACCTCCTATCTCGCAGCATTATGAGCTGTTTATTAGCTTAATTAGTTCTAAGTTTGCATTAGCTATTTTATCAAATAAGTGCACATTATATAACTCAACTTCCGAAGGGTAATTCGCGGATTCCGAATTCTCTCTATATTTCCAATACTAATCTTCCTATTTGAATTTTGCGGATCATTATTTCTGGGTATTTTGCGGAAGTTTTTCGTTGGGATTTTTTCGTATTTTTCGTCGTCACCTCATGCGGACCGGTATTTTGGATAAGCTTTGAGTCATGCCTATTAGACGAGGTCACGTGGCCCCTCAGAACACGTTCATCGATACCATCATACGAAAGTTCGATGGACAGAGTAAGTGATTGATTTAATTTGATTGATTTAATTTGATTTGATTGATTGATTTGATTGATTAATTTGCTTGATTGATTGAGTGATTTGATTGATTGATTGATTTGATTGATTGATTTGATTTGATTGATTCATTTGATTAGATTTATTGATGATTTATGTGTTTGATTGAATGATTAATTTGATTAGAGATAGATTGATTGATTAATTTCTTTTTATTGAATAACTGCTTTGATTGATTGACTAAATTGATTTGATTGACTGATTAATATTATATGACTTATTTATTTTACTTTATTTAGTGATTGATTGATTTATATCATATGATGATTGATTTTTTATTTTATTGATTGATTTCATTTGAATAAATTAAAGATTAATTTAATAATTTTTGTGCCGTTAAATTGTAACGTTTAATTCAACTGGTGTAAAGTTTACAAACACATGATTGTTACACCTCCTATATACAATCTTTTATTTGTTTATTATAACATCAGCTTTTAGTAATTATATTATATTGTAGATTTGTACTTTTTTGAACTACATTATCGATGTTGTTGTTTTTGTTCTTGATGGAAGCGCTGTTATCAGTGGCTTATCAAGCTGCTCGCTCTTCATACTGAAAACGATTTGATAAAAAAATCTATTTCCTGATGTTTTCATGTCTTGATTGAATCCGGTCATTATTATCAATGATATCTCGTTCTTTCTCATTCTTTCTCTCTCTCTCTCTCTCTCTCTCTCTCTCTGTATCTCTGTATCTCTCTCTCTCTCCCTCTCTCTTTCTCTCTTCTCTCTGTCTTACGCTCTTTTCTCTCTCTTCTCTCTCTCTCTCTCTCTCTCTCTCTCTTCACACTGATAAGGATTTGATAACGATTTGATAAGGTCTTGACAATGACTTAATAAAAATCTATTCCCAAATGTTTTATTGCCAAACATAAATATCATCTTTCAGTATCTTTCTGATAGCGGTGGAGAAGGGAGTGGTATACAATCACAATGATATCATTTGATACCATAGACATAATCAATCTACCCTTGATCATTTTTGATCACCTTTCGTTTAGGACCTGACTTCTCTTCAGCACATTTCTTTTGCAGATTGGTCTGAGTGAATTGATCTGTAGTGATGTGTGTTGTGAGGACGTCCCTGACATCATCATTGGATGAGGAAATGGACATCGATGTCATTGACATCGCTTTCGAGTGAAGAAACTGACGTTAACCTTTGCTTTTAGTATAACTGTATTTAGTAGAACTATATTTAATAGAACTGTATGTATTAGAACTTTATTTAATAGAACTATATTTAATAGAACTGTATATAATAGAACTGTATTTAACGGACTGGGCTGTGTTTACAGTTGAACGCCCTCTCTTGGACTCTGTTATCATTCCTTGCTCTGATATCTTAAACACTGATAAGCAATTGAACGTAAACCATTGATAGATCTACTACACGGGACCACCGGTGTTAGCATTATGTGAAGCGTGGATGTTATATTCTACCTCTCCAGTTTACTGCAAAGTGGCATGTTCAAGGTACAAAATCATACTGAGAGTCTGCTTTCACGCTCAATATATGGCTGAAGCCAGTGGCGAAGTCGGTTAGATACTCGACCGCGGATCAGTATGTGCGGGGTTCAAATCCTGGGCACGCTCGTCACTGACATCGCTTTCGAGTGAAGAAACCGACGTTAACCCTAGTTTTACCAGCTTTATCACTCCATGGAACAATAAGTTAATACTTCACAGTATGGCGTGCTTTATCATCGTCACATGTAGCCTATAGTTTGGGGAAAATATGATTTTTGAGGTGGACTGAAAAATGATTTTTCCAGCTTGCTGTTTGAAAGTGAGAAATTAAATCATATATTTGTCTATGAATCAATCAATTAATCAATCAATCACTCAGTCAATAAGTTGCTAGATATGTGCATTAATTTACACGCAGATCAGTTAGTCAATAAAGTCAATTAATCTATCAATCGATCATTCTATCCATCCCTCTCTTTCTCTTTCTTTCTCTCTCTCTCTAACGCTGTCTGTTAGTCTGTCTGTCGGTCTGTGGGTCTCTCTCTCTCTCTTCCCTTTCCTCTCTTTCACTCTCTCTCTCTGTCTGTATCTGACAGTCTGTCGGTCTCTCTATCTGTCTCTGTCTGTCACTCTCTCTCTCTCTCTCTCTTTCTCTCTCTCTCTCTCTCACTCTCTCTCTCTCTCTCTCCATGTCTGTCTATCTCTCTCTCTTCTCTCCTTTCCTCTCTTCCACTTTCTCTTTCTCTCTCTCTCTCTCTCTCTCTCTCTCTCTCTCTCTCTCTCTCTCTCTCTCTCTCCCCCCCATGTTCCTATATAACGTCACAGATCTATTTGTGTAACTGTTGATTCTAGATTCCTATTCCTCTCACATAACCACCATATTCTCACATACTCTGATGAGATAGACACAGCTTTACCAGCTCTAGCTTTAAGATTAGATCCAGTAAATTAACGAAAGATGACATATTGTTTAAAAGCTGTAGAGCTACGGTTAACGTCAGTTTCCTCACTCGAAAGCGATGTCAGTGACGGGCGAGCCCAGGATTTGAACCCCGCACCTACTGATCCGCGGTCGAGTATCTTACCGACTTCGCCATTGGCTCCAGCCAGTGGCGAAGTCGGTAAGAATATTTTTAGGATATATAATTTAGGATATATGAAATGATAAATTGAAAAACCTGAGAGCCTAATTAATTATTTTTTTTAAGTGCGATATGAACCTAAATACTTGATCAAAAATAGCACGAATTTCACAAAGTCCAGGATTTTCTTTATGAAACATCTAAATTAATTTGCTTTAGAGAATTCTAGAAAATATCTATAATTGTTTCTATATAATTTGAACTACATGCCAATAAGGGGTATTTTATCATGATCGAAATTTCTTTAAATGCGTTGAAGTCCTCGATTTCATCGAGGACGTATTTATCGGCACTTGAACTGTCAGATTTGTGTAGTTGTTAGGGGATATTAAATTGGAACCGGAGTAATGGATCGTGGAATGACGGGGAAGTAACGTAAAACTAAAACAAGTTGAGATGAAAGACGTTAGGAAGGGATGCCTGTTCCTGATGTATAAACAAAGTCGTTGTTGCGGAGTTCTAAAGAATAAAACTCTAAACAGAAAGAGCCCCGGCGTAATGCCAGTAAGTTATGCCACGTGAGCGGCCGATATTGCGTAATGTGTGGAAATGGTGCCACGCTGTTGGCAGTGGTTAAAGTTCTAATTCGGAGCTTTAGCTTTAAGAAACTGCTAATTGTTGGTGTTACTATTATTATTATTATTATTATTATTAGTATTAGTATTATTATTAAGATGTGGATCTAGTAAATTACACAGCGAAAGCTGACAAGTGGGTTTTGATATACTAAATGCTAAATTGAAAACGTGAGAGTCCAATTAATTAATTATTTAAATTTAGTGCGACGTGGACCTAAATACTTTAAAAAATAGAACGAATTGCACGAAGTCAAGGACTTCAAGGTTAAAATTTTTCGGACCACTGTAATGTATTTACATATTTCCTAGTATCTCATATGGACCCTGGCAGGGGGGACTCACTTCTGAAAAAATGAGAGAACGCAATTCCCCTGTACTCTCCCCCCACTGTAACCACTGTTTGTTGGACACTATAGCAAAAAGTTACAGGATAAAAAGCTACTCCAAGAGAACCTTAATTTAAAACAATTAAAACAAAACAATACAAAACATACAAAAAACAATTTAACATTTGTTAAAACAATTTTAGTGCTTCGCAAGCTGAAGTCAATTGCTTCACCTTTAGAATGGCTCAATAGCGTAGTTGTTAGTGACGTCAGGTAACGTCATGAAGTTTTAAATGACAACACTGAGGTGAATTGAATCCTCGTGGATTCGAATCCCATCCGCACTAATCTGAGAGTAAAATCTCGGACATTCACTGGACTGGTTAGTCGGAAAATGGTCTAAATTGCCTAACGGTTTAAACATGGGGTATTAAAATTGATAGATATCAACATAGTTCACCATTTCACTATAAAGCGTGTTTGCTTTGCTGTACGCGATATTATGCAAGTGCAGAGCGAGCACTGGATTTGAACTATGCGCATACTGATCCACAGTTACACATCCAAACCACTAGACTAACGGCTCAGTCCACTGACGTATCTCTTAGTTAACGTTGTTGCATCAGTTTCAAGATATGCAAATGATAGCTCAAGGTACATGTCAAACCAACATCACCATTGGCAGAAGCCAGTGGCGATGTCAGTAAGATATTCGACCGCGGATCAGTATGCTCGGGGTTCAAATCCTAGGCTCGCCCGTCACTGATATCGCTTTCGAGTGAGGAAACTGACGTTAACATAAGCTTTTTTTACCAGATTTATATTCAGAGTCAAATCTGCTTTAACGCTCCAGGAAAATGCACTCTATATGTCAATAAGTTATGTCCTTCACAAAAAGGTTATACCTTATCCGTACATTGCGTAGCTTATAGCTTGGGATAAATGTGGATTCAGAGGTGGTTTCCCGTCACCTTCCTTACTCTGTCCCTTTACAAACGCTTGCAGTGTATGATTTCAGTGTTCTTCATTGAGGAGAATTCAAGCAAACTTAGTAGACATCTTAAAAGAAAATCTATATAATTATCCATATATCCAGAAATAGAGGTAGCTGCTATGCCTAAAATGTGATGCAAAGACTCAATAATTAAATATTGTTGTAACTAACTTAACAACGAATATATATATATATATATATATATATATACATATATATATATACATATATATATATACATATACATATATATATATATATATGTATATATATATATATATACAGTATATATATATATGTATATATATATATATATATATATATATATATATATATTAGTGATTAGTGCACTGCCCACTGGAAGGTCCATGGTTAACGCCTCCACTCCTCTTATCTGTCTGTCTTCCGCTTCCTCTTCCGATATATATATATATATATATATATATATATATATATTGATATCAAATTTATATATGCATAATATATATATAATATTTATTATATATATAGTATATAGATATAATAATATATGTATATATATTAATATATATATATATATTACATGATACTAGATCATATAATATACATATATATATATATATATATATATATATATATATATATATATATATATATACATTATAATAATAGTTATATTAACATAATTACCCCCCCCCCCCCACTGTCACAACCTAGAGGTCCCTGCCTCCACTCACCGGTGGACCCAAGCCTATCACTTGTAATTGATATGAGCGAGGCTTGATGGATGACCGGGGGTTCGTCACGGGTGAACTAACAGAGATATTTAGAACTTCCTCTCCTCGTGAACTAACTAACAATTACTTTAGCAGGTACATTGGGTCGCTTTTATGGAAAATGTATGCGGGATTTGGTGTACGCAAATAAACTAGTTGTTTAGAATGTTGGAGGTTGTAGTAGAATTTTAAATGACCGATCCAGCGGTGAGATCGAAGATTGGATTTATTATAATATCAGAACGTAGAATCTCGAATATTCCTGGGTGGTTAAGCGGAATTTTAAAATTTTGGTCGTATATGGTTTCACACATAACACTTTTTTTTACAGAATTCCATATATAGTGTTAGTTTTATTACTATAGTTTTAGTTTTATTAGTATAGTTTTAGTTTTATTACTATAGGTTTAGTTTTATTAGTATAGTTTTAGTTTTATTACTATAGGTTTAGTTTTATTACTATAGTTTTAGTTTTATTACTATAGGTTTAGTTTTATTACTATAGTTTTAGTTTTATTACTATAGGTTTAGTTTTATTACTATAGGTTTAGTTTTATTACTCTAGTTTTAGTTTTATTAGTATAGTTTTAGTTTTATTACTATAGTTTTAGTTTTATTACTATAGTTTTAGTTTTATTACTATAGGTTTAGTTTTATTACTCTAGTTTTAGTTTTTTAAATTTTCGCTATTTCCTCATTGATCTCCGTAGCAATTAGTATTCGTTGCCTTTTGACAGCGCATCGATTGCAGCCGGCGCGGATTTAAGAATAACCTTCCAATATCCAAAGCATCGATTGCAGTCGGAAGACTTAGCCATCCAGATTACCCTATAAAGCTATCATCAACCTAGATAACCCTATATCGCTATCATAGATCTAGAAAACCTTATATGGTTATCTTCGACCCAGAAGACCCTATATGGTTATCATCAGCCTAGATAATCCTATATGGTTATCATCAACCTTCTTAGTGCACTGCCTACTGGCAGGTCCATGGTATATAGCGCTAAGCTGATATAGCTAGATATCAGAATCAATATTGAAATGATTTATAGAATGATTCGTCTATTAAATCATTGATGACCGATTGACTGATTGGTAGATTTACTGATCGATATGTTTTTACACGTATTGGTTAAATTATGTTTGTTTTATTGCTTGGTTTGTTGGCCGGCTTGTTATTCACATTTAACGGTAAGGGTGTGCTTTAAGCTAATTTAACGTATGGTTTCTACTCTCTGAGATTGACCGGTGGATCTTCGAACCTGGGGCCTCTTATGATTTAAGACAATCTTACTACCAGCTCAACCATCAGATGATGAAAAACTTAAGTGTTGAGAGATTGACAGATTGATGGATAGATAGATGGACAGATGTATGGACAGATAGATTGATAGATAGATAGATGGACAGATAGAGATACAGATAGAGAGACAGAGAGATGGACAGATAGATAAACAGTTAGATGGATAAAGAGATGGACATGTAGATGGACAGATAGATGGAAAGAGAGATGGATAAAGAGGTAGACAGATAGATAGACAGATAGATGGATAAAGAGATGGACAGATAGATGGACAGTTAGATGGACATATAGATGGACAGATAGAGAGACAGATAGATGGACAGATAGATAGACAGAGAGATGGATAAAGAGGTAGACAGATAGATGGACAGATAGATGGACAGATATATGGACAGATAGATGGACAGATAGTTGGACAGATAGATGGACAGATAGATGGACATATAGATGACAGATAGATGGACAGATAGATGGACAGATAGAGAGACAGATAGATGGACAGATAGATAGACAGAGAGATGGATAAAGAGGTAGACAGATAGATGGACAGATAGTTGGACAGATAGATGGACAGATAGAACAGAGATATAGACACAAAGACGGATTTAGATCCGGTATAAGCCGCGTTGATATGAAATATTATTAACTTATTATTAACTTATTATATTATATTATTATTAAATTATTATATCATATTATTAACTTTTAATATGGATTATATTAATTTACTATTAATGACATTCATATATGAGCATGTATGAGCAAATATGAATGAGGCAGGCCGAGATTAGGTATGTTAGATGGTTTAAAGACCCGCTCATATGTGAAAATGAAGAGGGAAGCGAAGACAAAGAAAAGTGGAGGCGTTATATACCATGGACCTGCCAGTAGGCAGTGCACTAAGAGAGATATGCTTAGTTCTATCTTATGTTCTATCCTCTCCAGAATATTATTAATGTAATATGCATGCATGATTATTCACTTATTATCTGTGTACCCATCTATTCATTATATAACATTTTACATATATATATATATATATATATATATATATATATATATATATATAATATAATACACACACACACATATATATATATATATAATATAATACACACACACATATATATATATATATATATATATATATACATGTATATAACATTTTAAATACTCATTTATTTAGTCGTTTTGCAACAATCTTCACTCCGTTAGGCCACATCTTTCTAACCCCTAACCCCGCCCCCACTCCTCTCTTAGCCACGCCCATCCCTATAGGATTGTGTAATATTGGGTCAGACGAATGAATTGAATTATTCCCAACACGATCTTCTTTCAAACCCCTCCTACAACCCTTTCCCAACCTCCCCTTACCGTTCTAGATGCAGTCTGTTAATCCGAGGCTTCTATAGAAAACTGGGGGGCGAGTCCCTCACTCCCACCCCCATTATTCTTGCAACAATATAAATTTATTTCTTGAGATTGATATTAGATTTTAGAGCGTGAGAATAGTTCTATAATTGAGAGAGAGAGGGGGGGGAGAGAGAGAGGGAGAGAGAGAGAGAGAGAGAGAGAGAACCGTGATCATTTATTTGTAACTGAATCAAAATATGCACAAAGCGCATACAACGAGACAGAATACAAATAAAACGGCCGTCAGAAAGAGCACAATTGAGCTTTATCTAGCTGACTACCGGAAACACGGAAACATAGTATCATAGCAACATAGGATCGTAGAGAACTGAAAACAATCATTTTAACTATTGCGCAGTTTGTGATAAATATTGAAATTGTTAACTTTTAAATGCACCTTTTTATTCTGTTGTGTCACGTGTTGAAATTAAATTGTACCTGTGCGCGTTTTCTACCAAGAAATGGTGAATTAAAGATTATATTATATATTTTATTATACTATGAATATCCACACCCCCAATCGCTTGGATCTGATTGGGTCCCTGCATATTTTCACATGCTCCAGCTCTCGTTCGCTCGTTCTCTCCCCAGGGCTATAAACGGTACAGTCGGCGCCTCTATTGAATTGTTATCATTAAATATTAAACACTGTACCGCAACGTGTTTGTTAGATCTCTTTATTTGCTCCACTCTGTAGGAAAACGGTGTTTTCTTAATTCTACACCCTGTAGGGAAGATAGGGAGGCAAATAATTCTTTACTTGTATACACTGTTTGGGTTATTTTGCATAGTTAGCTTATAAAAGTGGTTTTAAAATGTCGCTTAAAACGATTTTGGATTCCATTTTATAGTCTTATAACATATGACGTATGTTATGTGTATGATTGATTGACTAACTGATTGACTGACAGTTTTATATAATGATTGACTGATTGATTGACTGACTGATTGACTGACAGTTTTATATAATGATTGACTGATTGATTGACTGACTGATTGACTGACACACTGACTTATTGACTGATTGATTGATATCTTCTACAGATCGTAACTTCAGCATCACCAATGCCCAGGTGGAGAACAGGCCGATCATCTTCTGTAGCGACGATTGATTGACTGATTGATTGATTGATTGACTGACTGACTGATTGATTGACACTCTAATACTCTGATTGATTGATTGACTGATGGATTGACCGACAGTCTAACACACTGACTGACTGACTAATTGATTGATTGATCGATTGATTGATTGATTGATTGATTGATTGATTGATCTCTTCTACAGATCGTAACTTCATCATCGCCAATGCCCAGGTGGAGAACAGGCCGATCATCTTCTGTAACGACGGGTTCTGTGACCTCAGCGGCTACTCGAGGGCTGAGGTGGTCCAGAAGTCCTGCACGTGTGACTTCCTGTATGGACCCCTCACCTCGTCCTACGCTATCAGACACATCAAGGACGCGCTAGAGGGTTCCGAGGAACAGCAGGTGGAGGCACTGTACTACAAGAAAGACGGTCAGTTCATCGGTCAATCAATCAGTCAATCAATCAGTCAGTCAGTCTATCTGTCAATCAATCAATTAGTCAGTTCATCAGTCAGTAAATCAATCAGTCACTCAATCAATTAATCAATCACTAAATTAACTGATCAATAAAGCAATCAATCAACCAATCAATCTATCAATCAATCAAGTATGTTTGTGTTAAGAGGAACAACAGGTGGAGGCTCTGTACTACAAGAAAGACAGTCAGTCCATCAGTCAATCAATCAATCAATCAATCAATCCATCAATCATTCATGCATTTGTATAAAGAAGATGGGCATTGCACTACAAGAAGAGCAGTAAGGCCAACAATCAATCAGTTGAACAAACAGTAAATGTTAATCCAGATTTAGCATCAGTTTGCATCTACAAGCTAAGATTGTTCGGGACCTGACGTGAAAGAGATGAGAGAGACAAGCAGAGAAAGAGAGGAGAGAGAGAGAGAGAGAGAAGATAAGAGAAGAGAGAGAGGAAGAGAAGAGCGAGATGGATGGAGATAGATAGAGATAGTTTTTGTGTAATTATTTTTCTAGGACTGTTCTATTAATGGACTTCAGGCAGCTGTAGGCCTATATATATATATATATATATATATATATATATATATATATAATTATATATATATATATATATAATTATAATTATATATATATATATATAATTATATATAAAATTAATGTATATGTATATCTAAATCTGTATATACAATTATACATTCAATCTAATATATATATATATATATATATATATATATATATATATATATATATATATATATAATATATCAATATATAATTATATAATATATATATATATATATATATATATAATATATTATATATATAAAACACGTATCGACCTCGCGGTTCTCTATATCGCATTAGACTTTCTATTGAAGCCTCTAATCAATGGAAGAGGCGTCCTAATGCATCAATTAGCTGCTAATGCTAAAGGTTATTAGTGAAAGTATCTCAGCACATCCTGAGATTGATTTACGATACATGCTGTGTATTGCTATACCTTTCGATACATGCAATACAATTCTATACTTAAAATACAGTTCAATACGTAAAATACGGTTTAATACATACATAAAGAGAGAGAGAGAGAGAGAGAAAGAGAGAGTTAAGATATATATATATGTACTTATATATATATACATGTATATATATATATATATATATATATATATATATATATATATATATTTATATATACATTATATAGATCCATGGTATATAACGCCTCCACTCTTCTCTGTCTTGCGCCTTCCTATTCATTTCCACATGTGAGTGGGTCTTTAAATCATCTAACATAACTAATCTCGGCCTGCCCCCTGTCTCTTTTTCTTTCCTTAATACATATATATATATATATATATATATATATATATATATATATATACAGTATATTTATATATATATATATATATTTATATATTTATATATGTATATATATAGTATTATATATATATATATATATATATATATATATATATATAGAGAGAGAGAGAGAGAGAGAGAGAGAGAGAGAGAGAGAATTTTTTATAATTATTTGTTAGAGGTCTACTATGGATGGAATACAGTAGGCTACAATGCAGAACAATTAAATGTAATTCAATGCATACAATATAATAAAATAAAAGATAACATAACACAATGCATACAAACGTTACCAGACGCTTAAAATACAGAGCTATGTAGCCTTGCTGTTAGTAGCCAAAGGTTCTATATTCTACAAAAACAGCTACAAAACACCTTTTTCCTGCAATTTAATCTAACATATATATATCCACTAATTTCACTATGAGTAATATAGAATTCAACCGGTATTCGAGACGTTAGTTCGAGTTTGTAAAACAGTATCGAATGTTATCGAATGTGCTTCTGACCTTGGCGTTAAACACACTGCACCTTGCAGGTAGTTAGAGGTTGAAGTGGCACTGACGATATAGTATAAGACGGTACTGGAGATCATCTTGGGCTGGTAGAGTGCTGGATAGACTAAGTGGATTGTCTGACAGTAGCAAAGATAACTAAGCAAGTAGCTTCCGGCCCTGTACTCTTAAGATATCAGCCTCGAGGCATAGTTTTCTGATTGCTCGTGCTTTATCTCTGGAACCACTAAGTGAGGCCGTAAACCATTCAATTGATTTCCCTGGCATTGTTTATTACTAAGCCTCTTACTTGTATTTTGTCCGGGTTGATGAAGGATAAAGCTGGTAAAGCTAATATTAACATCAGTTTCCTCACTCGAAAGCGATATCAGTGACGGAAAGTTTTTGTGTCTTTCTACCACTTCTTGGTTTCCTGGACGAAAAAGAGTTTACGAATCTCTTCAGGAAACAGTCTAGATTCTAGTCCTTAAAAACGTGAAAAGTTAATGATTGATTGTTTTTTAATAAATTAAGAGTAATTACTAATTTATCTAATTGATTAATTGATCGATTGACTAATTGCGTAATTGATTGATGGCTTTTACTATTCAGTGAGTAATTTAATGAATTACTGATTGATTTTACTGATTAAGTTTTTGATTGATTGACTGATTGATTAATTGATCATTTGAGTGATCGATCGATTGATTGATTATTTGAGTGATCGATCGATGGATTAATTGATTGATTGATTGATTTAGGAGCCATGTTTCTCTGCAGCGTGCTGGTGGCTCCAGTGAGGAACGAGACTGGTGAGATCATTCTGTTTATACTCAATCTAGAGGACATAACAGATGCTCCTCTCAAGAATGACGCCACCCATCGGCATTCCATCAAAAACAGTGAGTGATAATATACGCATCGAAATGGTAAATTAAATTAAATAGATAAATAAAATAATAAACTAGTTAATTATATAAAATAGTCAGTGATATAGTTAGTTAGCTCCGCTATTCCATCAAGTGAGTGATAATACACGCATCGAAATGGTTAATAAAATAATGTAGTTGGATTTAATAGTTGAATCAAATAGTTAATAAAATGAAATAGTCAGTGATATAGTTAGTTTGGATTGACGCAACGCATCGCTATTCCATCAATAACAGTGAGTTATAATAAGCTCATAGAAATGGTGATCCATTCTTCTCCATATCCACATTTCCAATGCCTCCAGTTTCCTAAGATCTTCCTTCCATAAGTTCCGTGTTTCACATTCACACAATATCGTAGTCCAAACCAAAGTTTTCACTATCTTTCTGTTAAATGTTCACCCAAGTATTTGACCTATGTAACTAACTTTATTTATATATTTCTTTAAACTCTGATGATATAAAAACGCAAAAGAGGTGATGTTGATGTTGATCATGGAACAATCTTGCGAGACAATGAATAGCGTAAATAAACTATATAAATAAGATCTACTGAGACTTCCTTCATAAATGATGCACCGCCATTTTATACCAAAAACCGCAAAGAAATTGAATAAAACAAAAAATTAAAAAATAAATATTAGTCGCTGAAGCTATGCTGAAAATTGTAATTTTAATCGAATTTGAAAATGTATTCAGAAATTAGGTGATCAAAATAAATGTCCGAAATTATAAAGACGAGTTATTTAATGATTTTAGATACGTATTAACTGCTTAGAATGATTTAAGGGAGATTTATAGGACATATGCATGATTTAGAATATTTTCTAAATGATTTACTATAATATTATTTATAAATGATCTATGGTATTATATAAAGTCCATTGCAAGTCGATCGCTAATGGAAAGGTTAGTTATTATTATTGTTATTTATATTATCACGGCTTTCCATTAGAACTAAAAGCGGGAAGTGATTGTCGCTGTTATAATTGCAGGCCTATAGATTTAGTCTTTGTGTTTAATTTTTATGTCATTTTCTAATTAAACTTTGTACTTGCAATAATTGTTATTTATGGCTGACCTAATTGAGTCGACAAATTAATGAAAGACTAAGAGCTAAAAGCTTCCAGTGTCCTTCAGATTGATAGCGGTCTTGTTGCGGCCTTTAGCAAGTTCAATACAACTGTCTGTAAACGACTAAACAACAATAACAATGTTAATTCCGGTAATTGGTCTTCGAGGTTGCTTTACAGGTTCCTGTCACCTTTTGTTATAAAGGCTGGTTATTGTCAGTTTCATCGCTCGTAAGCGATGTTAGTGACGGGCGAACCCATGATTTGAACCCCGCGCATAATGCGAGATACCAGTGACATGCATCTTTGGTGTTGATAGCGCCAATTGGCAGCTAGTTTCGATACATGATTAACCTTCCTAGGAACCTATGGGATATCCATCAATTGTTGACTGACCTGGGCTTTGAACCCAGGCCACTTGTATCCGAGGCGAACACTCTAACAGTTACACCATATCGCCTGGCCCATGTTCTCATCACTCTTAATGTAATTAAACGAGATGTAAGAAATTATTCAAAAATAAAAGTAAAGGAAATAAATATTGTCCAGATTGTAGTAGAGATTAAACTTTAAAAATGAAAAAATTAAACGAATGGAAAAGTCTCAAATAGGGGATTGGCTGGTGGTGTGGTGTGGGACAGAGAGGATTTGAGACAGTCTATTCGTATCCCGACCCTGGTTAAACTGGGATTCAAGGGAAGCTGATGATGATGATGAATAGACATTAAATTAAACTATGTACATACGTGACTGTGTGTGTGTTTGCATAACTAAATAAGTGAGTATGTGTATGTACGTGTATAAGTATATGTTGATGTGTATGTATATATGCGATTGTTTATGTACATGTGTGTAAGTGTGTGTTAGAATGTGTATGTATGTGTCTTGGTATGCTCGCATAACATTTGCATATACAGTACTTGTGTTAATTTAAGAAATATAAATCTTCCATTGTTCCACTCTTCCACAGGGCCTGTGACACTGCTATATTCAACCCTTGCACTTTGCGTGACCATGCTGTTCTGTCGTTAATTAGCGCCACTAAATCCTCGCCTTGACTGAGCCGATTGATTGATTTCTCGTCATACATATTGATCTCAAGAGCAGCTGGAGATCAATATCTCTCTAGGACAATGTTAGTCCATGGTTAGTCCATTCTTCGGCCACCCGGACACAACACGAGTTTATGTTAGCGAGTTTATCAACTGTATCGCTGAATGTTCCTTGTGTGGCTGGAGCTAGTGGCAATGGCAGTAAGATACTCGACCGCGGATCAGTATGTGCGGGGTTCAAATCCTGGGTAAATCCCGTCACTGACATCGCTTTCGAGTGAGGAAACTGACGTTAACATTAGTTTTTTTTGCTTCGGTTGTGTTTTCTTTTTTCATTTGCTCTTTGATCTGAGCTGGGAAATTTGTTAATTTTCTAATCAATGTGTTGACTGGTTAACTATTTGACGCGTTTTACCCCGCGCTATTGATCTAATGATTGTTCATTTATTGATTTATTGATCTACTGATGTATCAATTTATTGATTCATTGATCTACTGAACTCTCTATTTATTGATTGATTTATAGATCTTCTGATCTATATCTTTATTGATTAATTGATCTATTTACTATTCATTTATTGATTTATAGAGCTAGTAACCCACCTATTGATTGATTTATAGATCTATTGATCTCTCTATTTATAGATTTTCATTGATTAAATCCTTACAGACCGACCAAGATCTTTCAAGCTCCGCCTACCAGCAATGCGTCGCAGCAGATCAATACAACAGAAAACCCCGCCTACTGGCTTCACTCCCGTCATACCCATCTGTCAATCAGAGCTCCGCCTGGGCCGTGGGGGCGGGGCCAAAGACTCTGATAGGCTGGGAGAACGGAATCGCCTTCGTGACTCCGCCTCCTCTAGTGACGACGATAAACTGGAAGAAGGAGACGAAGATGAACCAGAATCTACCGGGATAAAACTATCCATAGAGGCTCCATATAAAAGCTTCCAAGGGACGGACGATGATCCGAAGATCTTTTCAGGAGGGGGCGGTCCTTCTAGGCCTCCCCTCGTCGGTGACTCCGCCCATGAAGCCGCTGTGGTGGAAGAGGAAGGCGGGGCTAATGATAAGGCGGGGTCTAAAGATAGCGCCGTGGCTCCGCCTCATAAGCGCTTCTCGCCGTTTATCAATCTTCTAAAGCCGCCACGGCTGAGCCGGTCAGGAAGGGGCCGCCCCGGGCAGGGGGACCCTGAGGGGCCCACGGACGGGACAGGCTTGTGGGTGCCCACGGACAGGCGCAGTCTGCACGTGGCGGGGTGGCCGGGGAGTCAGGGGAGCCTGAAGAAAGCCACGTCCGTAGATGAGGTGAGAGAAGATTTGTCATCATCATCGTCGTCATCATCGTCTGCGTCATCATCATCGTCATCGTCGTCATTGGTGTCATCATCATCGTCATTGGCGTCATCATCGTCGTAATCTGCGTCATCATCGTCATCATCGTCATCTGCGTCATCGTCGTCAACATCGTCGTCATCTGCGTCATCATCGTCAACATCGTCGTCAACTGCGTCATCATCGTCAACATCGTCGTCATCTGCGTCATCGTCGTCAACATCGTCGTCATCTGCGTCATCGTCAACATCGTCGTCATCTGCGTCATCATCGTCAACATCGTCGTCATCTTCGTCATCATCGTCAACATCGTCGTCATCTTCGTCATCATCGTCGTCATCTGCGTCATCATCGTCAACATCGTCGTCATTAGTGTCATCATCGTAATCAATAAATAGACTGTCTCAAATCCTCACTGTCCTACATCATATCATCTGTCAATCTCCTATTTGAGACTTTTCCATTCGTTTAAAACTTCTGGAGCGTAGACTCTCATCAACCGAAAGCCCTTTCTGACATTTGGCGTAATGTCCAAATGAATTATATGATAATAATTATAGTAATTATATAAAATTAAAAAAACTTATTCCGATGTGCCATTTCATTATGAGTCTGTAAGTGCATTTTGTACGTGACTTGTGCAAGTGGAACATCTAAACTACTTCGGTTATTTAATTTATCTAGGAAATGGAGGCGTATGGAAATAAATAAAGGCAAAGGCAGGCCGAGGTTAGGAATGTTAGATGATTTAAAAATCCACTCATATGTGGACATAAAGAGGAAAACTGAAGACATGTAAGAATGAAAGCGTTATATACTGTGGACCTGCCAGTAGGCAGTGCACTAGGAGAGAGAGACAGAGAGAGAGAGACAGAGATAATTAATCGCATGTTTGACCAACACTAATAACCATTTCTTTTATTTATTTCAATTTATTTCCATTTATTTCTGTTGTTTTTATGAATATTTCAGGTGGGAGGGGAGGAGGGGGGGTTGACAGGGGGTCTAGGTGGGGAGGGATACGGGTCTACGGCTGCGGGGAGGAAATCCCTGGGGTTTACCCCCGGCCACGCCTTAACACAGTCTGAATACACCTCCGTACCTGTCAATCATGCGTCATGTAAGTATTTAGACCACGCCTATCATAATATGAATCACCTCTGTACCTGTCAATCATGCTTCATGTAAGTATTTAGACCACGCCTATCATAATATGAATACACCTCTGTACCTGTCAATCATGCTTCATGTAAGTGCTTAGACCACGCCCATCATAAGATGAATACACCTCTGTACCTGTCAATCATGCTATATTCAAGGACATTGACCACGCCTCCAAAAAATATGAATAGTCGTCTCTACCCGTCAATCATGCCATATGTATGAAGTACTTAGATCACGTCCCTTATTATCTGAATATGATAATTCATACATCTGTATGTATGATAATTCATACATCTGTATGTATGATAATTCATACATCTGTATGTATGATAATTCATACATCTGTATGTATGATAATTCATACATATCTATATGTGTCATTCGCGATTTATGTAATTAATCCCGCTACTCCCTCATATTAATGGATTAATGAGTGCATCATGGAGTATAGAGCTTATCGTATAATAATGTCGTTATATTTGCAGAACGTGTCAATCTCTCAGTATTCTACTGACCCAACTAGATATTGACTCGATAAGTTGTTGACTCGATAAGTTATTGTCTCTGCGTGATATTGATTCAACAAGATATTCAACCCTTCTATTTACATGTGTATTGACTCTTCAAGATGTTGACACAATACGTTATTAACGCCATGATATATTAACTGTACGATATATCTAGTCAACTGTATATGTTGACTGCACAATATAACTAGTCAGCGCCATGTTGACTGCGCAATATATTGAGTTAACGATGTGTTGACTGCACAATATATCTAGTCAACGATATGTTGACTCTACAATATATCGAGTCAACGAGATATTGACAGAAAAGGCTGTTGACTTAGACGTAGTGCTACAGAGCTATGTTTCACAGAGACGTGATACGGTCGCAAAATGCAACTTAGTTTATTTTTCTGGCAAAATTGCTAAAGCTAAAGTTAACGTCAGTTTCCTCACTCGAAAGCGATGTCAGTGACGGGATTTACCCAGGATCTGAATCCCGCACATTCTGATCCGCGGCCGAGTATCTTACCGACTTCGCCACTGGCTCCAGCCAGGTACAACATACAGGTACTTCATATCCTAAGGACAGCCCAAGATATTCATTCATTTTCTTAGAGGCGGATAGTTCAGCAACTCCACTGGTAGTGACTGAAGTCGTGTTCAGGTAATAGTTCGCCATAGTGTAAATGACCGTAACGTCCCGAACGGAACAATTACCGTTGCTCAAGGCACTAAGGTTATGCAGTAAGAACTCTGGCCCTGGAGTATTTCGTGACGTAAACTTGCGTCATCGCTTACATGTCGAAGACGTCCCTGCCCTCACTATCCATTCCACTGCATCCCACCTTTTATTATTATTAACAACGAAAACTTATATAGCAGTTTCATGGCCGAACGCTGTCTTCGAGACTACTTTACAGGAAGAGTTGAATTGTAATCCTCACTTCATCGACTATATCTCACCTTTTCATCTCTCTCCCCACACAGCCTTTCCCATCCCACTCTATTTTACCCCACTCCATCACACTAGCGGTTAGATGGTCGCTTATTTGGACAGAATTATTTGCATCGTCGAGGACTTTTGTTTACATCATCGCGGGAATTTGTAATTTTAGTGTAACTTTTAATGTAAATTAACCCTAACCCCTAATCTTTACCCTAACCCTAAACATATTCCTAAGAAACTAATAAAATTTAATAAAACTTCAAAGAATAAAAAGTGACTCAAAACAAGATCGCGCGATGATGCAAATAGTTATGTTCAAAGGTATCGAAGAAGATACACCACAGTCTATAAAATGATGGCGACTTTTTATTCATTTCCGGTTCGATGATAATTCACTGAAGGCCTATTAAAACAATTAAGAGACTTAATTATTAACACATTTTCATCAAAATTTAATGTCAACAAAAGAGTTTATTTGTTATCATGAGACTATATTGCAGTTCTTGTTACTGAATCTTCTAGTTCTTTCTAATACTTCGTTGGTTCTGTCCCAATAAGTTACCATCTAGCCGCTACTCCTATCATCCACACTCTATTTCACCTCGCGCTTGTTGACTGTATCTGAACCCGGTGTTGATATGAATGTTTCCACTCACCCACCGCTCGTGTTTATGAACGTCAGCGAAACTGCCGACATCCAACTGCTTAAATAATATCATCAAACATCAAATAAAGGTGTCGATAACGTTAGATTTTGTGAGCAAGAGTTGGCAGAAAAACATTGAAAAAATACGGCAAAGCAAGACAAAGAACTATAAAAAGTGTTTCATTCGTTTCATGAGCTGCAGAGAATTCAACATTATAGGTATTTTGCTTGAGAAGATCAGCGTGGAATGCCATGAACGCCAATGAACCGAAATGACATGGCAATGTTAAAGTAATATTATAGTAAAGTGTGATATTTTTACGTATTTATGTAATTTTCAATTTGCACAATAAAATCAAAAAATCGTAAAAGTAAGACAAGCAGTGCAAAGTCAAGTGCAGATAATATGTGGTAGATATCTTCTCAGTTGCTCATCTTTTGATATCGTGTGTTTATCATTTAGGCAGTTCAGTGAATGATCCATGTTACAGTTATGTGAATGTTCGAGATTTAACTCTGTGATTAGTTCTACCGGAAATTGATCCCTGGACCTCAGGAATAACCATTTTGAACTGCATACCGTTACCAAATACATTTAGCTAAGTTAACATTCTAAAGCTATTTAGACCACCTCATTTAGAAACCCCCAAATATAGAATGATTAAAGTCAACGGAATAAAAATAATACTTCTTAAAAATATGACTGCTCTCGCAATCAAATGAAAAATGTTACTATTATTAAAATGAAAATTAAATTTAACTAGTGTCAATCAAAAAAGTGAAAACTTTTAAATTAAATAAACAAATATCTCTACAATGTCCCAATAGAAAATTAATGTGATTGACGTTAGTAAAGATAGTTAACAATTTTTTGTATTTTAGAGATTTCAGTAAAGGAATATACGCATTGATCTAAGTATAGTGTTTATTATGTTTAAAATGCATGCCAATTAAATAGGTAGGTTGGAGCTTTTTTACTGTAATTGCTTACTCAGTCATTTATTACGTCTTGCACTGATATCGGAGGTCTTTTAGCTATCTATTTTAGCTATTCTATTTAAGAATTCCACCATAAATTTGCATTCCGTAGCATTTAATAGAGTGGCATATAATATTCAATTAGCAAATATGTAGCAATTATATCTGTAACTAAGATCCTATCTATATCCATTTTAATATAAAATGGATATAGATAACCTACTCTGCGTTTTGTGTGAGACACAACTTGCCGGTGGCACATTTTTTGTGTCATCCTGTACGACAGTTGCTAGTACTGTGCAAGTAGCACATTTCTTTTTGTGTCACCCTGTACAAAAGTTGCTAACTAGTATTGTACAAGTAGTACATTTCTTGTTGTGTCACCCTGTACAAAAGTTGCTAACTAGTATTGTACAAGTAGTCCATTTCTTTTTATGTCACCTTGTACAACAGCTGCTAGTACTATACAACTAGCACGTCGCCTCTTCAGTTAATGCTGGTCGATATTGCCACTTGATTGCCACTTCGGTCCCGGCTCTCAATTCAGTCCTACATGCTTCAGGCAATGCGTGTTCGCAAACTACCGTTTTGTCACGTTCCTTTTCAAAAACAAGATTTCTACACATTCAACGTCTATTCTTTTACCGTGCTTCAGAAATTCTGTAGTTAGCCTAACGTAAGACATATTTTTGTAAATTGAAGATTCAAGGCATATTGTTATATCTTGAAAGTTCATTATTGTGAATTGATGATCCAAGATGATATATATCACTTATGATATTTATCTCAATGAAATATCCATTACAAATTAAGCAAAAATTTTAATTCCGCAACATAAATTCTAGGTCTAAATTTTGACCCGTTTGCCTTGGATCTTGAACTTGCACTGTTTGATCTCGCTTTCTCGTCTTGTGGTCTCTGTGTACTCAGTCGTCATCGTGGGGAGCTTTGGCGCCTGTTTGTGTAGAGTCCGCAAGAGACACCCCTGACATTGCCTTATGGCGAGGAACCGGACGTTTAATTCTTAATGATTGATTGACTGATTTGTTATTTTTGCTGAAACCTCTCAACCTCAAATTCCAAAATTTTAATATTGTTAGTAATATTAACTTTTTATTTAATGGCAATGTTTTAGAATTAGTAATACATCTAATTACCTCTATTTATTCTCGATATGGATGAAGAAAATATTCCTGTCAGAATAAAGCTGAGCTTATTTTTATTTAGACTTTCTAGAATTCAGGTGTCGCCCAATATGACCCTCGGGGAATTTATAATTCAATCGGTTTCGCTTTCATTCTTGATGGAAAAACGACTGTTCCGTATTAAATTCTAGATTAATTTAAGAAAAAATAAATTAAAAAATTAAATACAGAAATTCGTATGTTTGCATAGTTACATATAGTAAAATGATTTTAATGATTGTACGTTTTCTGAGAGGCTTCAATGTCAATTAATATCATTTATGATATTAATTCTTTCCCTTCTAATGTGAAAGTATCATATTCGACAGATGGCATAAAGCTGTTGCGGTAATATTTAATGCTTTAATTAAGTATATTTCTTACAATGTAGCCTCACTTATTTTCCGTTTATGAGATATCCTAAACTACTATTTGTAAACTACACATTTATTAATTAAGTTTATTTAGAAATTTACAAATTTAATTGAAATTATCGTTGTTGTTTCGCAAAATAGAGTTAGTAATTAAACACCACAATCTCCATGCTATTGTATTAGCTGTGTTATAAGTTAAATCTTCTGTGAAATTAAATGGGTCTCGTGGTTTGCTGATTTGGCCAGTCAGTAAACCATGCGCCCCGTTTAACCGAACACAGTGCGAGTTGGCCATTCACCCCACTGTGGTAACGTTTTGTTGGTAAACGTGGTATGTTTTTACTATAGTTAGTTTCAGCCTTTTTGATTTGTCGAATTTTGAATTTTAGGCCTACATCTAGAAATATTCAGAACACGGTGTTTTTCTGAATAAATAATAATAATAATTGCTCGTAATTAGTTTTAAATGTACTTCAGAGTCTGTATTTCTGTGACCTTCCTTTCTTTGTTTATATTTGTTGTTATTGACGTTGTTGAGAAACAGTTGTTTCTCAACAACGTCAATAGTTAGAGCGCTAATGTCAACAGTGACAATATTATGCACTCTTGAACCAAATTCAAACTGATTGATTGATTGATTGATTGACTGATCGATTGATCTCTTAATTGATTGATCGCTTTTGTGATCGCTTGATTGATTCTTTGATTGCTTGATTGATTGCTTGACTGATTGATTTATTGATTGATTGATTTATTGATCAGTAACGGGTAATCACACGGCCACGTCAGCTCTACTGAACCAAACCTCTAGCAATTTTATTTATTGATTGATTGATTAAATGATTTATGGACTGATCGTTTGATTGATTGATCGCTTGCTTGATCGCTTGATTGATTGACTGATTGATTGATCAGTAACGGGTAATCACACGGCCACATCAACTCTACTGAACCAGGCGTCAAGCGACTCTGAGCTGTCTCGCTACAGAACCAAACTCTCTACCAGCCTGACCAACGTTATGATCAACAGCGACCTGCTGCTCAAGAAGTCATCGGCAGAGAAAGACACTCACAGCGCCATCTCGTCGTCCAAACAGGGCGTCTTCCATCCCATGCAGAACATGAGACATAATGTGACCGACAAAGTGGCCCAGGTCAGCCAATCAATCGATCAAATTATCGATCGATCGATCGATCAGTCAATCAAATTATCGATCAGTCAATCAATTTATAGATCAATCAATTTGATCAGTCAACCCCAATTATCAATCAATCTATCGATCGATCAATCAAATTAATAAATTATCGATCTGTCTATCGATCAGTCAAGTTATCAATCAATCGATCGATCAGTCAATTAAATTACCAATTAATCGATCAAGCAATCAATCGATCGATCAGTCAATTAATTTATAGATCAATTAATGGATCAGTCAACCCCAATTATTGATCAATCTAACGACTGATAAGTCGAATTATTAATCAATCGATCGCTCGATCAAGTAATCAATCTATCAATTAATCAATCAAAAAGTCAATTAATGTAGCACTCTATAGTGCCAAAAACTTCAATTAAACTCAGTATTAAGTGCTCTATTAGACATTATTAGTGCGCAAAGGTCGCCTATATATGAGGGCACTGCCTGGTTGTCTTTAATGAGGAGAAGTGAATCTATTGACTTTAGGTATTGATTAACATCAGGTGTTGAAACCCTGTGTGAATTGTCATCATATAGTGCTGGCTTTCAAAGTTCTTTAGTCTAATTCAATACAACTGCAATAAGAGTGCTACTGTCGTCAATGACAACATCTGTCACTAATGAAGCAAATCCAAGCCTGCGATCTCATCCAGATTGATTGATTGATTCATTCTTTCATTCATTCATTCATTCATTCATTTATTAACTGACTGATTGGTTGACTTACTGACTGATGATGAATTTATTGATTGATTGAGTAATTGAGAAGTGATTGATCGCTCGACTGTCTGACTGCCTAATTGATTGATTGATTGATTGATAGACTGATTGATTGATTGATTGATCGATTGATTGATTGATGACAGGTGTTATCTCTAGGAGCTGAGGTGTTACCTGAGTACAAGCTACAGTCTCCCAGTGTTCACAGGTTCACCGTGCTGCACTACTCGCCCTTCAAGGCTGTGTGGGACTGGCTCATTCTCGTTCTCGTCATATATACAGCAATCTTTACCCCTTACGTAGCCGCCTTCCTCCTCAGTGACATAGTATGACCTCTCTATGACCTCTATGTGATCTCTGTATGACCTCTGTGTTACCTCTGTGTGTTCTGTGTGACCTCTCTATGACCTCTGTATGACCTCTATGTGAGCTCTGTATGGCATCTGTATGACCTCTGTGTAACCTCTGCATGACCTCTGTGTTACCTCTGTATGACCTCTCTGTGACCTCTCTATGACCTCAGCTGTAGTCACTTGTAAATTAGATTTTTATTCAATTACTCTGATTTACATGGTAATACACTACTTCATTGATAGATTGTCTAGCTGATTGATTGATTGTCTAACGATTGATTGTCTAACTGATTGATTGACCGATTGGCTGGATGATTTATTGACCGATGAAATCTTTGAGATAGTGTGTCTATTTTTGACCGAGTCGATTGATTAATTGATTGACTGCTTGACTGGATGATTGGCTGGATGATTGATTGACTGATTGATTGATTGTAGAACTACAAGAAGCAGGCACAGAAGGACAAGGACAATCCATACGCTCGCTATGCCGATCCACTCACTCTGATAGATCTCATCGTGGACATCATGTTCATCATCGACATCCTCATCAACTTCAGGACGACCTACGTCAACAAGAATGACGAGGTCGTCAGTCACCCCGGCAAGATAGCCGTCCACTACTTCAAGGTCTTCCTCTTTCTCTATTTAGTAAATAAATAAATCATATTATCATTGAAGTTATTTCTCTTATCTTGCAGCGAAAGCTTTGATGTCACAGTTTATAATTGTGTACTTTTACTAATTTGCTTGATTGTTTGATTGATTGATTGATTGATTGATTGATTAGTTGACTGATTGATTAATTTACTGACTGGTCGATCGATTGACTAATTGATATATTTATAGATTGATTGATGAATTGATTAATTGATTGATTGATTTATTGACTGATTGATCGAGTAGTTGACTGACTGATTAATTTACTGATTGTTTAATTACATGATTGATTGATTGATCGAATGATTGATTTTGATCGAATGAGTGAGTGATTGCTATATTTATTGATTGATTGAATGCTTGATATATTTATAGATTGATTGATTGATTGATTTGCAGGGCTGGTTTCTAATAGATATGGTGGCTGCCATTCCATTTGATCTCCTGCTGTTCGGTTCAGAAACAGATGAGGTATGATTAATCAATAAACCGCTAAATCATTGAATGAGTTTATCAATCAATCTACAAATCATTAAATCACTGTATCAATAAATCAATGATTCGATCATTGTAATCATTTCTAATCTAATCTATTCTATTCTATTCTGTTATATTCTATTCTGTTCTGTTCTATTCTATTCTGTTCTATTCTATTCTGTTCTATTCTATTCTGTTCTATTCTATTCTATTATAGTCTATTCTATTCTGTTTTGTTCTGTTCTATTCTATTCTGTTCTATTCTATTCTATTCTATTTTACTCTATTCTATTCTAATCTATTCTATTCTATTCTATTACATTCTATTCTGTTCTGTTCTATTCTATTCTGTTCTATTCTATTCTGTTCTATTCTATTCTATTTTATTCTAATCTATTCTATTCTATTCCATTCTATTACATTCTATTCTTGCTGACGACAATGGTAGAGTATTGAAGACGAATTATAATGTACTGTATGTGATATTACAGACGACGACGCTGATTGGTCTATTGAAGACGGCTCGGCTGCTGCGATTGGTTCGCGTGGCGCGCAAGCTCGACCGCTACTCTGAGTATGGCGCAGCTGTTCTGCTGTTGCTAATGGCAACGTTCGCTCTGATCGCTCATTGGCTGGCATGCATTTTCTACGCTATAGGTAATGCTGAACGACCTGGGCTGCAAGAGCCGAAGATAGGCTGGTACGATAATCAATCAATTATCATCATCCTCATCATCTCTCTTCTTATACTCGCATTTACTAACTTTTCTTTAATCAATTGATCACTTACGCATCTGTTGTTGTGTAAACTATTGTTCAGAATTTTTGGGTATTCACTAAAAATGTTGCGTGATTATAAACTACTAGATCCACCACCAAAATTATGTCGCTCAGCCAATCACAGCGCTGTCCTTTAGGCTGATCGACCAATCAGCTTACTTCGTAAACAAAGCCAGAATGTTATACATGTAACTTATTGAGTGGTGTAACTAATCAACTGTTTAAACGCCCGAAAACAGGCGCGCAGCTATACATTACGTTACACCGCGATTCAAGCTTACAGAATACCAAATGGTGACTAAACAGCAGTTTACGCAACGGTCGATGTTTAGGCAGTTGCTTATCTCACTAGTAAATACGGCCATATAAGTCAATAGTTTTACTGCAGTCAAAAGTTAATTAGCTGTTAAAATATAGGCCCTATCTAATAAATGATAATGATAATAAATCAGTGTGACGGTAGTTCGAGTGTGTCGATTCGTTTGGAAGAGAAGCCTTGTGCTTCTGAACCTTGACGTTAAACACACTACAACCTACCTACCTAGTCAATTATTAACTCTCAAAGTTAAACACATTTCACGGTGATCTGATCATCCATGCTGATATTTATCACTTTTAATAACAGATGGTTAACCCTTTAATAAAGTTTAATCAGTTATCCATGTTACCAGTCCTGTGAATGTCGTAGATTTTACTCTCTGACATCTTACTGGCTGGAGCCAGTGGCGATGTCGGTAAGTTATTCGACCGCGGATCAGTAAGTGCGCGGTGCAAATCATGGGTTCGTCCATCACTGACATCGCTTTCGAGTGAGAAAACTGACGTTAACATTGGCGTTACCAGCTTTTTCTGATCGGCTCTATCAGAAATTGATCCCAGGACCTTAGGAACAACCATTTAAAATGTCAATACATTACACGACGCTCTGCACGCTGAGTTATTGAGACATACATATTACACTGGAGCCATTGGCAATGTCGGTAAGGTACTCGACCGCGAATCAGTAAGTGCGTGGTTAAAATCATGGGCTCTCCCGTCACTGACAACGCTTTCTAGTGAGGAAACTGACGTTAACATTAGCTTTTTTACGCAGGTTGGACGAGTTAGCCATACAGACGAAGCAGCCTTACTTCAACGATACGGGAGGTCCCACGATCAAATCCAAGTACATAACGGCGTTGTACTTTACGTTCAGCAGTCTCACTTCTGTTGGCTTCGGTAACGTCTCACCCAACACCAACATAGAAAAAGTCTTCTCCATTTGCATCATGCTCATTGGCTGTGAGTGCTCCAGTTAAATTAAGTTATATCTAATATTTGTTAAGTACTATGTTCTTATTTGTTAAGTACTATGTTCTTATTTGTTAAGTACTATGTTCTTATTTGTTAAGTACTATGTTCTTATTTGTTAAGTACTATGTTCTTATTTGTTAAGTACTATGTTCTTATTTGTTAAGTACTATGTTCTTATTTGTTAAGTACTATGTTCTTATTTGTTAAGTACTATGTTCTTATTTGTTAAGTACTATGTTCTTATTTGTTAAGTACTATGTTCTTATTTGTTAAGTACTATGTTCTTATTTGTTAAGTACTATGTTCTTATTTGTTAAGTACTATGTTCTTATTTGTTAAGTACTATGTTCTTATTTGTTAAGTACTATGTTCTTATTTGTTAAGTACTATGTTCTTATTTGTTAAGTACTATGTTCTTATTTGTTAAGTACTATGTTCTTATTTGTTAAGTACTATGTTCTTATTTGTTAAGTACTATGTTCTTATTTGTTAAGTACTATGTTCTTATTTGTTAAGTACTATGTTCTTATTTGTTAAGTACTATGTTCTTATTTGTTAAGTACTATGTTCTTATTTGTTAAGTACTATGTTCTTATTTGTTAAGTACTATGTTCTTATTTGTTAAGTACTATGTTCTTATTTGTTAAGTACTATAAGTATATTCTTAATTTATTAGTATATTTGTTGTTGACTTAATTCATCATCATCATCATCATCATCAGCTTCCCTTGAATCCCTTTATAACTTGATGTTGTTGACTTAATTATCTCGTTAATGATCTTGAGTCGTTCTTGCTCATTGGATGTGAGTGCTTCAGTTGAATTATCTCTAATCTTTGTTAATTACTGTAATTATTTTCTTTATCATTTTTGTCTTTTTATCTTTTTATCTTGCTAGATAATGATATTAGTCCTTCCTGTTAATTGGATATGAGTGCTCCAATTAAATTATATTTAATTAAGTTATCGTTAAATAATTGAATTATTTGTGTATCTTATTTGTAAATTGCATAACTAGCTTGTTGGTACATTAGGTCTTTCCCTTGGTCATATACCGTTCTCTCTTTTCTGTCTCTGAGGTTTAAATTTTCGCTAGCTTTCTTCGTAATTTTATTTGACTGACTGACTGACGGACTGACTGACTGACACTTTGAATGACTGACTGACTGACTGACTCTCTGAATGACTGACTGATCGACTGAGTGACTGGTTAATTAATTGATGGGTTGATTGATTGATCAACTGATTGATTGATCGTAGCTCTCATGTACGCCAGTATATTTGGTAACGTCTCTGCGATCATTCAGAGGTTGTATTCAGGCACAGCTCGGTATCATACTCAGATGCAGAAGGTCAAAGAGTTCATTCGGTTCCATCAGATTCCCAATCCACTGCGCCAGCGACTGGAAGAGTATTTCCAACACGCCTGGTCCTACACCAACGGTATAGACATGAACATGGTAGGTGCCGTGTGGTAGTGTCTCTCTCTGTATCTCTCTCTATCTATCTGTGTGTCTGTCTATCTATCTATATATTTATCTATCGATCTATCTCTTTATCTCAATTTTCTATCTACATATCTCTCTCAGTCTCATATATATATATATATATATATATATATATATATATATATATATATATATATATATATATATATATATATTTCTATACTTCTTGTTTCTCTACTCCAGGTACTTAAGGGATTTCCAGAGTGCCTTCAAGCTGATATTTGCCTTCATCTCAACAGAAACCTGCTTCAGAATTCCATAGCCTTCAAAGGTTAGCGATGTAACTGTATGGAATTATTATCTTCATTGACGCGAAAACGCGAGCTTTAGTATAATATGTGCACCAGTCACTTTGCTAAAAGCTAAAGCTGATAAGGCTAAGGTTAACGTCAGTTCCCTGACTCGAAAGCGATGCCAGTGACGGGCGAGCCTAGGATTTGAACCCCGCACGTACTGATCCGCGACCGAGTGTCTTACGGACTTCGCCACTGGCTCCAGAGAGGGATGAGAGAGAGTGAGAAAAAGAGAGATGCGTGCTATTCTACTGTGACTTTGACTTTGACTAACAGATCTAATGACCGACCGTTCTAATGATAAATTATTAATTGGCTAATAAATAATAATTAGTAAATAATTATTCATGAATAATAAACGATTATACTAAATGACTTGCAAGTTGTATTATACAATTAGAATAGAGTCGAGTAAAATAGATGCTTGATGTTTTCATGGATCACAGTAGAATTCTCCTCAGCATATTTCTTTTGCAGATTGGTCTGGGTGAATTGATCTGTAGTGATCTGGGCTGTGGGGACGTCCCTGACATCATCCCGGGATGAGGAAACGGACGTTAAACCTTTATTATTTTTTATTATTAGAATAGATAATGGACGTGCAGGTTTCACATTTCACTGAATAAATTTATGCATTAGACCAACAGCAGAGTGAGATACTTTTTCATTCAGCGAATGCTGTTGTGTGAACGTTCTAGAACATAATTATGTTTATAACGATGAATTATTATTTATTAATTTAATTATACTAGTAATTATACAGTCAGAAAGGATAGGGATAGTGTTCATTTTTGTAAAGAAACTCATTCATAATGCCAATACGATCTAAATTACGGTATTTACATTGTCATATAAACATTAATAATAATTAACTCAAAATCCATGTTTTCTCGATACCAATGATTCCGCAGTACTTATTCGAATAATAAAGAAACATAGTCGTAATATATATTACGTTTTGACAATTTAGAAATGAAATATCGTATTAGTATTCTGAATTAAAATTAATTATAAAATCTGCAATGAAATGTAGTTATGCAGACGCTCTTTCATGTTTTCAGCTCCGACAATATGGAACTCTCTGCGACAAGATCTTTGATAATAGTATTGGTACTTTCCTGGGCAAACTAAAAACCCATCTCTTTCCGCCATAGATCTAAATTTTGACCCGCTTGCCTTGGATCTCGGACTTGCACTGTTTTGATCTCGCTTTCTCTTGTGGTCTCTGTGTACTCAGTCGTCACCGTGTGGTGCTTTGGCGCCTGTTTGTGTAGAGTCTGCAAGAGACGTCCCTGACATTGCCTTATGGCGAGGAATCGGACGTTAAATTCTTATTGATTGATTGATTGACTAACTGATTGATTAATTGATTAATTGATTGATTGATTGATCGATTATGAACCGACAGACGCTAGCCCCGGTTGTCTGAGAGCTCTATCGCTGAAGTTCAAGACGACTCATGTGTCACCTGGTGACACTCTAGTGCAAAGAGGAGACTTGATGATGATGATGATGATGATTGATTGATTGATTGGTTGATTATGCACTGACAGGCGCTAGCCCGGGCTGTCTGAGGGCTCTATCACTCAAGTTCAAGACGACTCATGTGCCACCTGGTGACACTCTAGTACACAGAGGAGATCTGCTCGACGCTCTCTACTTTGTGTCCCGTGGCTCCATCGAGATTCTCAAGGACGATATCGTCATGGCCATACTGGGTAATAATAATAATAATAATAATTATAATAATAATAATAAAGGTTTAACGTCCGTTTCCTCATCCAGGGATGATGTCAGGGACGTCCCCAACAGCACACTAATGTCTCAATAGCGTAGGGGTAACGTCATGAAGTTTTAAATGACAGACTCTGAGGTGACTTGAATCCTCGTGGGTTCGAATCCCAGCCGCGCTGATCTGAGAGTAAAATCTCCGACATTCACTGGACTGGCTATACGAAAAATGGAATAAATTGCCTAACGGTTTAAACTTGTGGTATTTAAAAGTGATAGATATCGACATAGTTTATCATTTCACTATAATGCATGTTTACTTTTTTACTTGGTACGCGTGTGTGGTACTTGGTACGTGTGTGTGGTACTTGTTGATTGCAGATTGTTCTATTGACATAATAATTAATTGATGAATTAGTTATGTTTGTACTCAACTAGTAGACTAACTCATTTATTCATACATTCATTCATTTTTTGCTTCATTAATTGATTGATCAGGCAAAGTTGGTAAAGTTGATGTGTTTGAAGAGAACATAAGCCTATACAAGATGATTGATAAATCAAGCTATTACGTGAGTGCACTGACCTACTGTGTTTAATTGATTGATTGATTGATTGATTGATCGATTAATTGATTGATTGATTGATCAGGTAAGGATGATGTGTTTGGAGAGAACATAAGTTTGTATGAGAGCATTGGTAAATCAAGCTGTAACGTGAGGGCACTGACCTATTGTGACCTTCACAAGATCCACAGGGATGACCTCTTGGACGTCCTTCAGATGTATCCAGAGTTCGCTGAAGAGTTCGTCAAGAACCTGGAGGTGACCTTTGACTTGAGAGATGTGAGTGAGGAGTTTTACTGGTTAACATAATATAATATAACATAACATAATATAATATATCATAACATAGCATAACATAACATAGCATTGCAAGTGATGAATATAAAAGAACGTAATATGACATAATAAAACATAATATAATCTACTGTTTTATTTTCATTGATTATTGATGAATTATTATTATTATTATTATTACTCTTATTATTATTTATAATTAGAAATCAGGTAGCAAGGCCCACACAAAGCACACAAGACACAGAACACAGCACACCCATGAAATCATGTAAACAGTCGTAAAATCAGATATTATAGTTCTAAAATGGAAAATTCACAACCTAAAGCAATTAATTAATGCACTTTCACACTTACTAACACACTGATTATACACACATTTAGAGTTATATATAATCGTATCAAAACTAGGAATGTTACATAACTGCAACATGGTGGATAAACTATCCTGCCTTTTGAAATCAAAGAACCGTTTGGCACATCTATTATACATGAACGAAATTTATTTAAAGAAGACACTTTAAACTTGGACCAGAGTGCAATATCGTACAAACATAAACAGTACGTTTTAAACAGAATAATTATAACTGTACGGGAGCAATTAAAAAATCGTCTTGAAAGCGTATTAGTGCGGACAAAGGTTTTACTTATTTCACGATTAATGTCATTATCATCACATAAACGATTATCAATCAAAGGACCTAAATATTACCGTTAAAAAAATATTGCCGTTAAATATAGCATAATATTATTATATGTCGGTGTTTGACGTTTGTGAAGTAAATAAGGATGTTTAACATTTGCGAAGTAAATAAATAAAGGTGTTTTACTTTTGTGAAGTAAATAAGGGTGTTTAACTTTTTTGAAATAAATACGGATGTTTAACATTTGCGAAGTAAATAGAGGTGTTTAACGTTTGTGAAGTAAATAAGGGTGTTTAACGTTTGTTAAGTAAATAAGAGTGTTAAACGTTTGTGAAATAAATAAAGGGTTATACGTTTGTGTAGTAAATAAAAGGGTGTTTACGTTTGTAAATTAAATAAAGGTGTTTTTTACGTTGTGCAGGAGGAACTTACTGTTGTCAGGCCTCCAGAGAAAGAACTCGAAACTCAACCCTATACATTTCTGGACAACCGCGTTACCATGTCGTCAATATGCGCAAATTCTGTCGTCAGACATCGTGGTAATACTCTGGAGATTACTACTACATTTTTACACTATTACTAAATTGCACTTTTCAAACGGCTTTGTCTCTATAAAGTCAAAAATTACACAAACTTAGAAATTTGATATCTGCACTGCAGCATCTATTTGTAGAATTCGTATTTAGAGAGTTTTAATTTCGAAGAAAGAATTATAATTGTGCATTATGCGTGGCTTATGTGAGGGGGCACTGGAACACAGTGTCACTAGCTCTTATTTATTCTAAATTGAGTTCCCCTACTATGGGTAAAGTAAACACGTGTTATAGACAAATGATCAACTATATTGATATCTATCACTTTTAAATTTAATACCACATGTTTAAACCGTAGGCAAGTTAGACCAATTTTTCATATAATCAGTCCAGTGAATGTCCGAGATTTTATTCTCAGATCAGCGTGGCCGGGAATCGAACCCACGAGGGTTCAATTCACTTCAGCATATGTCATTTAAAACTTCATGACGTTACTCCTACGCTATTAAAACATGCAGCTTTCTTTATTCGTTACTAGCCTGCCCATAAAAACCCACGGGGTCCAAATTACAACAACAATTAGACTGCTACTTACTTTTAATTGCAAGCTATTAATATCTACTTGCTAGATGTCATTGCGGATAATAATAATAATAATAATAATAATAATAATAATAATTATAATAATAATTATAATTCGTGGCACATTGGCGAATGCGGCCTCCCAGAGCGTAGAGGAACTATTTTAAATATTTGTCATCTTTCTTTTAATTAAATAAATTCTCTCTTTTATAATAATAATAATAATAATAATAATAATAATAATAATAATAACTTCCGACAATTACTATAGCGGTGTCATGGCCGGTGTCCAGTCTTCGAGACCGCTTTACGGGTTCCTGGCACGTTATTATTAATCCTTTCCATGGTTAATCATATATTTGCTATTGAATGATTATTTGGATAATTAATTCATGTGTGTTTAACTTTCAGGCGGTGGTAACGTAAACTCGGTGGTTTGCGGGGAGGAGAAAACCGGTTTATACCAGTTAGACGTGGATCAGCTGAGTGAATTGGGCGACTCTGCGGGTTTTTATCGGCAGAGTGGTAACGGTATTCTGCAGTTCAGTGCAGAGAAAGCCGGTCAGGATGTTACCCCGGCCAACTTCTACAGCGGTGGGTTTTCTGTCGATGGAGGAGCTGGTAACACTGGCAAGGAGAAACAGCGTTACCCTGCTGCTGTTGCAGGTATACAATCGTTACAGTAAGAATTGTTTATTGATTAACGTCCGGTTCCTGCCATAAGACATGTCAGGGACGTCTCTTGCAGACTAAGGGATGTTGGGTTTTTATGATCTGTGCCATTTCATTAACTCCTTTCTCTTAGTGCTCAAGATAGAATGCTACAAAATGTATTGTCATATTTCATGGACCTGCCGTTAGGTAGTACACTAAATCAGTACATTTTAAACGCAAAACACAACTTTTGAGTTTTGAGGCCTATAACGATCAAGTCACTATCTAGTAGGCGACAATTATTAATGTCGTTTCATAATTTTTTGATTGAATTTTGATTGATTTAATGCCATTGTTTGGTGGGGTGGGTGTTCAATCGATTACTTAATTGCACTATTATTGATCTTCGCATTGCATTGATTGATTGATGCTATCATTGATTGATTGATCGAGTAGGTGCTCTATCGATTACTTAATTGAACTATTATTGATCTTCGCATTGCATTGATTGATTGATGGTATCACTGATTGATCGAGTAGGTGCTCTGTCGATATTATCATTATCATTATTATTATTATTATTATTATAAAAAAATTTACCCCGGTGTAAAGAACCTGGGGTTTGATAAAAACGATTCGAGCAATACGTGCTGAATCGCCGCCCGGCTACTCGAGGTCATCAATCGGCTTAAAAGAATTGTTGAAGCAGACTGCATTAAGTCTTTGCAAAGTCATGGAAAGCCTTTGCCAAAGAAAAGATGTCTCTCGCTTATCGCCGGTTTGCTCTGCAATAAGTCTGCCTGTGCCATTAATAAAGTCCACTCCTTCGGGATTCATCGGGCCCATGGTTTCAATAGCCACCGGAACAACTTCATATCCTAAGGACAGATCACGGTATTTATCCAACTTCCTAGAGTCAGCATGAACAGCAGCACCACCGGCTGTGACTGAAGTCGTATTCAGGTAGGAGTTTGCCATAGTGTCAATGACCGTGACGTCCCAAACGGCACATTTACCGTTGCACCGTTATTATTATTATTATTATTATTCGCAGCTGATTGCATTGATTGATTGATCCTATCATTGATTGATCGAGTAGGTGCTCTATCGACAGTGAGCACTATAGTGGACGCAGTCACGTGCACAGGTAAGTTGAGGAGGAGTCAGGAGATGTCGCCACTCATAGAGAGGGGGGTGGAGACGAGTGGAGAGTGCGGGGGCGTGTCTGATTCCTCACTAGCAAGGGTGAGGACTTGTTGAATTGCTCTTAATATAATCATTATAAGGTTAACGTCCGTTTCCGCATACAAGGACGATGTCTGGGACGTCCCCCCAACACATGTCACCACAAATCGGTTGACCCCAAGCGATCTGAAAATCTGAAAAAACATACGCTGAAGAGAAAGAAATAGATCTTAAACGGTACCGGTCCGGTGAAAAAAGACAGTGAGACAAGATCAAAATGGCTATGGTGGGAAGAGATATGTTTTCAACCTGCAACGGATAGTGGAAGTAGTAGAACATGAGCGAAGCTTATCGGCCATTGCTTTCCTATAAGCAGTTCCATAAGATGTTGAAGACCTTACTTTTTCATCTCTCTTTTCCATTCAATGTCCATGAGTTACTACCAGCGCCTAAACCTCCTTTTCTTTAATCCCTTTATCTTTGAACTGATTTTCTGGATTTTAGAATTTGCACCGTTTTTGGATCTTCTTTATGTTCGTCGGCTTGATCTTGTCTCAATAGCGCTCGATGTTGTCATTGATGACTGTAGCACTCTAATTGTTGCTATGTTATGCTCTCGTTTATTTATTGATATTTGATTAATATTGGTTTAATATTTTATTTTACTCCAGGTCCTACAGAGCAGATCCAGTATAAGTTTTCCACACTCCACGTCCAGCGTCACTCTTCCAGTCTCCAGTCCCTCCTCCCACTCCGTCACCGATCTCTCTCTCCTCGGTGCTGGAGCACATCGTGGACAGGCGCCGGACGGTGCTCTGGGTCATCGTGGACTACGAGCTGCCGGTGAGACAGCGGGTGAGGGTAGCAGACCTGCTCGAGATACCATCTCCATAGAACAGGTGGAGGAAAGGCTGTCAGAGCTTTCCAGGTACGATTGATTGTCAGTCAGTTCTAAGATGATATTTTATTTTATTATTTTATTCTCATTTCTGCTATATTTTCTTCACAGCCGTTTAGATCTACTGCAAATGTTGCATTAAGCGCCGATAGGTGTCGTATAGTAATGGTACTTGGTTAATCTATCTTTCATCTCAACAGATTTAAGCTAGGTTATTAAAAGCCAACGTGAAAGAAAAGAAGTTTAGTTAACACCTTTTTTTTACTGGAAACCATCTTCATATAAATCCAGCAGTTCTGGCTAGAGACATTTGAAAAAGATTTTGCAACTGTTCTATTAAACAATGTAATCAAATTTTAATTTTAAGATTTCCTTGTCAACTTAAGCAGTAGCTTACGGTTACATTAAACTTTGTGACGGTAGCTCAAGTGTGTCAAGTCGTCTTGAAGAGAAGCAATGTGATTCTGAACCTTGACGTTAAACACACTACAACCTAAAGTCAATAGTCTGTGTGTCGAGTTTAATAATGTTATTAATAATACTAGTAATAGAATGTGTCGAGTCGTCTTGAAGACAAGCCTTGTGCTTCTGAACCTTGACGTTAAACACACTACAAGTCAATGGCTTTTACGTGACTGGTTCTGTAAGGTATGGAAGATTAGGTATAATACTTATTGATGTTTGATGGACAAAACATGAAGTGATGCCAAGCTTAACGCCTGTGCTGTGACTGTAATCTTAGTTCCGAACTGCCAGGGATTTAATCGATTTTCTTATTAAATCAAATTTTAGAAGCACTTTCAAGCTTATTTTAAGGCCCATTTACACTTCTTTACGGGTTCAGGCTGGTTATTGTCAATATTTTTCATGATTTCCTTTCAATATGATATTCTTCGTAATTTCCTTTGCACTGGAATGCTTTCCATCCTGGATGTTGACCTTCTAACGGCGATATTGTTCGACTGCTAAATGTTGACATGTTGGCTCTAGATGTTGTCATGGACAATGGTAGCTCTCTAACTGTGACTGTAATATATTTTCAGTCAGTTGTAAAGTAGTCTCAATGACCGAGCTCGGCCATGACGCTGCAATATAAGTTTTCGTCGTTAATAATAATAATAATAATAACAATAATAATAATAGCCGGGCGGCGATTCAGCACGTATTGCTCGAATCGTTTTTATCAAATCCCAGGTTCTTTACACCAGGGTAAAAAAAAATAGAGAAAATAATAATAATAATAATAATAATAATGATAATTGTGCCTGTAATCTACTTTCAGTCAGTTGACTCGGCTGGAGAAGAAGATGAGTTCAGATGTTATGATGATTCTGCAAGTCGTCAAGCAGCAAGGTCATCTATTCAGACCACCTCAGACATCTTCGTCAGTGGACACCCACAGGGCGTCTCATCAACCCCCTCCGAGGTCGCCTGCACCTGGAGACCCTGTGATCGACCGATCTAGACAAAGTTCTGATGCTTCCGGTGCTCCAGCTGCTCTTTTTCACAGTTCCTCATCTGCAGAGGAGAAGAGAGGTGGCTCAAAATCGCCGCTACCATGCTCTTCGTCATATGCTCACAATTTACAAGACTTGCCGCAACATCTACCGATTTCACTTGATGAATCAGTTCCGGACGTCCAGCCTGGGACTCATTCTGCCTCATTCCAACATTCCGGTGATCAGATAAAAGACTTAAGTTCTTCATTTCCGTCCAGCGCTCATCTTGAAGCCCAAAAAGAAACGAGGCTTCCTTCATATTCCCAATCTGAGTCTCCAGAAATTTCTGGACGCCAAGTGACTTCGTTATATCAAGATTTACCCGTCCAAATTTCCACCAGTGTGGCAGGAGCACCACCAGGTGTGGAGCAAGGAGGCATCACACCTCGACAAGATGTCCACTCACCTGGAATCAGTGGAGCTGATGAAGTATCCGCATTTATTCCGTCCGAGGAAAGATCCGGAGGTAGAACTCTGAGAGCTTCAGCTGCTGGTAAAGATTCTCCAGGCCGTGCTGGAAAAGATGAACAAGTGGAGGAAGGTTTGAGCTCAGAGGAACAAGGTCTGAGGGTGGGTTCCGTGGGACAGCAGCGCCATGGTGGTGGTGGTGGTGATGATGGTACTGGTGGTAATGGTGGAGGTGGAGATATTAAATGGATGGATAGATATCCTAGAGTGTAATTAGATAAGCTCGGATAATTAAAGATATCCTCGAGTGTAATTGGATAAGCTCGGATAATTAAAGATATCCTCGAGTGTAATTGGATAAGCTCGGATAATTAAAGATATCCTCGAGTGTAATTGGATAAGCTCGGATAATTAAAGATATCCTCGAGTGTAATTGGATAAGCTCGGATAATTGAAGATATCCTCGAGTGTAATTAGATAAGCTTGGATAATTAAAGATATCCTCGAGTGTAATTGGATAAGCTCGGATAATTAAAGATATCCTGGAGTGTAATTGGATATGCTCAGATAATTATGATCTAATTATAACACTGCAGCCTTCTGCAAGTGATGAAGCGTTAATTAGTCATCATAGTTCAGTCTATTGCTAGTTTTAATAATGCATCTTTCAGCAAGATATGCAGCATTAATTGGTCACCATACTGCAGTCTCGTTTGCTAGTCATCAGTCATGATGATGCAGCCTTTAGCAAGTCGTGATGCTGCTACTTGTATGTAGTCGTTATACTACAGCATTATCTAGTCATAAAACGATTTTCTTTTTCTAGTCATAGAACTATTTCTCTATAATAGTCTTAAGAGTACTTTCTTTATCTAGTCATAAAACTGTTTGATCTGTTTCATTTTTCTATGCATATTACTGCACTGTTTTTAACATGGCACTTTACTTCAGCCTTAGCAAGTCATAATACTGCAGCCTTTTGCAAGCTATGCTGCTGCAGTCTTTTGCAAGCCTAAACAAGGTCGTAGTTTAGAATCAGAAACAGATGAGCCACAATCGTTGTGAAGAGCGTGCTAGACCTAGTTTAGAATCAGATATACATTAACCACTGCCGCTCTGAAAAACGGTCTAGACCTGGTTTAGAATCAGTCCTGTGATTTCTACAACTTTGCAATTGTAATTAATTAGTTACCATTAATATTTCTAGCTAATTTTACGACTCTGCTGCAGCTGTTTGTGTAAGAGTCGAATTAGCGACCTACCTGTCATTGAGTCGATGCTTTGACAACTTTGCTATCAATTTCTCTACTTTCTGCTGCATTATAATATTCATTCATGTCTGCCTCATAACGTTGATTGAAAGATACTGAGAGAGAGAGAGATGGAGAGGAGGTAGAGGCAGATTTAAAGATAATGAGAGAGAAATGTAGGGAGAAAGAATGAGAAAGAGAGAGAGTGAGTGAGAGAGAGAGTGAGTTAGAGAGAGAGTGAGTGAGATAGTGAGTGAGAGAGAGAGAGTGAGTGAGTGAGTGAGAGATTGAGATTGAAAGACAAGGAGAGAGACTGACAGAAAGATAGTGGGAGTGAGAAAGAGAGAGACTATATCATTGTAAAAGTCACCTAATGTCGTAAATAACATAATTCTCTCATCTTTTGCGCTCACCATCCGATCGTTTCTAACGCTGTTTGGGATCTTAGTGCTTTTTACTGCTTTTAACGACATTTGCAGTCCACGGTTGTTCTATACTTCAGCACCCCGGACACAGCACGGGTCTAAGTAAGACAGCAATGAATAAGATAGTAAACTAATGAACTGTAGACACTTTTAGTTCATTTGATCGTCGTTTTCTAATTGATATCGAGTTATTAATCGACATCTTTTAATCAAATTGATAGAGCTTTTATGCATGATGTTTTCAATGCAGTTTTCAATACAGCCTTTATATTACCCATTCTAATCGTTGTGTTCTTCATTGGGGACAGAATGTATTACAATCAAGTTTTTATGCTAATTACTTTAGTTACTTTCCCGCTCATGTTACACATGTGCAAAATTATGAAGACATAAATTGAAGATGTAAATTTATAAATTTGTCAATATTCTTGTAAGACAAAGCTGGTAAAGCAAATGTTAACGTCAGTTTCCTCACTCGAATACGATGTCAGTGACGGGCGAGCCCAGGATTTGAACCCCACACATACTGATCTTTCAATAAATGTTTTTAAATCGATTTGGCTGATCTATATGTAGCAATGTGTTGTTAGGGAAGTCCCTGGCATCACCCTTGTGTGAGGAATCGAACGTTAAACCTTTATTATTATTATTATTATTATATCTCTTCTGAAAAGAAAGCGAGATCTTAAACGGCGCCAATCAAGTGTATACAACCGTTATGAATTGCTCATTACATAGTTATAATACATTTATTTGATCTTGGCTGGTGTAGCCCTGGAGAATATAAATCGATTATGCATGCAGATAAAGGTCTTGATAACAAACAACTGGCGCCAGGGGGCCAGCAATAAATTATAGGCCTAATATACATGCGGTGTTAGAACTCAGCTTTGTTCTGTGGACCAACCGAAGAAATGTGTAATTAAGGTTGTACATGAGTTGGAAAATTAAATATTTAAGCATAAAGACTTGTCATTACCTGTCTAATAGCATAGTGCTATGGTCTCTCTCTCTCTCTCTCTCTC
>CAJHZI010000043.1:0-17500 GCA_905160935.1 Enchytraeus crypticus
AAGAAATATGCAAGTAAAAAGTATTACTGTGATATTTGTGATAAAACCATGACACTTCATAATTACTCTAGACATATTGAATCCAATAAACATTTCCAAAATTCCATCGCTAATAAATGAATACTTCTCAAGTTAGTATTAAAAACACACACATAATTACATAAAACATAATATAAAACACAATATTTAAAGTGTTCTATATTTTTTCTTTTATGTAATTATGTGTACTATAAATGGTGCCGACAATGAATCGACTACAAGATATGGCTTTGAGAAAGGTGCTAGATACAACTTTAGAAAAATTAAGGAGTATGGAGCATTCCGAAAAATCATCATTTTTAAAATGGCCAGTTTTTAAGCGTTTGGAAGTTACACTCTGCAGAGGAATTAACCATAGTTGCATTACTGACGAAACTTACGTTTTGATCGATAAGTTGTGCGTTGAATTGTCATTGATGAAGACTAGAGGCATATCAGGTGACGATTTTAAAATGATTGAACATATACAGCTTGATGGAATCGACTTTAATAGACTTTCTGAGGATACTTTAATGCTCATTTACTATGTGTGGCCGTATAATACGGATGCCATACATTCTAAATTAGAGAATACAGAAAAATTTAAATGGGCATACAGTTATTATGAAAGTGATGACTTTTGATACATGTAAATGAATACTTCTAATATTACAGTTAAATCTTATCTACCCTCTGAAAGTAGAAGGGAAAGATCTAAATTACAACAGGTTAAAGATAAACATAGATCTTTTACTCAGACTAATAAAAAGGATATTCCTAAAGATTTTAATGAATTGAAATTAATAAAGTGCAGAGATCATGCTATAACTTTTCTAAATGAATACATGAATATTGATAAGAAGACTAGTAAATCAAAATATTGTAAAACTCATCACATAAGTCATAATACCCTGAATACCGGTCTCAAACAACTTGGGTACAAAACGCGATTAAATGAGACCAAACCAGATGTGCCTAGACCACTTGAGACCAAACCAGACCAATCTAGACCAATTGAGAGCAAACGGAGAAAACATAAACCACGTAGTGACCTTGTTGTTGCAGGTAACCATGCAAACCCAGAGGGTTTGGATCTCAACAAAGTTGAGTATGAAGATGAGGAACTGGAGAAAATGATTAATACTAGTTTAGCCAATTTACAAGTTGAATAAACTTTTGTTACTAGTAAATGGATCTAATACACTTAGAAGAAAAAAGTAAATGGACCAATGATTTAAAACCCATACTGAATGAAATGAGTAAATTATCTGATGCAGATAAAATTCAAGGATACAAAAATGAAGTTGTAGATAAATATGTAGCTCATAAAGCCTTAAATTACGTTACCCAACAATTAATCTTAGTAGATTGTGATAATGAAATGTTAGAGAAAGAAAACGAAGAACTAAGATATAAAGTTGATAATTTAGGAAAGTTTGATGAAAATAGGTTAAATGAATTTAGAAATAAGACTGTCATTGTTCCTTCCACAGATAATGAAATACGAGATAGAGCTATGAAAATATTTAGAAGAAATCAAGCTAGAATGAAACAAATGAATGCGAATATAAAAAAGCAAATAAATGAATAGTGAAATAACGAAACTTGAGAGAAATGTTAAGTCTTTAATAGATCAAAATGATAGACTACGATTCTGTATTTACACCTCCATTCCCATTATTATTATTTTAGTAATGTATATAGCAATGAATCATTTAAATAAACAAAACCTAAATCAAGTATGAGTAAGTTTTTATAAAGTAAAAGTTGTAGTTCTTCATTAGTGTTATCATGATCAACTTCTTTTACAGTTTTATTTAAAAATCTTCTGTATCTTTTCCTTGTACCTTTTTCAGGAGCTAAAAATAGTTGTTCTTTAAGTAGAGCGGCCTTTAACTCTTGAAATATATCTTGAGGTAAAAGCTCTATCAACTTTATCATATTAACTTTTAAACCCCCGAATATAGAACTCTCCTCAAGATCTTCCATATTTCCTGCAAAGATATTCTTGTAAATGTTATACATAGATATAGCATAAGTCAAGGAATTAATGAATTGCTTTGAATTGTATTGATCTAGTAAATTATTTTTCATTAACACTAAAGAAATAACTTCTCCAATTTTACACAGTTTCTCAGCAAGTATATTATCATACGTGCCATTAAGGAGCACGTATAATTTATTAGTTACATCACTAGAATTCATATCCCCTAATTTGGAATTTGTTTCAAAATATTCTTTTGTTATACAATCATGAGCATCAACGGGATTTCCAACATTAGTTATACGATTATTATTCATATCAAGGTTACCAGTCATTGAACCCCCATTTTTATTCAGTTTTGAATTTAAAACAGGTTGCACAGTTTCTTCTATATGTAGATTGGCTAGTTGCACTGCTGCTAGAGTAGTTTCTTTTTTAATATAATCACAATACCCCTTTGTAGCTACATCGTTATCATTAATTGGTAATTTTACATTTGTTATTCTATTATTATTCAAACTGATATCACTAGTAATATTTCTATCAAGTTTTGTATCTATAGCAGCCTGAAAGGCTACCTGGACTTTGTCCAGTATTCTATACAAGGTTTTAAAACTAGAATCATTAACCTTTGGTTTATCTGTAGAACCTGATTTTAAAATAGAGTTGTTACTCATTTAGTAAGAGTAAATAAGGACAATGACACAATATATAAATCACGGTGTTACACTTTCATCAGGACAAGCAACTAAAATTAAGCATGCATGTGATAAAGGTACTGAAGTTGTAATTAAACTATCTAAAAAGAATTTAACAGGAGATATCAAGCTTCCTTTAACGAAGACTCAGTTAAATAAAATTAAACAAGCTAATGCTGGTGTGGAACTAACCCTTAGTAAAACTCAACTTAAGCATATGGAAAAAACTGGAGGATTCCTAGGGGCTTTCCTTCGCTTACTTCCTGCAGCTTTAAGTCTTTTAGGATTAGCGGGAGGAACAAGTGGTACATGTAATTCGAGCAAACAGGTGGCTCCATCAGAGTCAGACATATCAAATTCTAACCCAATATCATTTTATGGAATACCCTTATCAAATACCTTAAAGTCATATGGTTTAGAAGGTAATACAGAAGGACTTAGAGGAGCAAAGTGGGGTAAAGGTTTATACTTAGAAAGAGAAGGATCAGGCATAATTAGCGATGCTGTGGAGCCAATACCCTTGGTTGGAAAGATCTTATCTGACCTCTTAAAGAAGATTGGTTTAGGAGGTAATCCAAAAAGACTTAGAGGTGTAGTGTGGGGTAACGGTTTATACTTAGAAAGAGAAGGATCAGGTTCTTTTTTAGAAAAAAAAAAGACGTGCAAGTGTTAACTTTCCCTAAATTTCTAAGTAAATTTCCTTTACCACTAAAACCTTTAAGTAATTTTGATATTATGGAAAAATGTAAATCAATTAAAAACTTTAAAAGTGTGTTTATGAGAGAGGAGTTGAAAGGCAAGGCTAGCACTAGCGAAAGTCTAATATTAAATATGGATGATAGTGAGGGTCAAGGAACACATTGGGTTAGTCTTTATGTTAAGGGTAAGAATTGTTATTACTTTGATAGTTTTGGTTTCGAACCTCCATTAGAGGTTAAAAATTATTGTTCAGAAAAAAACAGATATTTCAGTACATATAAAATACAAGCTAGGGATGAAATCATATGCGGTCATTACTCTATCTATGTTATTAGGGAATTAAACAAGGGTAAAAGTTTTCACGATGTACTTAATCATTTGTTTCAAATCGTAGCTAGTAAATCAGAACAAAGTTGAAGAACTAATGTCTCTAAACACAGATTTTTCACAATACTAATACCCCTATATGGTAATAAAAAACACAAGAAACATGCAGATATTTTTCCTAAAAATATATTTATGATAATAGCAGGAAGTACGGGATGTGGAAAAACTAATCTGATGCTTAATTTCTTACTAAATAAAGTTTTAAAATATGATGACGTGATGATATACACCACAACACCTTTTCAAGATGCTTACAGATATTTACAGGACATTAATACAGAACTGGATTCTGACATTGTTACTTTGTACAATCCTAATGAGTCGAGTATTGTAGGTCCAGAAGAACTTGATAAAGATAAAACCCATATTGTAGTTTTCGATGATGTTATGAGTGAGGATCAAAAAGTTATGACAGATTACTTTTGTAGAGGTAGACATAATAATGTAAATGCATTTTATTTATGTCAAAGCTTACATCATTTAAAGAAACATGGAATACGCCAAAATGCTAATATATTTATTTTGTTTCATCAAGATAAAAAGACAGTAAAATATTTCTATGATACACATATTTCAGGTGATATGGGGTTAGAGGAGTTTGAGAAACTTTGCGATAAAGCTTGGTCTAAGAAGCACGGATATATAGTAATCAATCTTTGGGAACCTCCTGAATGTGGTCGATATCTCTTAAATTATGATACTTTATATGTTCCAAACAAATACATAAAAATACATAGAAGTACATAGAAATGTGTTTTATCGTGTATAAATATGCTGGTAAAATTTGATCCTACAACATATAGTAAGGTTAAAAATGAGGTTAAGGAAATGTTCAGAGATGAGAAAGTTGGAAAGCAACAAACATATGAGAGTCAATCAGAATTATTCCAACCAATCATAAATAGTACTAAAGAAGTTATGAAAACTATCACTGATGAGAAACAAAGCTTAAATAATACAGCCGATAGGCTGCTGAGCAAAGCTCAGATTTTAGCACTTCGAGATAATGCTGGACAAAGTCCAGGTAACCTTCCAGGTTACGACCAAAGACTCGCATTAAGGCAAGCAATACAAGATATGTCAGGTCTTTCAGACGTATTTTCAGAACCGAAGGAATCTACTCCTAAAGCTCCAAGAGTTGACTTAAACAGAGGCTTTAATGAAACAGATATAGAAAATTTACAGGACTTAAGTTTACCACTTCCACATGCAGTATATTCTATCATTGGTGAAATACCTGAAATTCTAAAAGAGGTTACAACAAAGATAAAAAGTCTTGCACAAGAATTTAGAGAAGATCGATTATCTAAGAAGACAGATATAGAGAAAGGAATATATGAATCACAAAGGGTCACTTTAGATAAATATAAGAAAAGGTTAAAGTATATTCAGGAAAGTAAACAAGTAGTTGGTGAGGGTAAAAAGAAAAAGAAACTTGTTAAAAAGAAATGTGGAAGAGGGAGGCCTAAAACAAACTACGCTCTAGTATATAATGATGCAAATGATTTACTTCAAAAACTGGAAGAATATATTGCATCGTATCATGCTGGTAATAATGGAGTTTATAATACCATTATTACTATTTTAGATGAATTATTGAACAATAAAATTATCTGTAAGGATACCCATGATCAAATCTTGAAGAGAAATAACCTTTACTTATAGTGACCTTTGGTCACGTCTTTCCTGATTTTAAATCAGTCTGTCGAAGACAGCTAGCAACTTCGTAGCTAGTAAATACAAAATGGCAAAACTAACCCTGACCAGTCATACAACCGATTTTACCACAATTCTAAATCCTCCAATATATCTTAATACAAGCAAAAGATATGAAGCAGCCTTTTTATCATTACACACCTATAATTCTGTACCAAATATTACAGAAACTAATAATAAATTTAAATACTCTACAGATAAGGGGGTTACTTGGAAAATAATCACATTTGATAAGGGTGCTTATGAATTGGCTGTAATTAATGCAAAAATAAAAGTAGCAGATCCGAATTTTGAAATTGATATTGATTATTATAAACCAACGTTTAAGACATTACTTGTTATACCTAATGAAAACTATATGGTAGATTTTGGAGGGGAAAATTCGATAGGTAGAACTTTAGGATTTACAAATGAAAAATTAGGGAGTGGTGTTCATTATTCACCAAACGTAATAGATATAGAAAAAGTAAACTCAATACTGGTACACTGTGACATTATTATTGGTACTTATGTTAATAGTTCTAGATCAAATGTTATATATAACTTTACACAAAGAGTAAGTCCAGGATATAAAGTAATAGAGAGACCAAGTCCTGAATTAATATTTCTTCCAGTTGTAGGAAGACCTGATATACAAAGTATTAGAATCTGGTTAACGGACCAAGATAATAAACCTATTGACCTAATGGGAGAAAAAATTACAATTGATATACTGATTAGAGAGGTCAGATCTTTTATATCTGTTTAAATAAGGATGTTCGTGAGAAAGAAGAATCAAATGTACACATCCAAAAGAAAAATGGTGTATGGTTCTGGCTTTGTAGATATCCTAAAAAGGATTGCTTCATATATTTTTCAAAATAAGGATTTGATTGCTAAACCAATGTTAAAGGCTGTTGGAGAAGTAGGGGGTTTGGCCCTTACAGAAGGAAGTAAAGCTTTAATTAATAAACTCTCTACTGATAAGAAGAAGGAGTTAGATCCTAATTCACAACAAATATTGGATAGATTAAGATCTGGTAGCGGTATAAAGAGATTTTAAACTAGTAAATGCAGACTGAAGTAGATAACGATGTACTTATATTACAAACTCAAGTGGAAGTTGATAACAGTATTGAAAGAAAAGATTATAAGACCTTCATTCCTCAAAGTAAAGCTGATTTTAATAACTTTGGTCATACAATTGAAATTAGAACTCCGGCTAGCGATGCTTATTATATTCCTTCTCAAAGTTACATTGAGGTAAAGGGTCAGCTAGTTAGAGCAAACGATAATAATGATGTTTATGCAGCTGATGCACAAATAGCTTTAATTAATAATGCTGTAATGTATATGTTTTCGAGTATTGAGTACAGGTTAGGTGGGCAAATAATGGAAACTTTAAATTTTCCTGGACAAACTACATCAATGTTAGGTTATCTAATTTATCCAGATGATTTTAACAGTAGTTCAGGTCTAAAACAGTGTTGGAGTAAAGATACATCTTCTAGTGCAGATAGTAACGAAATTAATGCATCTGTGGCTGCCCCTGCAGCAGGTTATAGGCCTACTAGAAATAATAATTTTAATCAGGGTTTTGATGTGCGCAGGAAACTTCTTATGAGTTCTGATCCAAGAGGAAACTTTTCATTCATTATACCTTTTTCTCACATTTTCGGATTCTCAGAATATGACAAGGTCTTATATAATATGGAGCACATTTTAAAATTCACAAGAGGTAGTGATGATTTACCAATACACAGGGCAAATGGTGTTCCTGCAGGTAAAATATTAATGAATGATATTAGATGGATTATTCCACAAGTAATACCGTCTCCAGTTAAACGAACTCAACTGTTAGAATTAGTGAAAAATAAAGCACTTATTCCATTACATTTTTCTGCAAGAAGTGATGAGCATACTACTGTAATTCAAAATGTCCGTAGCTTTAACTGGATGTTAAATAGTTCAAAAAAAAAAAAAAAACCAAGATGGATAATACTTTCATTTCAAACTGATAAGACTCGTACCCAAGAACAAAATCCTGCAATATTCGATCATGTTAATTTAAGCTCAGCTTGTGTTAAGTTGAATGGAGATAGATATCCCTCAGATTATATAGATATTGATTACGCAAAGAATGATTACGTTAAACTTTATGAAATGGCTGAAAATTTCAAGAAAGATTATTATGGAATAAATAATTTAATAGGTGGCAATCAAATAAATTTACTTAGTTACAAGGAGTTATATCCTATTATAGTATTTGATGTAAGACATCAGAGTGAACAGGTAAGATCAAATGTAATGAGCATTAGTCTAGAACTAAAATTTGAGCAACCTATACCTGCAGAAACTCATCTACATGCGATAATAATATCAGATAGATTATTTAGATTAACATCTGATGGGCAAACGCCTAGGATGGAAAGTTATTAAAAAATTTTATACTGTAAATACTGACAGTCTGTCAGATCTTTCCCGGTTTTAAAGCCGGTAAATATGTACTGCTTAAAATGTAGAGCCGTGACTGACTCAACAAATATACAAGAAAGAATTTCTAAAAATAACAGAAAAATGTTAATTGCTGTATGTACAGTATGTGGTAAGCAAAAATGTAAATTCATCGCAGGTACAAAAAGTGGGCAAGGTGTATTTAATGACGTTCTATCAAAAATCGGCAATACCGTTGGTGAATTACACTTGCCATCAAATCAAGGCGAATATGTAAATAATGGATCCTTTAATAATCAAAATAAGTATTCTTATTGCGGTCCTGGTACAAAGTATGAACAGAGGAATAGAGAAGGGTATAAGGGTATTAATGAGTTGGATAGTATGTGTAAGTACATGATCAATTTTATACAGACAATACAGATACAGCAAGTAGAAATATTAGCGATGAAGCTTTAGCGCATAGAGCCTATGAAATTTCTAATGATCCTAAATTTGACAGTACTCAAAGAAACATGGCAAAATTGGTTAGTGTTATAATGAAGAATAAAGCAAGATTTGGGTTAGGTATAAATTCAAAAAACTTAAAGAAGGGGTCTTAACTGACCCCTTTGAGCAACTGGCTGAAGAATTACATAAACCTGTTAGAAGGAAGTTTGAAAGGAGAAAAGTAGAAGTTTATGCTGTGGATGATATTTGGGGTGCAGATTTAGTCGATATGCAGGAATGGAGTAAGGTGAATAAAGGTTATAAATACATGTTAAATGTTATTGACGTATATTCAAAATATGTATGGAGTGTACCTTTGAAAGATAAGAAAGGTGAAACAGTGACTGAAGCATTTAAAACTATAGTGAAGGATTCGGGTAGGAGACCTAGGCATATATGGGTGGATCAAGGTAAAGAATTTTATAATAAAAATATGGATCAGTGGCTACAGGAAAATAACATTAATAGATATTCTACTTATGGAGAGCATAAATCATGTGTAGTTGAACGGTTTAATAGGACGTTAAAGGAAAAGATGTGGAAAAGATTTACAGCTGAAAATACTAGAAACTGGGTTGATATGCTAAATAGGTTAATTACTGAGTATAATAATACTGTTCATAGCACTACAGGTATGACTCCAGGTAAATGTAGTAAATTAGTTGATAGCATAGATATGGTTAGGCCTACACCAGAAAAACTTAAGAAACCTAAGTTTAAAGTTGGAGATAAAGTAAGAATTAGCCGAATAAAGGGCGTCTTCGAGAAAGGATATTTACCTAATTGGTCTGAAGCTGTATATGCTATACATGAAGTAAAATTAACAAGGCCTGTAACTTATGTTTTAAAAGATACAAGGGATGAGGTATTAGAGGGTAGTTTTTATGAACAAGAATTACAAAAGACTAAGCAAGAAATATATAGAATTGAGAAAGTGTTACGAAAGAAAATAATAGATGGTGTTGAACATGGTTTAGTTAAATGGATGGGCTATAGTGATAAGTTTAATGAGTGGATACCAGTAACAAATATGTATAAGACAAATATATAGAGAAAAACTATTAGATTAGTCGCCAAATAAAAACTTCCTGGTGCAGTTGTACATGTAATGTAAACGCTTATTGATAAATTAGAAACACATGGCCCTATCATATACCGTCACCGGCTAAATTATTTACATCACATTCTATTCTATATATATATCAGCCAATGAAGTATTGAAAATTTGACATAGTTTTTCGTTTGTTTTGAAAATTTGACCTATCTTTTCGTTTGTTTAGAAAACTTGACATAGTTTATCGTAAAAGTTGACACAGTTTGCTGTAATTGGAGAATGTCTATGAATAGCAGAAAGAAGCTCGATGGAATATGTGAACGTATAGGATTAGCAATGCGAAGATTAAGGCATTGTTTGCGAAATAGTAAATACATTAATGAGCCGAATATTACAGCGACTATAAATAATATCAGAAATGTACAAGTTTTGGATGAAATTTCGCAAGCTCAAAGTGGAATCGATAGCTTAATGTGCTTAATCGAGGTTCTCAAGGAAGAACAAAAACGAAGAGACGCAGCAGCAGCCGTAGAAAGAGAAGATGAAAAACGAAACAGTAAAGAAGAGGACCGAAGAACCCGATTTGATAGACTTCGTATTAATCCATATTAATTATAGGCTTAGTATAATATAGACCTAGCTAAAATTCTGAACATTGTTTTGGTAAAGAATACTTGTCCAGACTTGCCATAAAGATCGTTACGGATGTATCGATTCGCATGACTGAAGCGTAGAATGTTTACTGTTGTCATAGTTGTTGCTATAAACAATACTCGTGATACTTCGCAGTTTCAGCCACGTTCTGCATTTATCATTTGTACTCGATTGAAATCGGACTTATCATTACGAAAGGTAAGTATATTTTGATATTAAATTTCTTTAAAGTTTTGAGTTAGTAAATTACACATCTGTTCAAGTGACTTTAATATAAGAAAGATTTTACAGGATGTAATCCTGATCCATCAAAGCTGTATAAAGATATTTAATAAAAATTGAAATTATATAAAAGAAAATAATTCAGACCGTATTTTTTTATTACAGGCTGAAACTGAAATATGGAAGGAGTGCAAGATATTCATACACACAAGTGTACTTATTTTAATGAGAAGGAGGAAAAATTTCCTTGTGAGAATATCCCGATATGGGAGGCTATTCTGCAAAGAATAAACGAAGAACAACGAGCTCAAGAAGAAGCAAATAAAAAACGAGACGCAAAAATCAGTGAACTTTGCTCTTCAAATGATGAACGAGACGCAAAAATCAGTGAACTTGATCGACAAGCTGTGGAAAATAATAATAAGAGAATTCGGTTCTGTTCTCAGATGTATATGTATTTAGGTAACATGATGTCCGCAACTGCAAACTTTCGTGACGGAGCACCTGAGTGACAATGTAGAGAGGCAGTAATCATAGTTTCATTCTATATTAAAATCAAAATAATTTTAACACATTTTGAAAGACAGTAAAACACCATTGTAAAAGAGCTATATTTTACTTTATAGGTTTTAGTTAAGCATTTTAAAGGTTTTAGCTATTTTATGACCTTCAATTAGAGGATATTTGTTATTATTTCTTTCATCTACAGTAAGTGTAAATTTATCAGTAGGACTTTCAGCTAATGAATTAGTACTCATATTTCGAATTCTATATCGGAATCTTTTTCTGTAATAAGTAGAATGTCAGTGTCCCTTGACAATATACTTTGACTATGTTGAGTCTTCTGTATGTCATAAGCGAAATATCACAGTCTGCAGTGTGGCTAAATATAGTGTCTGCAATCATTTTATTGATTAATATGCAAAAGAGAATATCTATAAATATAAAAGCATCATCAAAAGATATACAGAAGAATCGTACTTATAATAGTAGTATTATAAATAAAGATAAATATATACAATGCTTGTTTAATAGTGAGATTATTAATGGTGTTAATAAGGGGTTTCGGTTTGATAAGAAAGAGATGAAAACATATGAACAGAATAAAGTAGGGTTATCTCCTTTATATACAAAAGGAGTTGTAATGGATGATGGTATCCATATTAGACCTATTGTATTCTAGAGGGTTGATATTATAAATAGATGTTGCTATAGTTTCGATACAATATAAATAATAAATATTATTATTAGTAGTATCTAATCCGGGATTACACTACTACATGGTACTTTCTGGAGCGATTTTTTATAGAGTTTTATTTAGTATTTTTGGCGAGCGAACGGGGAGAGAGCGAGACAAAAATAGTAAATAAATCGCTATAAAAAGGGGTGTCGCTCCAGAAGTACCAGGTGGTAGTGTAATCCCGGATTAGATACTACTTATATATATATATAAAATATATAAATATATATATATATATATATATATATATATATATATATATATATATATATATATATTTATATATAATAATAATAATTTTAAAATATTAATAATAATAATAATAATATTATAACCAATATCCATTTGCACTAAGTGCCAAATGAAATCCTTTCAATAGACGGCAATCATTTTCAATATAATATATAATTTCATTCACCAGACGATATAAGCACACTTGCACCTTGTGCAACCCTTGTACTCTTATACCCTTGTACCTTTCCATTCTTCCACCCTTGCACCTTTCCTCACGTCCACCAGTGCGTAGCACAAGCAATAGCATTAAATGCCAACTAAAATGCTTTCAATAGATGGCAATCATTTTCAATGTAATATATACAATTCCATTCACCATACGGCAGAATCACCCATGCACCTTTGCACGCTTGTACTCTTCTACTCTTGTACCCTTCCATCCTTCCACCCTTGCACCTAACCACACTTACACTACTGCCAAATAAAATGCTTTCAATAGATGGCAAAATATTTTCAATGTAATATATACAATTCCATTCACCATACGGCAGAATCACCCATGTACCTTTGCACCCTTGTAGTCTTCTACCATTGTACCCTTCCATCCTTCCACACTGGCAACCTTCCACACTTGCACTACTATAAATATATATATATATATATATATATATATATATATATATATATATATACATATATATATATATATATGTATATATGACCTCCACGTCCCTAACGTTAGCTAAATAAATATTTTGAAAGAGTATTAAACTGAAATGAGGATGGTGAACCCTGCAGCACTACATAAAATCCTGCTACTGTAATATGATGCGTGGCTCATTCCAGCGTATCAAAATAGTACGGAATAAAATCCTAAAATTAAGATATTCCAGGGAGACTTGTCTATCCGAATTACGCCATAATGTGGCGCATTTTTCTGTAATGTATTGTATTGTATTGTATTAATAACACAATATATAATATTATATATATAGTATAATATATATATATTATAATATATATATATTATAAAATATATCAGTATATATATACATATATATATATATATATAGATATATATATTTATATATAATTATAATAATTTTAAAATAATAATAATAATAATATTAATAATATAACCAAAATCCATTTGCACTAAGTGCCAAATGAAATGCTTTTAATAGACGCAATCATAGTCAATATAATATATAATTCCATTCACCAGACGACATAAGCACACTTGCACCTTGTGCAACCCATGTACTCATATACCCTTGTACCCTTCCATTCTTCCACCCTTGCACCTTTCCTCACGTCCACTAGTGCGAAGCAAAAGCAATTGCATTAAATGCCAAATAAAATGCTTTCAATAGATGGCAATCATTTTCAATGTAATATATAAAATTCCATTCACCATACGGCAGAATCACCCATGCACCTTTGCACGCTTGTACTCTTCTACTCTTGTACCCTTCCATCCTTCCACCCTTGCACCTAACCACACTTACACTACTGCCAAATAAAAAGCTTTCAATAGATGGCAAAATATTTTCAATGTAATACATACAATTCCATTCACCATACGGCAGAATCACCCATGTACCTTTGCACCCTTGTAGTCTTCTACCATTGTACCCTTCCATCCTTCCACACTTGTAACTTTCCACACTTGCACTACTATATATATATATATATATATATATATATATATATATATATATATATATGTATATATGACCTCCACGTCCCTAACGTTAGCTAAATAAATATTTTGAAAGAGTATTAAACTGAAATGAGGATGGTGAACCCTGCAGCACTACATAAAATCCTGCTACTGAAATATGATGCGTGGTTCATTCCAACGTATCAAAATACTACGGAATAAAATCCTAAAATTAAGATATTCCAGGGAGACTTGTCTATCTGAATTACGCCATAATGTGGCGCATTTTACTGTAATGTATGGTATTGTATTGTATTAATAACACAATATATAATATTATATATAAATTATAATATATATATATTATAAAATATATCAGTATATATATACAAATATATATATATATATATATATATATATATATATAAAAATATATATATATATATTTATATATAATTATAATAATTTTAAAATAATAATAATAATAATATTAATATTATAACCAATATCCATTTGCACTAAGTGCCAAATGAAATGCTTTCAAAAAACGGCAATCATATTCAATATAATATATAATTTCATTCACCAGACGATATAAGCACACTTGCACCTTGTGCAACCCTTGTACTCTTATACCCTTGTACCCTTCCATTCTTCCACCCTTGCACCTTTCCTCACGTCCACCAGTGCGAGGCATAAGCAATTGCATTAAATGCCAAATAAAATGCTATCAATAGATGGCAATCATTTTCAATGTTATATATACAATTCCATTCACCATACGGCAGAATAACCCATGCATCTTTGCACGCTTGTACTCTTCTACTCTTGTACCCTTCCATCCTTCCACCTTTGCACCTAACCACACTTACACAACTGCCAAATAAAATGCTTTCAATAGATGGCAAAATATTTTCAATGTAATATATACAATTCCATTCACCATACGGCAGAATCACCCATGTAACTTTGCACCCTTGTAATCTTCTACCATTGTACCCTTCCATCCTTCCACACTTGCAACTTTCCACACTTGCATATATGACCTCCACGTCCCTAACGTTAGCTAAATAAATATTTTGAAAGCATGTAAAACTGAAATGAGGATGGTGAACCCTGCAGCATTACATAAAATCCTGCTACTGAAATATGATGCGTGGTTCATTCCAGCCTATCAAAATACTACGGAATAAAATCCTAAAATTAAGATATTCCAGGGAGACTTGTCTATCTGAATTACGCCATAATGTGGCGCATTTTACTGTAATGTATTGTATTGTATTGTATTAATAACACAATATATAATATTATATATAAATTATAATATATATATTATAATATATATATATTATAAAATATATAAGTATATATATATATATATATATATATATTTATATTTATATATATATATTTATATATAATAATAATAATTTTAAAATAATGGTAATAATAATATTAATATTATAACCAATATCCATTTGCACTAAGTGCCAAATGAAATGCTTTCAATAGACGGCAATCATATTCAATATAATATATAATTTAATTCACCAGACGATATAAGCACACTTGCACCTTGTGCAACCCTTGTACTCTTATACCCTTGTACCCTTCCATTCTTCCACCCTTGCACCTTTCCTCACGTCCACCAGTGCGAAGCATAAGCAATTGCATTAAATGCCAAATAAAATGCTTTCAATAGATGGCAATCATTTTCAATGTAATATATTCAATTCCATTCACCGTACGGCAGAATCACCCAGGCATCTTTGCACGCTTGTACTCTTCTACTCTTGTACCCTTCCATCCTTCCACACTTGCACCTAACCACACTTACACTACTGCCAAATAAAAAGCTTTCAATAGATGGCAAAATATTTTCAATGTAATATATACAATTCCATTCACCATACGGCAGAATCACCCATGTACCTTTGCACCTTGTACTCTTACTCTTGTTACCTTTAATCCTCACATTGCAACTTTCCACCCCTTGCACTACTAATATATATATATATATATATATATATATATATATATATATACATATATATATATATATATATATATGTATATATGACCTCCACGTCCCAAGCGTTAGCTAAATAAATATTTTGAAAGCATATTAAACTGAAATGAGGATGGTGAACCCTGCAGCACTACATAAAATCCTGCTACTGAAATATGATTCGTGGTTCATTCCAGCGTATCAAAATACTACGGAATAAAATCCTAAAATTAAGATATTCCAGGGAGACTTGTCTATCTGAATTACGCCATAATGTGGCGCATTTTTCTGTAATGTATTGTATTGTATTGTATTAATAACACAATATATAATATTATATATATATTATAATATATGTATATTATAATATATATATATTATAAAATATATAAGTATATATATATATATATATATATATATATATATATATATTTATATATAATAATAATATTTTTAAAATAATAATAATAACAATATTAATATTATAACCAATATTCATTTGCACTAAGTGCCAAAAGAAATGCTTTCAATAGATGGCAATCATATCCAATATAATATATAATTTCATTCACCAGACGATATAAGCACACTTGCACCTTGTGCAACCCTCTTATACCCTTGTACCCTTCCATTCTTCCACCCTTGCACCTTTCCTCACGTCCACCAGTGCGAAGCATAAGCAATTGCATTAAATGCCAAATAAAATGCTTTCAATAGATGGCAATCATTTTCAATGTAATATATACAATTCCATTCACCATACGGCAGAATAACCCATGCATCTTTGCACGCTTGTACTCTTCTACTCTTGTACCCTTCCATCCTTCCACCTTTGCACCTAACCACACTTCCACTACTGCCAAATAAAATGCTTTCAATAGATGGCAAAATATTTTCAATGTAATATATACAATTCCATTCACCATACGGCAGAATCACCCATGTACCTTTGCACCCTTGTAGTCTTCTACCCTTGTACCCTTCCATCCTTCCACACTTGCACCTAACCACACTTACACTACTGCCAAATAAAATGCTTAATTTTAGGATTTTATTCCGTAGTATTTTGATACGCTGGAATGAACCACGCATCATATTTCAGTAGCAGGATTTTATGTAGTGCTGCAGGGTTCACCATCCTCATTTCAGTTTTACATGCTTTCAAAATATTTATTTAGCTAACGTTAGGGACGTGGAGGTCCTATATACATATATATATATATATATATATATATATATATATATATATATATATATATATATATATATATGTATATATATATATATATATTTATAGTAGTTTTAATAGCACCTTTGCACGCTTGTTCTCTTCTACTCTTGTACCCTTTCATCCTTCCAACCTTGCACCTAACCACACTTTTACTACTGCCAAATAAAATGCTTTCAATAGATGGCAAAATATATTCAATGTAATATATACAATTCCATTCACCATACGGCAGAATCACCCATGTAATTTTGCACCCTTGTAATCTTCTACTATTGTACCCTTCCATCCTTCCACACTTGCAACTTTCCACACTTGCACTACTATAAATATATATATATATATATATATATATATATATATATATATATATATATATATATATATATATATATATATATATATATATATGTATATATGACCTCCACGTCCCTAACGTTAGCTAAATAAATATTTTGAAAGCATGTAAAACTGAAATGAGGATGGTGAACCCTGCAGTACTAAATAAAATCCTGCTACTGAAATATGATGCGTGGTTCATTCCAGCGTATCAAAATACTACGAAATAAAATCCTAAAATTAAGATATTCCAGGGAGACTTGTCTATCTGAATTACGAAATAATGTGGCGCATTTTACTGTAATGTATTGTATTGTATTGTATTAATAACACAATATATAATATTATATATAAATTATAACATATATATATAATATAATATATATATATTATAAAATGAATAAGTATATATATGTATATATATATATATATAT
>CAJHZI010000043.1:22500-32861 GCA_905160935.1 Enchytraeus crypticus
ATATATATATATATATATATATATATATACTTGCACTACTATAAATATATATATATATATATATATATATATATATATATATATATATTTATAGTAGTGCAAGTGTGGAAAGTTGCAAGTGTGGAAGGATGGAAGGGTACAAGGGTAGAAGACTACAAGGGTGCAAATGTACATGGGTGATTCTGCCGTATGGTGAATGGAATTGTATATTTTACATTGAAAATATTTTGCCATCTATTGAAAGCATTTTACTTGGCAGTAGTGGAAGTGTGGTTAGGTGCAAGGGTGGAAGAATGGAAGGGTACAAGGGTATAAGAGTACAAGGGTTGCACAAGGTGCAAGTGTGCCTATATCGTCTGGTGAATGAAATTATATATTATATTGAATATGATTGCCGTCTAATGAAAGCATTTCATTTGGCACTTAGTGCAAATGGATATTGGTAATAATATTAATATTATTATTATTATTATTTTAAAATTAATATTATTGTATATAAATATATATATATATATATATATATATATATATATATATACTTATATATTTTATAATATATATATATTATAATATATATATATTATAATTTATAAATAATAATATATATTGTGTTATTAATACAATACAATACAATACACTACAGTAAAATGCGCCACATTATGGCGTAATTCAGATAGACAAGTCTCCCTGGAATATCTTAATTTTAGGATTTTATTCCGTAGTATTTTGATACGCTGGAATGAACCACGCATCATATTTCAGTTGCAGGATTTTATGTAGTGCTGCAGGGTTCAACATCCTCATTTCAGTTTTACATGCTTTCAAAATATTTATTTAGCTAACGTTAGGGACGTGGAGGTCATATATACATATATATATATATATATATATATATATATATATATATATATATATATATATAGATATCTACTCTATATAATCTCTAATATTTATACGTAGTGGCAAGTGTGGAAAGTTGCAAGTGTGGAAGGAGGGAAGAGTACAATGTAGACGACCTACAGGGTGCACGTTAGCATGGGTGATTTGCCGTATGTGAATGGGAATTGCTATATTCCTTGATAAGATTTTGCCATCTATTGAAAGCATTTTATTTGGCAGTAGTGTGTAATATATACAATTCCATTCACCATACGGCAGAATCACCCATGTAATTTTGCACCCTTGTAATCTTCTACTATTGTACCCTTCCATCCTTCCACACTTGCAACTTTCCACACTTGCACTACTATAAATATATATATATATATATATATATATATATATATATATATATATATATATATATATATATATATTTGTATATATGACCTCCACGTCCCGAACGTTAGCTAAATAAATATTTTGAAAGCATATAAAACTGAAATGAGGATGGTGAACCCTGCAGCACTACATAAAATCCTGCTACTGAAATATGATTGCGTGGGCATTCCAACGTAATCAACCCTTACGGAATAAATCCTAAAATTGATATCCAAGGGAGACTTGTATATGAAGTACGCCATAATGTGGGCATTTGACGTAATGTATTATGGCTATTGTATTAATAACACAATAGATAATAATAGAAAATTATAATATATATATATTATAAAATATATCAGTATATCTATACAAATATATATATATATATATATATATATATATATATATATTTATATATAATTATAATAATTTTAAAATAATAATAATAATATTAATATTTTAACCAATATCCATTTGCACTAAGTGCCAAATGAAATGCTTTCAATAGACGGCAATCATATTCAATATAATATATAATTTCATTCACAAGACGATATAAGCACACTTGCACCTTGTGCAACCTTGACTCTTATTAAACTGTATCCCTCATTCTTCCACCCTTGCACCTTTCCTCACGTCCACCAGTGCGAAGCATAAGCAATTGCATTAAATGCCAAATAAAATGCTTTCAATAGATGGCAATCATTTGCAAGAAAGTACAAGCGTGCAAAGTGCATGGGTGATTCTGCCGTATGGTGAATGGAATTGCATATTTTACATTGAAAATGATTGCCATCTATTGAAAGCATTTTATTTGGCATTTAATGCATTGCTTATGCTTCGCACTGGGGGACGTGAGGAAAGGTGCAAGGGAGGAAGAATGGAAGGGTACAAGGGTATAAGAGTAGAAGGGTTGCACAAGGTGCAAGTGTGCTTATGTCGTCTGCTGTATGAAATTATATATTATATTTAATATGATTGCCGTCTATTGAAAGCATTTCATTTGGCACTTAGTGCAAATGGTTATTGGTTATAATATTAATATTATTATTATTATTAATTTAAAATTATTATTAATTTGTAGCACTACATAAAATCCTGCTACTGAAATATGATGCGTGGTTCATTCCAGCGTATCAAGATACTACGGAATAAAATCCTTAAATTAAGATATTCCAGGGAGACTTGTCTATCTGAATTACGCCATAATGTGGCGCATTTTTCTGTAATGTATTGTATTGTATTGTATTAATAACACAATATATAATATTATATATATATTATAATATATATATATTTTTTTTATTTTTTTTATTTTAACATCTTATTTAATGAATATATATATATTATAATTAATGAATATATATATATTATAATATATATATATTATAAATTATATAAGTATATATATATATATATATATATATATATATATAATAATAATTTTAAATTAATAATAATAATAATATTAATATTATAACCAATAACCATTTGCACTAAGTGCCAAATGAAATGCTTTCAATAGACGGCAATCATATTAACTATAATATATAATTTCATACAGCAGACGACATAAGCACACTTGCACCTTGTGCAACCCTTCTACTCTTATACCCTTGCACCTTTCCTCACGTCCACCAGTGCGAAGCATAAGCAATTGCATTAAATGCCAAATAAAATGCTTTCAATAGATGGCAATCATTTTCAATGTAATATATACAATTCCATTCACCATACGGCAGAATAACCCATGCATCTTTGCACGCTTGTACTCTTCTACTCTTGTACCCTTCCATCCTTCCACCTTTGCACCTAACCACACTTACACTACTGCCAAATAAAATGCTTTCAATAGATGGCAAAATATTTTCAATGTAATATATACAATTCCATTCACCATACGGCAGAATCACCCATGTACCTTTGCACCCTTGTAGTCTTCTACTCTTGTACCCTTCCATCCTTCACCCTTGTCGCACCTAACCACACTTACACTACTGCCAAATAAAAGGCTTTCAATAGATGGCAAAATATTTTCAATGTAATATATGCAATTCCATTCACCATACGGCAAAATCACCCATGTAACTTTGCACCCTTGTAGTCTTCTACCATTGTACTCTTCCATCCTTCCACACTTGCAACTTTCCACACTTGCACTACTATAAATATATATATATATATATATATATATATATATACTTGCACTACTATAAATATATATATATATATATATATATATATATATATATATATATATATATATGTATATATGACCTCCACGTCCCAAGCGTTAGCTAAATAAATATTTTGAAAGCATATTAAACTGAAATGAGGATGGTGAACCCTGCAGCACTACATAAAATCCTGCTACTGAAATATGACGCGTGGTTCATTCCAGCGTATCAAAATACTACGGAATAAAATCCTAAAATTAAGATATTCCAGGGAGACTTGTCTATCTGAATTACGCCATAATGTGGCGCATTTTACTGTAATGTATTGTATTGTATTGTATTACTAACACAATATATAATATTATATATAAATTATTATATATATATATTATAATATATATATATTATAAAATATAAAAGTATATATATATATATATATATATATATATATATATATATATATATATAATAATAATTTTAAATTAATAATAATAATAATATTAATATTATAACCAATAACCATTTGCACTAAGTGCCAAATGAAATGCTTTCAATAGACGGCAATCATATTAACTATAATATATAATTTCATACAGCAGACGACATAAGCACACTTGCACCTTGTGCAACCCTTCTACTCTTATACCCTTGCACCTTTCCTCACGTCCACCAGTGCGAAGCATAAGCAATTGCATTAAATGCCAAATAAAATGCTTTCAATAGATGGCAATCATTTTCAATGTAAAATATACAATTCCATTCACCATACGGCAGAATCACCCATGCACCTTTGCACGCTTGTACTCTTCTACTCTTGTACCCTTCCATCCTTCCACACTTGCAACTTTCCACACTTGCACTACTATAAATATATATATATATATATATATATATATATATATATATATATATATGTATATATGACCTCCACGTCCCTAGCGTTAGCTAAATAAATATTTTGAAAGCATGTAAAACTGAAATGAGGATGGTGAACCCTGCAGCACTACATAAAATCCTGCAACTGAAATATGATGCGTGGTTCATTCCAGCGTATCAAAATACTACGGAATAAAATCCTAAAATTAAGATATTCCAGGGAGACTTGTCTATCTAAATTACGCCATAATGTGGCGCATTTTACTGTAATGTATTGTATTGTATTGTATTAATAACACAATATATAATATTATATATAAATTATAATATATATATATTATAATATATATATATTATAAAATATATAAGTATATATATATATATATATATATATATATATATATATTTATATATAATAATAATAATTTTAAAATATTAATAATAATAATATTAATATTATAACCAATATCCATTTGCACTAAGTGCCTAATGAAATGCTTTCAATAGACGGCAATCATATTCAATATAATATATAATTTCATTCACCAGACGACATAAGCACACTTGCACCTTGTGCAACCCTTATAGTCTTATACCCTTGTACCCTTCCATTCTTCCACCCTTGCACCTTTCCTCACGTCCACCAGTGCGAAGCATAAGCAATTGCATTAAATGCCAACTAAAATGCTTTCAATAGATGGCCTCATTTTCAATGTAATATATACAATTCATTCAACATACGGAAGAATCAACCCATGACACATTTGCAGCTTGGGACTCTTTACTCTGTGTACCCTTCCATCCTTCCACCTTGCACTACCACACTTACACTACTAGCCAAATAAAATGCTTCAAGAGATGGCAAAATTTTTCAATGTAATATATACAATTCCATTCACCATATTGAGGATCACCCATGTAACTTGGCACCCTTGTCGTCTTCTAACATTTACCCTTCCATCCTTCCAACTGCAACTTTCCACAATTGACACTACTATAGAGTATATATAATATTAAATATATATATATATATATATATAGATATATTATATATATATATATATATATATATATATATGATAGATGACCTCCCGTCACAAAACGTTAGCTAAAGAAATATTTTGAAAGCATGTAAGACTGAAATGAGGATGGTGAACCCTGCAGCATTACATAAAATCCTACTACTGAAATATGATGCGTGGTTCATTCCAGCGTATCAAAATACTACGGAATAAAATCCTAAAATTAAGATATTCCAGGGAGACTTGTCTATCTGAATTACGCCATAATGTGGCGCATTTTACTGTAATATATTGTATTGTATTGTATATATAACACAATATATAATATTATATATAAATTATAATATATATATATTATAATATATATATATTATAAAATATATCAGCATATATATAAATATCTATATATATATATATATATATATATATATATATATATATATATATATATATATATATTTATAGATAATTATAATAATTTTAAAATATTAATAATAATAATATTAGTACTATAACCAAAATCCATTTGCACTAAGAGCCAAATGAAATCCTTTTAATAGACGCAATCATATTCAATATAATATATAATTCCATTCACCAGACGACATAAGCACACTTGCACCTTGTGCAACCCATGTACTCCTATACCCTTGTACCCTTCCATTCTTCCACCCTTGCACCTTTCCTCACGTCCACCAGTGCGAAGCATAAGCAATTGCATTAAATGCCAAATAAAATTCTTTCAATAGATGGCAATCATTTTCAATGTAATATATACAATCCCATTCACCCTACGGCAGAATCACTCATGCACCTTTGCACGCTTGTACTCTTCTACTCTTGTACCCTTCCATCCTTCCACCCTTGCACCTAACCACACTTACACTACTGCCAAATAAAAAGCTTTCAATAGATGGCAAAATATTTTCAATGTAATATATACAATTCCATTCACCATACGGCAGAATCACCCATGTACCTTTGCACCCTTGTAGTCTTCTACCATTGTACCCTTCCATCCTTCCACACTGCAACTTCCCACACTTGCACTACAAAATATGTATATATATATATATATATATATATATATATATATATATATATATATGTATATATGACCTCCACGTCCCTATCGTTAGCTTAATAAATATTTTGAAAGCATGTAAAACTGAAATGAGGATGGTGAACCCTGCAGCACTACATAAAATCCTGCAACTGAAATATGATGCGTGGTTCATTCCAGCGTATCAAAATACTACGGAATAAAATCCTAAAATTAAGATATTCCAGGGAGACTTGTCTATCTGAATTACGCCATAATGTGGCGCATTTTACTGTAGTGTATTGTATTGTATTGTATTAATAACACAATATATAATATTATTTATAAATTATAATATATATATATTATAATATATATATATTATGAAATATATAAGTACATATATATATATATATATATATATATATATATATATAGATATATTTATATATAATTATAATAATTTTAAAATAATAATAATAATAATATTAATATTATAACCAATATCCATTTGCACTAAGTGCCAAATGAAACGCTTTCAATAGACGGCAATCATATTCAATATAATATATAATTTCATTCGCCAGACGATATAAGCACACTTGCACCTTGTGCAACCCTTGTACTCTTATACCCTTGTACCCTTCCATTCTTCCACCCTTGCACCTTTCCTCACGTCCACCAGTGCGAAGCATAAGCAATTGCATTAAATGCCAAATAAAATGCTTTCAATAGATGGCAATCATTTTCAATGTAATATATACAATTCCATTCACCATACGGCAGAGTCACCCATGTACCTTTGCACCCTTGAAGTCTTCTACCATTGTACCCTTCCATCCTTCCACACTTGCAACTTTCCACACTTGCACTACTATAAATATATATATATATATATATATATATATATATATATATATATATATTTGTATATATGACCTCCACGTCCCTAACGTTAGCTAAATAAATATTTTGAAAGAGTATGCCCTTAAATGAGGATGGTGAACCCTGCCGCACTCACATAAATCCTGCTACTGAAATATTATGGCGTGCCTCATACCCATCGTATCAAAATTACTACGAATAAAATCCTAAATAAGATATTCCAGGACACTTGGCTATCGAATTCGCCATAATGTGCGCCTTTACTGTAATGTTGTATTGTATTGTATTAAATAACACAATATATAATTTATATATAATTAAATTATAGATATTACTACTATAATCTATTATAAAATATTACGTAATATAGATCTATATATGATATATATATTATATATATATATATATATATTTATATACAATAATATTAATTTTAAAATAATAATAATAATAATATTAATATTATTACCAATATCCATTTGCACTAAGTGCCAAATGAAATGCTTTCATTAGACGGCAATCATATTCAATATAATATATAATTTCATTCACCAGACGATATAAGCAGACTTGCACCTTGTGCAACCCTTGTACTCTTATACCCTTGTACCCTTCCATTCTTCCATCCTTGCACCTAACCACACTTCCACTACTGCCAAGTAAAATGCTTTCAATAGATGGCAATCATTTTCATTGTAATATATACACTTCATTCCATAAAACTGCAGAACGACCCATGCATCTTTGCCGCGTGTTAGTCTTTCTTCTACTCTTGTACCCTTCCTCCTTCCACCCTTGCACCTAACACACTTCCATACTGGCCAAGTAAAATGCTTCATAGATGGCAAAATAGTTTTCAATGACTTAACAATTCCCTTCACCATAATACGGCAAGAATCACCCATGTACCCTTTGGCCCCTTGTGTTCTTCTACCCTTGTACCCTTCCCTCCTTCCACACTTGCAACTTTCCACACTTGCACTACTATAAATATGTATATATATATATATATATATATATATATATATATATGACCTCCACGTCCCTAACGTTAGCTAAATAAATATTTTGAAAGAGTACTAAACTGAAATGAGGATGGTGAACCCTGCAGCACTACATAAAATCCTGCTACTGAAATATGATGCGTGGCTCATTCCAGCGTATCAAAATACTACGGAATAAAATCCTAAAATTAGGATATTCCAGGGAGACTTGTCTATCTGAATTACGCCATAATGTGGCGCATTTTACTGTATTGTATTGTATTGCATTGTATTAATAACACAATATATAATATTATATATAAATTATAATATATATATATTATAATATATATTTTATAAAATATATAAGTATATATATATATATATATAATATATAAATATATATATATATATATATATATATATATATATTTATATATAATAATAATAATTTTAAGTTTTTAAGTTGCAAGTGTGGAAGGATGGAAGGGTACAATAGTAGAAGATTACAAGTGTGCAAAGTTACTTGGGTGATTCTGCCGTATGGTGAATGGAATTGTATATATTACATTGAATATATTTTGCCATCTATTGAAAGCATTTTATTTGGCAGTAGTGTAAGTGTGGTTAGGTGCAAGGGTGCAAGGATGGAAGGGTACAAGAGTAGAAGAGTACAAGCGTGCAAAGGTGCATGGGTGATTCTGCCGTATGGTGAATTGAATTGTATATATTACATTGAAAATATTTTGCCATCTATTGAAAGCATTTTATTTGGCAGTTGTGTAAGAGTGGTTAGGTGCAAAGGTGGAAGGATGGAAGGGTACAAGAGTAGAAGAGTACAAGCGTGCAAAGATGCATGGGTTATTCTGCCGTATGGTGAATGGAATTGTATATATTACATTGAAAATGATTGCCATCTATTGAAAGCATTTTATTTGGCATTTAATGCAATTGCTTATGCTTCGCACTGGTGGACGTGAGGAAAGGTGCAAGGGTGGAAGAATGGAAAGGTACAAGGGTATAAGAGTACAAGGGTTGCAAAAGGTGCAAGTGTGCTTATATCGTTGGTTATACATTATCTATTATATTGCCTAATGATTGCCGTCTATTGAAAAGCATTTCATTTGGCACTTATGCATGATTTGGTTAAATATTATAGTTATTATTATTTTAAAATGATTTATAAAATTATTATATATATATATATATATATATCTATATATATATATATATATTTGTATAGATATACTGATATATTTTATAATATATATATATTATAATTTATATATAATATTATATATTGTGTTATTAATACAATACAATACAATACATTACAGTAAAATGCGCCACATTATGGCGTAATTCAGATAGACAAGTGTCCCTGGAATATCTTAATTTTAGGATTTTATTCCGTAGTATTTTGATACGCTGGTATGAGGCACGCATCATATTTCAGTAGCAGGATTTTATGTAGTGCTGCAGGGTTCACCATCCTCATTTCAGTTTAATACACTTTCAAAACATTTATTTAGCTAATGTTAGGGACGTGGAGGGCATATATACATATATATATATATATATATATATATATATATATATATATATATATATATATAATATATATTATTTATATTAGTGGCATTGTGGAAAGTTGCAAGTGTGAAGGTGGGAATGGTACAATGGTAGAAACCTACAGGTGCAAAGGTACCTGGGTGTTCTTTCTGCCGTATGTGATGGAATTGTATAATTAATTTGAAATATTTTTGCCAGCTATTGAAGCATTTTATTTGGCAGTATATCAGTGGTGGTTAGGTGCAAGGGTGGAAGGATGGAAGGGTACAAGAGTAGAAGAGTACAAGCGTGCAAAGGTGCATGGGTGATTCTGCCGTATGGTGAAAGGAATTGTATATATTACATTGAAAATGATTGCCATCTATTGAAAGCATTTTATTTGGCATTTAATACAATTGCTTATGCTTCGCACTGGTGGACGTGAGGAAAGGTGCAAGGGTGGAAGAATGGAAAGGTACAAGGGTATAAGAGTACAAGGGTTGCAAAAGGTGCAAGTGTGCTTATATCGTCTGGTGAATGAAATTATATATTATATTGAATA
>CAJHZI010000044.1:0-159401 GCA_905160935.1 Enchytraeus crypticus
TTAACGTGTTTTACTCTTACACAGTGGTTGAAGTAAGAATGTGCTAAGTGCTATAGTGGAAATGTCAAAATTTTGTCGTTCTCCCTTTAAATTATACAGGATCCCTATAGTATGTCAATTATCAAATATGGGCCACTAACGGGGGAACACACTTCAGAAATTTTGGAGCTAGTGGAACTGAGTTACCCCTAGTACCTCCCCCCCTCCACTGTAACCACAGCTCTTAGATACATACAAATAGCCATGAATATAGTGAAAATAAAGTTTACAATTTTTACCCTCGTGTCTAAGGAGTCCGGGCCCCCTAGGCCCCCGCTCTTTATCCACGCCTGTGTATACTATATAATCCTAATAGTAAGCTTTAATACTGAAACTATTCATACACACTATACATGCAAGTGTGACACAACGCTACACAAAAAGTCACTTGATTAGACTAAGGCCAATCACTCATTACCCATTTGAATGATGCGCCACTGAGACAGCCTACAGTCTGCTGCTGCAGCTGTATCACTGCAGCACGAGTGGACGGTTATAAAAGTCTAGCCTGTAACCTGAATCACCTGACAGACTAGACTTTTATAGCAATAAACGAGACTTCACTTGCAATTGAACTGCTTTTATATTCCTTGCATCTGATTCAAGGCCTTACATAGGAGACCAAGGGGCCCCAGGGCCCCAGACCCTCACAGAAATTGGACCACGCCTAGTAGGCTAAATTTTGCTTGCGAGATATTTAGTTTCTTGCGCAATAAAATATTCTATGTTTGATGATCCGGGGCCCCTTTGCTCCGGGGGCGCGGGGGTTCTAGCGCTACGGCTCTGTGTACAGTACTTATAGGCCGTATATATTTACTGTCAGAGTATTACTGCCTAAGTTAGCTAGCATATGAGCTCACTGAGACGCGTGCTAAGATTGATTCATGCAGAATTTAAAGGCAATGATCGGACGGCCATCAGAAGCACAGAACTTTCAGACTTTCAGTTTTTCATTGCAGGCTACCGAACGAGGGAAGTAGCCCACACCACGCAGCCAAACGAATTGAAATTGTGTAGGTCTAGCAGCAGCAGCCTGTCGCTAGTTGGCGTTCATTAGGAAGCGTTGCTGCTTTTCTACCGCATCCAGTAGACGCCCTTGTCAGTATTGAGGCTAAGCGTATCTAAATTAGGCCTGCTACTCAATCAGCGCCCGATCAGCATCAAGCAATTTTTGTCGTCCACTTTGACCCGTAAACCTAGGCCGCGTAACTCAGCTGTACACTTGCGCTATTTTTCCAATTCCCCCCTATTTTTAAAGTTCCGTACCTTTTTCCACTTCCCCCCCCTATTTTTCCAACGACGCAAGCTGCGTCGTTGTTAAAATTGTGTGAACGCCCCTGTGTGCATTTACCAAATTTTCAGTACATAAACCATCAGGACCACAAGCTTTACCCAATGCGAATGCACCGGTCTACTAATTCTACTGTAATCAAATCAGGTGTACATGCGTCAGGTAATTGATTATCAACATGGGAACAAAGGTTCTTAAGTTCATGAACAGCAGATGACTCATCAGTTGAAACGCTATATACCGATTCAAAATAATTTGCAAACTCATCTGCAACATGCAAACTATCGCTGGACCTATTTATGCAGACATCTTTATCAATATTATTGTACTTTTTTGACCACGTTCTCCAAAATTTCTGGGTATTTTTACTAGTAAAGTGCTCAAATAACTCATCATTATAACGATTTTCAAATTTAAACAAGGCTTCCTTGATAACCTTTTATATATCAATCTAGAACTAGTTTTGAGTTTACACAACCAACCAGTCTCGGGACGGCCGGCATCAACCCATAAAGAATGCCAGAAAATAGACTTATCTCTCATTTCGTCCAAATAATCGTTCCAAAATAGCTTTAAAGCATTGATCGGAATACTAGGAATGGTATAATCTTGAGCACATTTTAACGCATTTAAAATAGCTGTATAATGCTCATTTATATAATTTTTATGTAGTCTATTATCACAATCATTCGTCGTACATTCGATGTGAGATTTATCATAGACCATACCGTGTAATTAATGACGTGTACAAGAATAATAGCCTGTAAGATTCCCTTTATCCTACCGCACTTTGAACAGCTTAACAATCCTATTACGTGTAGTAACACTCGTAGGCTGTTGAGCCTGTGGTACGTCCAAACGTAGAGTAATTACGTGTAGCAACACTCGTAGGCTGTTGAGCCTGTGGTACGTCCAGACGTAGAGTAATTACGTGTAGTAACACTCGTAGGCTGTTGAGCCTGTCGTACGTCCACACGTAGAGTAATTACGTGTAGTAACACTCGTAGGCTGTTGAGCCTGTGGTACGTCCACACGTAGAGTAATTACGTGTAGTAACACTCGTAGGCTGTTGAGCCTGTGGTACGTCCATCACTCGTAGGCTGTTGAGCCTGTGGTACGTCCAAACGTAGAGTAATTACGTGTAGTAACACTCGTAGGCTGTTGAACCTGTGGTACGTCCACACGTAGAGTAATTACGTTTAGTAACACTCGTAGGCTATTGAGCCTGTGGTACGTCCATCACTCGTAGGCTGTTGAGCCTGTGGTACGTCCATACGAAGAGTAATTGGACAATGGTAACTAAAATTGTTACTAGAAACAATAACATCAGCATAACTAATGAATGGCATGAGGGACTTTGACACAAAGAAATGATCAATGCGAGAAGAGACTCCCAATGACTTAATGACGTACGTGTCTACAACTGAACTACGCACTAAATCATCACAAGGCATCATATGCACATCGTTAATTAAGGAATTAAAGATATTAAAACCAGCATTATTATAGAAACGTCAGAATTTGTATCACCAGCAATAATTATATAGCTACAGGGATTATTCAATATAACATTTTCAATAAAGCCAGTTAGAGACGCAATATCAGATCTATATTCGGCATTATCCTCGTAACAAGGAAAATTCACATTAAATAAGATTATAAATAAATGAATAAATTAAAATAAATTAATAAATTCAATATTATTGAAAACTATCTCAACAACAGCACAGCGACCATCGGGATCGTAGGTAAAGAAGTGAACCATTGAATTGAACGACGAATGCCATAAGAAACCTACATCACCAAAGAGACGACCAGTAAGAATACGAGTAGATAGCGCATTGCTCATTGCTGATACTGCTTTATATTTAAACTCAGCATTAATCAAATTAAGCTTGTCTAATTCATCTTCACGCAGCCAATGTTCCTGAATTGCTATTATACAAGGATTAGAACACAGTTCATGTAACATACTCATACCGCTTCTAAATCCACGCATATTGTATGAAAATAAATTAAACAAAGCCATGATGGGATTACATCAGTTTTCGACTACCATTGGACCTTTCTTCCCAGTATATACCCACTCCCTTAATTCACATTCATCTAGCCAAATTGCTTCATTGAACACCTGTTCAGTAAATTCTGCATTGAACGATACCTTGAAGGCGGCTGACTTGAACACGTACCCATTTTTACTCTGAGCTGGCAGTTTAAAGCATGAATTCACTCGAATTCCACTTCCCAGTCATGTCCCAGTCCTTGCCCCAGTCCCAGTCCAGTCCCAGTCATGTCCCAGTCATGTCCCAGTCCCAGTCCCATGAGTAAGTCAGTAACATCTTGACAGGTGGTGTCCTGGTGCAATCGGCCGACAAATACTGAATTTTGGCGTGGGGTCGACTTCATTTTACAGTCGCTGGGGCTCTTTTTACCGCATAAACGTCTGGCTACATTAGTAGATTTCATCCTATGCGCGTGGCCAGTAACCAAAGTAAATCCCTCGCTGTCGGTAGGCCCATTTGTACGCTTAGGACTGCCAGCTCTTACGCGATCTGCCCAAGTTCTACTTGCTTCGCTGTTTTGTTGTACAGAGCTTTGCTTCAACCCTGGGGCGCGTAGACGAAATGACGCCATGAGGTATAGATATGGACTCTCTTTGTACTCCCGTTCAACGTGCACCACTTGAGCGGACAGCTCTACCAGTTTGTCGTTCACAATCTTTATGTCATGTTTTAACTCAAACACGACGGCAGAAATTCGAAGAAACATCTGCATCAGTAAAATTTATTGGCGGTTAACGTCGTAAATTAATAGCACAGAATGGAGGTACCTCCCCCTTAACCACGTCTAGCCTCTCCCACAGGTCAGCGATGTCATCCCTACAACACTCCCCTATCACCCAGTTTTGATCTCCCCTATACAAGCCTTTGATCCCCTCAATCGACACCCCCTGGAACATTAAACAAACACAACTAGTTAAAACCGATATAAAAGTACAGACGAGCAGGGGCAATCACCCCCCTCCTAAAGCAACGAAGCATTCATATTTTCCCTTAGCCCTAACTCACGATGCTCAATTTTTCCACTTCCCATCTCTTTTAAAAATTTCGTCCCTTTTTCCACCCTACCCCACACCCATTTTATCAATGACGCAGTTGAGTCGTTGTTAACATAGTGTGGGTGCCCTGCTGAAGAGGGATACAGACCTGCACGCGTAAGATGTTTAAAGCATGCCCGTGTGAGGTGAGTAGACATTAAATGTATATTAAAATATTTTAACATGAAGCAAATTAATACTTAATTTACAAATGAAACTGCAAGGAAATCAATTGCACTGAACTCCATTTTGAAACTTTAAAACGTTATACTTGATACTTGTACTTTATAAGAGTATTTGTACTTGAGTCGTGAGCTTCAGTAAAATTAGAAAATGGTACATGACTAATATTCTAATGAGGAACAAAATGATAATCCAAAGCAAACAAGGAAATTAAACAGCTATAACTAAGAAAAATATCACATGGTCAATCTGTTACGAATGATTTCGATTATTTATCCACTGTACTACTTCTGCACGAGAGCATGTGGCTTGAGATACTGTATAATTCAGTTAAAATCACGAACTTCTAGTGAATGTACGTAGACAATGGTTCACGGTATAAAAATTAGTGCCAATATAATGTCATCCAAATGTTAAATTGTATAGGACAAAATTTATTACTTTGATCAAATTAGAAAACGACATGCACCTTATCAAATTAATTTTAGCTGATATTTAACATCTCTCTCTCTCTCTCTCTCTTGTACACTGCCTACTTGCTGGCAGGTCCATGGTATATAACTCCCCACTCTTCTTTGTCTTCCGATTTCCTCTTCATGTCCACATATGAGTGGATCTTTAAATCATCTAACATTCCTTGTGATACCCCTTTCCTTACCACTGGTGCTTTCAAGTCCTCCTCCTATTACAAGTTTTTAGCTATGACTTTCAATAACATCCCTTTACCTTACCAGCGGTAATTGAAACTCTAAATACGCAACTAAGACGTTCTTGCAGTTTGGATGCGATAGAAACCAATTACCCAGAATGCTTAGCATAGAAACTGACCAATAGCGTGGTTTTTTCTATTTTCAAAAAATAATCCTGGTAAGGAAAGGGATATACCATTATTCTTGGGGGATTCTGCAAACGATGAGGTAGTCCTCTATGCCTTCCTCATCGTCGACTAACATTTACCATGCAGGGGCGTCATTCCCTGAGAAAACAACCCTGTTTACCTATGTTTATTTAACATACATATATGTTGAGTAAATCAAACAGCTAACCATGTCTCTGCATATGCTGGATAATTGAGGGATCAGAGGACCATTTCGATAGCAATCCAATCGATTTAAGCAGCATCTCAAGCCACGGAGTATTTGTTTTAATTTAGAAGCATGACCCATCCCCAATTTAATGTACTTTCCTCACATCAGAAATTTCTGTAACTACAAGTTTGTAAGAATTAAGAGTTATGTACAAATGACCAGCAGGAAAATGATTTTATTGTAAATTTCAGACATTCCTCGACAGAGCAACATCAGTATTCTTCGTCAACCCAGTTGTATCTAGGCTAAGCAATTTTACTTAAACCTAAATAGTAATCATTATTCCAAAGCATGCCAGGAAGATATGCGGAACCAGAACGCAAAAAGTGTCACATTATCAGGGAAGCGGTGCGATAAATGTCCTCATGAATAATAGATGAGCCGACAACTTCGACGTTCTAGCATCGCAGACAGTTGTCGTGCCACTGTGCCGAATCACCAACAAGAAAATTACTTGTTCGTGGAATGCACGAGATGGTGTATTAAAAGGATGCAGTAGACTCCTTTAACCCAGAGGACGCGCCGAACGACTCATGGAATACTGGCTAGTAATATATCTACAATGGATGTGCAAGAAAATGTCGCCAAAGAGAATAGAGTTAAAGATATATAATGCGAGCTTTGTCTGGAAAATAATTGTTGGATGCCGAGTTGCAGATAGAAACTGGCGTGGTGAATTTATCTGTAATACGAACTGCTGCTAATTAAATGACAGACCAAACAAATTAGTTATAAATACGTTTCACTAAGAAAATTAATTCTACTTACTTACCGTGCAATATTGAACAAAGATCAACATTGAGTATATCTCAAAATACCAAAAAGGATGAAAATTTTCACTATTCTTCCAAAGTATTAAAATAGTTTCAAGCCAATAGGGGGCGCTTAATCATGTCCCCTTCTAGCCTTGAACTATTGTAATACTTTGCCCACCCCAACGACTTACGCATACACGTTTCACAAATTGTGGAAGAAGTTGATAAAAGCTTAGTCCTCGTTGCAATGTACTACAGTGCGGTTGTATTTACAGGATTTCAATATTCAAGTAAAGAAAAGCAGAGAATACTTTTAAGATATCAATTTCTTATATAATAAATTGAATTTAATTAATGTGTGATATCGTAAACAAGAGGAGTAAAAAATTCCCAATAGATATATTCATTGAACAAGAAGTACATAAGCAGGTTATTTCATTCAATTGGTTACCCGAATAGATTCGGGAAAATTGATAATTGAACTTACCGACAATTGCTCGTGTTGGTAAGAGGTGCGCCTGAAGCAAATATGACAGCGAGAGAGACTTGTGGCCGCGTGGGTATGATTTTTTGTATTTTAGACCAATTGGTCGCTCATACTCCAGACTTGCAGAGTTCTAGTTGCTACACCGATAGTGTCATTATACCACCAGGCTACTTGACCTTCACTGTTCATTCGCGCTACTGTGGCATTTGAGCGGCGATTCATAAATCTACTTATTGAATGATTGATTGATTGATTCGGTGTTGTGGTCACTCCGTCACTTAAAAAACTCTTGCGCATACCACGCGATATGATCTTGCTATTGGTATGCTTAATGCTAATATTCACATAAAAATGCTTAAACGAAATTTCGTAAGTGGTTGAGCTTTTACGATAAGACGTTACATAACATAGATCACATACATACTGTACACGTAAAGATATACATAAATATATGCAAACGTAAAACATACATGTAAATACATATATACAGTACATGTACATACGTACAAAATTTCATATACATAGAATAGATACATGTATAAGCATAATTATATAGAAATTTACTGCATAAATACAGACACACTTAGGCCTACATCCATACAATCAAGCATGCTTACATGCCTGCATACATACTGCGTTCGTTCGATTGCCTTTTCATTCATTCATTAATGCAGTCATTCATTCATAATTGAATAGTACATTACTTTCATAAATACAATTTAGCGTTCCGTATATCCCTATTTGGGGTCGACAATGAGGGGAGTAGATAGGAAATGGAACAATAAGGTCGGCTATCCATCGGACTGACACCACTAAGTCTACAAAACTCAGTTTTTAATCGCCCTTGGAAGAGAATAACGCACCTCTCAACGCAGTCTCAAACTGTCGACTTCTCGTTTAAGAGGCTAGCTCCCTACCACTGCACCACGAGGGTTCCTATATAATTACACACCTACATGTAATTGTTCGCAAATGAACTTAATACAAGCACATACATAAAACAGAAAGACAATATTGAAAATTATATCTCGACGCATGATTTCGACGAATTCCGCGTGGAATGAAGGAATGTCTCTGCACGGTGGTTGCTCAATGCGTTGAATGCGAAATGGTCTAAGGACATTTCGATGGAGGCTGAAAAAAGATTTCATTATCTGCTCTCCACTAGAATATCCTTGTTAGCAATGGTTGAAGTCTGTCAGTCGCTTCGTTGCCCGGTCGTTGCCGTCGTAGGAAACTGCAGAAATATTCTCAGCAACTATTTCTGCTTGATAAAATCTATTCTAATATTACTGTCAAACAGACTAAAGGCCTCTATTAAAAAAATGTCAATTGCAGTAAAATCGTATTTGTGATTAAAAAAATTCCCACCAAATTATCAGTGAACATTAAATTCATACAGCTTGATTAGAATATTGATTTAGATTACAATAGCGGATTCATTTGAAAACTGAGCCTTAACGGTATTATAAATGTTACTTTAACTAACAATTCAGTTATGGCCTTTGTGTACACTATCTGCATGTATTTTGTTCTTGTTTCGCAGTACTTTTGAAGCAGCAGCAACGGCTTTGCTTTTTATATTTTTTCCATCAGCTTCGCTCTCACAAGAAGGTTTCGTTGCCAACTTGGATAATCATGTCGGCCCCTATTTTATTGCCAATATTTGTGACAGTTACGGGAGTCAATTAAACACAAAGCTTTTTAATTGAATGGATTAGTCGATTTTATTAGCAGAGTCAATTTGGACATGTATAGAAGTCAAGAACATGGCAAATTACCAGAGAATTTTTATTTCTAAAATGGAAATTTGCTCAAATGGATTTATTTCATAACTTTGTAACAATTCATATGTCATCTAGTGACATCAGGTATGGCAGGTATCGGCGAAGTGCTCTTGAGTCCTGTTTACGGTTGTGGGAGATTCAATGGTTATCAAAACTCGTTTAGACAGACCCTCTAAATAGAAATTAAATAAGCAAAATGCCATTATTTTTAAACTAAATCTGCTCTGTTAAAAACGATTTTTACTTTTTCGTACCCACTTAAAGTAGGTGTAAGTTTGGGTGAGAGTTTGCCATTCTAGTGTCCAAAATGAGATAAATATTTAAGGGACTGTAAGATTCTTAAATCGACCCTGGCATCACTTTCGGACGAGGATCCGGGCGCAAGGTGTTCAGTGTATCGTAACATGTTTGCATTTATTAAATATTCATAAGATAATTTCCCTCCCGAAGACTTACATTTGAGGAAGGTTGCTGGATATAGTTCCACTGAGTTACCGTAGAGTATTGACTGAAACATGTGTGCAACAATAGCGGGGAATGAGATAGAGATATGGCTGTGGAAACAAAGAAGATGTTATTACTGATAAAATTGCTGTTTTCTAAATTAGATGAATGAGGATGACGGTGAAAACATGGAAGGTAATTTTATCAGTAACGCTGTTATCTGCCTTATTAGCCTTCACTATATATCTACTCATTGAGCTCAATTTAAAAATAGTTTTCAATAGAAAGATTATTGGCACATAATCTCCAACTGATGCTCTATTTAAGTTCCTCCAATCACATGCGATTATCACGACTATAATTTCTGTAACGACTGCCTATTAGTATGATTAGCAAGAATGATCAATTTCATTACATGAAAATATGAAACCCGCTTTGGATGAAATATTGGAAATCGAGCTGCATCCAACGGTATCGACAGAACCTCTGAAGGAATTTGAAGGAATAGACAATTTACAGAATAACATTTGCTTTTAATTTTTAATTTTGATAAAACTTTTCACAATTTTTATTGATATTAGACTTTGGTCGAAGTATTAACACACACTATAGTGAAATTATCAACATGTTGATATCTATCATTCTTAGTACCACGTACTTTAACCGTTAGGCAATTTAGTCCATATTCCGTGTAACTAGTCCTGTGAATGTCCGAGAATTTACTCTCAGATTACAGCGGCCGGGAATCGAGCCCACAAGAGTTCAATTCACCGCAGTATCTGTAATCTAAATCCTCATGACGTTTCCACGGTTACCTGAAGTCTCTAACCATAGCGCTATTGAACCATTCGACGACGAGAGACAGACGAAGGAAGTCGATGTAAGGCACTGGGATAGCACGAAGTATAGCAGGATAGCAGGAGTCCGGCATAAACAACCGGCAACCAATGCAGATAGAGAAGTCTTTAGAGTTTAACAAATGACTTATTTAATCGAACAACTGGGACAAGATATGCTGGACTAACGAGCTGAACAAACACGCGTAGCGTAGCAGTCCCCGTTGAATGTGAGATGCAGGAGGAGCAACTGAGAATATTGATGAGGATATTACCAACCGAAGTGGCTGGTTAGAGAGAGCGAGAGAGAGAGAGAGAGAGAGAGAGAGAGAGAGAGAGAGAGAGAGCAAGAAAGAAAGAAAGAGATATAAGAGGAAGAGAGAGAGAGAGAGACAGAGAGAGAAAGAGAGAAAAAAAGAAGACAGAGAGAGAGAAACAGCCGATGTTATGTTGAGAGAATCACGACCCTATTTGCACTACTCGATGGGAAGAATTTAAATAAATAAATGTACTTGTACAAAATTCCATTATTTATTTACCTAAAGCGAAGACTGACCATATGGAAAAATTGAAAATTTGAGTTGATTGTCGATTTGATTCATGCATTGGCAATAATATTTTACTCGTTTCTACTATTCTCTTTGCCTTGAAGCAGAAAATGTGAACATAATTAAATACGTAGCATCTTATAGAGCAAATGGGTGAATTTAAGATCAATTAATACTTTATGTTCCTTAATTGAACCGGTTGTTTTGAACTGAACTAGGAGACAGTTAAAGAAAAAAGAAAGAGGATTATTATTTTAAAATCTGATGCAATAACTACCTAGCAAGTCAGAACAAATTTAGACCGAAAAATGTTTTGCTTAATTTATATTAATATGAGCACTTAGTAATTATAGTAAGTAATCATTAAGTAATTAAGTAAGCTCATATTAATATGAGTGTTAAATTAATTAGACAATAATTAGCAGTATCACTAGAGAATATCACCAGTGAAAAGCTATTGGAATGGGCCTACTATTGAAAATCTGCATATAATTTTTTGCGATTTTAAAAATGCTTTTGTGATCGCCTTCGCTTTAGCGAACTATTTATTAGCGAAGCCCGAGAAGTATTCTATTTAGACCCTATTGCTTAATTGTAAGCAATACAAGTAAGCTCATAGAGAATAATGAGATCAGTGGTGATTTTATTAGCCTCTCTGCTCTTGCTTATATGAGATTTTATACTGTGAAAGAAATAAAAGACACATTTACTGCTTTAGCCATCATTCTTTGCACTCTTTGCATCCTTACTTTCCCAACCTATTTAGAAGCTGCCTCTTTCCCTCGTATGGCCACTTTGTCAAACACCGAGAACACTGTACACTGCAGAGATCAATGTTCCACAGTGGTTACATGTTGATCTGATTTGACAGACTTGGTTTGATTTGATAGAATATAATATGGTATTAAAGAATGAATGGGACAAATCTTTCAGAAACAGTCTTAACTCCAGTTTTAACTCCAGTTAAATGTCCGAAATCATACGACATATCGAACTGGAAGCTATGTAAGCCCATTAGCTATTCAACTGTTTTGTTTCTAGAGATCATCAAAATCATCATCATCTGCCCAGTTGAACTAGGGTCGGGATACGAATACACCTTCTTTTGAAGTTTTCCATTCGTTTATATTTTGCAGCAAATGTTTTGGTCCTATGCGCTCACCAACCGAATGCCCTTTCTGTCGTTGGTTTGGAAGCGTTTCTGTTTTTTATGTTTTTTGTTTTTATATTTCCATAGATAAATTCTATATAGGCATATAGAAATGCATACCATGTTGACTTCTGAGATGCTGTCAAAGCTGGCTAGGTCCAGCTCCAGTTCTATATGCAGCGGATCACCTGTGAACAATATACAACAACATATTACCTGTGTGTCAATAGTGAATCATTATTATACTGATCTTCATGTGACGTAATCAGTAAACCTGCACACAAATATACGCAAATACACTCAAGCCCACACTTACAGTTATATTTACAGTTACACACACACACACCCACGGGCATGCATGCAAACTCACACGCAGACATGTAGCCAATATGGTAGCATGATCCTGCTAATCTATGTTAATTTATTAAAAGTACACTGAGTTTCACTATTCGAAATACTATTATAAACTTCAATAGAAATTGAGCATCCAGATCAGGTAGTCGAGACAGAGCCTATAAATCAATTTTAAAAATGGTGTGATAAATATAAGAAGTTTGATTATGAGTTTCTCAGAAATAATATTATAAATGGCGCTTCATTTACAAATAGAGCTCACAGACAAGGTTGTGAGGCAGAATCTAAAAATCAATTTTTAAATTGGTGTGATAATTATAAGAAGTTGGTTTAATATTGATTTAGGCCTGTGTACTTACTTAGGCCTATTACAGTTAGACACTTTATTAGTGAGCACTGTACAAATAATTGACAATAGAAGTTGACATTAGAAATTCATTCAAATAGTTCGTGTCTTGTTCAATAATTTGGCAGTCTTCCTTATTGAACTCTGTATTCGCCTTAGTTGAGTGCTTTAATGGGTCTTAAGCAAGCATTTCAAGCATTTAATGTTATTGCTTTCTGACCTAGTATTGTATTACTACGTTAGGTTATGCTAAATAAGCAAGTTCGTTTTGAGACTTTTGCAACTTTTAGTTTTGGTTTAAGTTAAGTGTTGCATTACTTGAAAGCTTGACTTTCAGTGCAGATACTATGAACAAAGGAACTCTATATGTACTGTGTGTGTTTGTCTGCGTGTGTGTGTGTGTGTGTGTGTGTGTGTGTGTGTGTGTGTGTGTGTGTGTGTGTGTGAGAGAGAGAGAGAGATAGAGAAATAGTAGGCCTAATTTTGCGTATATTTTAAAGCCTTCTTCAACTTGTTAACCTGGTGCAGATGTCCTTATTTAATTATACCGTTCAAATAGATTTAAAGGAAGTAATTAATTATACATAACGCTTATTTTCCAGCTTGAAACAATTGCATAACCATGTTTTGTGGAAAGTTATCTATTATCTTTGTAAACATCAGTTGAGTTTTGTGGTCAAAATTACGGAAGTTTTCGTAATATTGCTTGTTAATGGGGCTTGTTCAATTTTTAATCATGTTAACACTACAGAGTCAGATAAAAATCATGCCAAACACCCGGAAGAACAACGAGGATCCACACATATATGTAGCGGTTTTTTACCAAGTTCTAGATATATTACACAACGAACATGTTTAACTTCAAATGCCATGTAAACAGGCAATACGGAAACTAGAAGTGATAAAATGTACATATATACACTGACTAGTTCAAGCAATTTGAGAATGAGCTATCTATATATAGAATCATTATTTTATTAAAGCTTTCAATAAAATGTCTGTTCTATAACTTTCTTCATTTTCTTATTTTACGTTATTTTTCAATGTGAGTCATAACCATAACATTTCAATTTAGGCGTACTCGATACCATGGTCCCTGGTACTATACAAACCACTTTCATTCTATACACTGTAGTTGACATAGCAATACATGCCAAGGCCTATGCATTTCTAATTGTTGAATTGCGTGCTTATTTCACCTCGATAACTCAGTTCACGTATATTCATAATATCAAACTATGCTTATGGGTGTGAATACGTCGGAGCCTTTTATGAATTGATTAACTCGTTCATCGACTGAGAAATGTGTTGACGTCTGAAAACAGAATCTAAGCATGAAAATGCACTTTATAAATTTCGTTTGTAATTTTGTAACTCGACAGAAAAAAAGATCCCAAGAGAGACCCAGATGCACGCATAAATAATATGTGTGCATATACTATATTATATATATATATATATATATATATATATATATATATATACATGTATACATTTATGCATATATATACAGTATATATATATATATTATATATATATAATATATATATATATATATATATATATATATATATATATGCCTATATACAATGTACGTGTATAGGCATATTTGTATGTACTTATAATATAAGTAGTACATAGGCTTCTATGCACATATAATCTCTCTCTTAGTGCACAGCTTACTGGCAGGCCCATGGTATAATGGCTTAGGAGCTCCTTCACTCTTTTCTATCTTTCGCTTTACTCTTCCTCTTCATGTCCACATATGAGTGGATCTTTAAATCATCTAACATGACCAATCTCGGCCTGCCTCTGCCTCTATTTCTTTCCATTCTGCCTTCTAAGACCTCTTTCAGTAGACTTCCCGCCACCCCCCCCCCCCCTTAGACTGTATCCAGTTCTACTTCCTTTTTAATAATACATTTATCAACAGTCTAGCTGTACCAACTCTCTCCAGAACTTACTCATTTGTAGCCTCGAGGAAGTTCTAGAGAGAGTTGGTACAGATAGACCTACCTTTACCATATTTTCATGTAGGCTCTACCTCGGGAAGATATGGTTTCTCAGGTAGTTTCTCATTGACTCCTTCAGTTTCTCCTATATATTTGAGATCGCTTAAGACCCGTACAGTTTCCCGTTCTTCGTAATCTATATTTAGCAGTCAGTAATCTTAAGTACTCAATTAGGCCTATTGGCCTCTAATTAGAAATGAGCATAATTTTATACAAATGCCGGAATGCGAAATTTTAAATAAAGATACGTATTTTTCGAAACAGAGCAACTTAGGATCTTCACAGCATTACATTGCAATGCATTGCTTACATTGCATTTGTTCAGATTACATTGGTGATGGAATTTCCGCCCGTGTTCAATTTTTTGCTTATAATGGGAAATCCCATTGGATGGAAAGTTCTTAGCATAGACCTGCTGGTAATAATTAGCATAATCTACATGTACAAGCAGTACGGCAGGCTCACAGCCTGGCCTCGTTCAGCTCCAGAAGTTTGTTTGGTTAGTTAGCATTTGTTTAAATAATGTCGAAGCTGTAGTCGTGTAGCAATAACTCAACACTGTGGCCGATTTACACTATTTTAATAACTCTTTCCTTTTTATATTGCTATATTACTGTATGTTCTTGTGACTAATGATTACTTATATACTGCTTTCGATTAGCAATTACAATAACTTTATAGGTAAAGAAAATGTAGGTTTTAAATAGATCCGACTGTTGAAGAATTAGCATTCTTGTGGTTTGTATGTTAGCGACATCGCGCCGAGTCTGTCGACATCGCCACTGGCCGGAGCCAGTATGGTGCTATATCCGACCACGGATACGTCGGATACGTATGTAGGTCACCCTATGTGCTGAAATTCTGGACTCTCCCATCACTGATATGGCTTTAGAGAGAAAGAAAACTGGCGCTGACATTAGCTTTACACCTTTTTACTGTAGTAATATTTCTCTTCTGGTTAACAACAATTCATTGTCAACAGCACTATTTTATGACTGCATGCTTCTTACTATCCGTGAGCTTTGTCGAACACGTCCATATTTGTCATTTGAGACCGCTGCTACAATTGGTAAAGCACTTGGGCAATTTAGGTTGGACTACTGCAACTATAAATTCTTCCTGGCTCTGAGATTGAACGGTTGCAGATCGTTCAGAATTCACTTGTGCGAGCAATGTTTTATAGTTCCAAGTACCCACATGTTGTGCCCATTTTAAATTCTTTGCACTGGGTAAAGCTTAAAGAGTGTATCATTTGCAAGACAATTTCGTTAAACTATAGGTTAATTCTTTTACCGCCTCTGGACAAAGATGATGACTTATTTGATTAATGTTCAGAACCTGCGTGCTGTTACTCGGACTCCTAAATTAATTACTCTTTAAAAGCTACCTTACCCTCACACTCTAAACTATTTAATCGTGCTTTCCAACATGCAGCACCGAAGCTTTGGAATTCTCTTCCATCCAATCTTCGGAAGTCGTCGTTTGAATCACAGCGGCCTTTGCTTTCTTATGAGCAGTTCCATAGGCAGTTGAAGACCTACATTTTTCATCTCTCTTTTCCATCTAGTGGCCATTAGTTGCGACCAGCACGTAAATCTCCTTTTGTTTAATCCCATTTATCTTTGGACTGATTTTCAGAATTTTTGGAATTTTGAGTGTTTTTGTGCCCTTCTTTTTGCTCAAAAGCTTGAATATGTCTCGAAAGTACGCGATGTTGTCATTGATGGCAATAGCACTCTAATTGTTGTTATGGTTTGTTATTATTCAGACTTTGTTCACAATTATCCTCTAGTAGTATACTTCATATAACGATCAACCACATTGGTGCAGGCCGTTAAGCTCGTAATACCTCCAATTCCTCGTATGTAGCCTGAGTTAGCCAATTTGCTTGTTTTCAGCGTCATCGAACTACAATTTGGAACCTCTAAACTAGTCGGCGTCAGGTCTTGGTAAAGCTTTGGAATCATTTTGGTTAATTAATTTAGTCATTTTGATTGTAGAAGTTTCCGATTTTCCACAAACAATTAAAGCTCAAGTGAGCTCTAAAAGCGCAGAACACTAGACGTATATAATAACAGTAGACTAGACGTACATGAATATTTCGATTTTATGAAAGATGTATTTAAAAACGTCTAATAAAATTGAAATTGAAAATATCATTTTACACCTGGTTCTGCAGACTTCACTATCATTAAATAAAGCTCTTCATTTAATATATAGTTAGCGTAGCAGACATGCAGACTAATGTATCAATGTAATATCTTTCCTGTCAGGACATTGTTAAGTTCTTTCATGAGTTAAGCAACTTTTTGCTGACTGTATGCTATTAGCAAGTTTTGATAAAGGGATTTTAATGATCTCCTCAAATCTAGCAAATAGATAAATCTAATACCCAAATATATTAAAATACAGATGCTGTAATTTCAGGTACAAATTCAACTAATTTAACAGTATCATTGCTGGCAACATATTAATATGAAATAAACTTTTGAAACTTTTTTCTATCTTCAGCAACAAAGTGGTTGAAATTCAATTTTGTCAGTAGGCCTAAATACAGTTCGAAATATGTACGGAAGTATGCATGCGCGAGAATTTAGAGACGCTACAATGCAGAAACAGAGAAATTACTTTCGACTCGCCAATCTTATTCTTGAGTTGGGAACAGAGGTAATTCGAAATGTGATAACAACAAATCTAAAGAATGACGAAACTTTGGAGTCACTTCTCGAAGACGGTAGAATTAGAAATCAGCTTCAGAAACTCTATGATAATAAAACTATAGATCAGAGACAATGGAACATCCTCTATCCAGCATACGGAGACGCTACAGTTGATTTGATGGAGATTGATATAACTCTATGGTTGGTTCTTATGCATAATTTAATATTAAACAACAAACGAGGAAGAAAACTATTCTGGGTTGATGATATTATTGAGATAAAGAATGTGAGAAATAAGTTATTTCACTTGGCTAAGCCTGAAATCGACGACAAACTGTTTGACTTTCTCTGGAATAGAGCAACAATGGCCATCTCTAATCTTGACAGCACTCGTAATCAAGAATGCTTTGAGCGTTATCGAAACATGGAGATTGACGCTGAACGAATGGTTGATTTTCAACGTCGTATAACAGAACAAGTTTTACAGGAGAAAACAATACGTCTACACCGTGAGAATGGTCACTTGCGCTTTCTAATGAAAGGCCTGGTTGCTGTATTTATCCTTATCGTCATTGCGTTAGTATTATCAGCCTTTCTGACAGTTTATTTGTTACGTCAAAGTAAGCCTTGCAATAAGTATAGATATTCCAGTTCAACAAACAAGGGCAGTATAAGACTTGTAAGTAGAAGAGGATGGGATGCGAGCCCTCCGAAAGGTGAAATGACTCCCCTAGAAATACCCGCATCACTTGTCATCTACACACATACTGCGGACACTGAAGCATGTCAGGCTTCCGACGAATGTTGTAGTACAGTAAACCATATCCAATATGCCCATATGCATCGAGAGCATGACCCTTGGTCTGACATCGCATTTCATTATCTTATCGATTCAAGTGGCGTCGTATATGAAGGACGCTCAACGAAATTTAGACCTGCTGCTGCTAAAGGTTGGAACAACCACACGATCAGCATTGCTGTGATTGGTAATTATATGTATGAGACTGATATACAAGGCCGCACGATAGGTGCGTTCAGTGTACTGCTAGATTGGTTGGTGCAAAATAAGATTCTGAAAGCCGATTATATAATGTACGGCATGTGTGAGGTGCGTGATACCGACAGCCCTGGTATTCATCTCTACAATAAAATAAACGAAGACAGTAGGGATTTTCCTCGTGTTCGACATAGAGATGACACTTTTTGCTATTTCAACTACTCCCTCTTTAGCGATTATGATGACTCTTGAAATGTACGAACAAGTTGGTCATTGCTGTACATGTTTCACTTTATTTGTACACCATTAGTGTTCGTTATTATTATTAATGAACATAATGTGGTAGCTATTACTTACACTGAATCTGACGTATTAGTCGTTTAAATAAATCGTATTACTTGTATTAACTGAATCTGTTTGGCATTTCAATTTTGCTATTTAGCATTTCAATGTTAACTGTAAACGTGATTATTTTACGAATAGCTTTGAATTTCAATTTCAGTAGAGACCATTAATTAATTATTAGACTTTCTGATCTTATATCTTGACTTCATATTTCGTCGCTATTCTTTTATTTCGGTCTAAACTGTATAGTTATGAACATTTTGTGGTATTGAACATGTACAGTAGGCTATACAGTATATCATTACACACCATCGATACTTTGTTTCATGCATAATTACTTCAGTTTAAGGTGGAAGATTCTAATCTTGTACGGAATGCTTGAACATTGTTACTCCAGTGCTATTGTGTACGAATTATTCTAAAATGTTGTAGTGAAGTTTTTCTGTACTGTTTCATTCATTGTAGTGCACTGGGAACATGCTGTTCTAGTGCTGCAAGGTTATCGGGCTCTGCATTGAGAAAACATCATTAACAATAACACCATTTTTAATTATGTAATTCTATCTTTATATAGATAAGGATAGTTTGCGCATGGTTTGCGTTAAATGTAATATATCGAAGAACTATGATTTTTTTTCGACTTTTTATACGCATGACGTTCCTTGCAAGTCATTATGTTTTTCTTCTGATGCTTGTTTTTTCGTACTTTCCGCTCACTCCTCGATAATTAGATAGGCTAATGTAGTAAATTGATGCCACACAAACAACTTGCTTGGGTTTAAAAATAATCTTCGAACAGTCTGGTGTTTCGATCAATAGTTTATTGGAGGTAGTGCCAGATTTTTATCGGCTATGAAAACTCGGTTGCCCATCTAAGTGCTAACCTCACCCGACGTAGTTAATTTCATTTGTGGCGCACATTCGTTATCAATGCGAAAAGCCCCGTTTCCTCCCACAGGTTATGATTATGATAGAACATGAACATTAATCAATTGTGATACTTGTTATTTTATGTTGTTTAAGAGGAAGCGGGAGACAGTGAAGGCCATGGACCATGGACTTGCCAGTAGGAAATGAAAAAAAAGAGAGAAAGTAATATCTGTGTGTCATATTTGATTTTTTTCATTTTATGTACTGTTAAAGAGTTTAAGATGTTTAGATAAGATTACAATAAATTGTTCATGTTTTACCAAGTAATGAATTCTATGTACATTCTATGTATATAGTCAGCCTATTTGTAGTAGAGCTTCAGATTACTTGTCGTTATTTTCTATTCCTGTCTTAATAAATTAACATCCGTTAATAAAATTAACGGTCAAATCAAAAATATTACTATGATAAAAGGCTCTTTCAGGATAAGAAATGAAAGCCGGTCGATGTCAGCGCTGCTATCCAAATAAATACCATAGTAAAGAAGAGAATAATGAACACTCTGGATGTAGTCTGTACATAAGAGTTTCTCCCTCCGTTGATTCAGTATATTTCTATATTTCAGTATTTCAGGACACATAGCATTAGCTTATTACATGGCCTCTCCTGATAGAATAGGAAAATATGATAGTAAATGGGTGTTTTTCATAAAATATTATAAATGGGTGTTTATCATTTAAAACAGTAAATACTGTGATTTACAAATATCTGGAACATGTATTCAAATATCACAAAAGTCGTTGTTTTCTTAACAACTATCTACGAAAGAAGCATCTTTGCGTGGAAGCAAGAAGAAGTAATCATGATTGTGAATCATTAGAATAACTCTGTTGAGTTTTACAGGCAGTTAACCGGCAACCACATCGATGAAGACACGACCCACCTTGTTTGAATATTTGGCAGCGATATATGTAGTCCTTTTTTAAAATGTAACACATTTAAGACATGAGTGTTGTTTGAGCAAGATTTAACAAACTGAAGGCAATGGTGTTGTTTGAGCCATCCTATGACTGAGTATGGTGATGAAACCCTCTGTAGTAAAATAGATTATGCAGTATTCACGATAAATATATATATATATATATATATATATATATATATATATATATATATATATCCTATATATATATATGTATATATATATATATATATATATCCTATATATATATATGTATATATATATATATATATATATATATATATATATTTGCATATATATATATATATATATATATATATATATATATATATATATATATATATATATATATATATATATATATAATTGGTTTAAGATAGTCTAACCTATTTCAGTTAATATTATTAAAGCTTTTACTCGTGTTGTATCCGAGTTGCTGAAGAGTAGACTAGCTGGTGACTGCACGTGGCGCAAAAGGTGACTAAATCACTAGAAGATCCAAACTAACGTCAGAAAAGCAATTTCCTGGTGGGCGCCTAGGTTCCAGAAATTACTACAAATTTTCTGAAATCAGGGACGTCCCCCATCACATTTGTGGTGACATGTCATGAAGGACGTCCATGACATAATTCGCGTATGAGGAAACGGACGTTAAACCTTTATTATTTTTATTTCGTTATTAAAAGGGATAGAAGAGTTTAAAAAGAAATAGGGATTGAATGATGATACAGAATGGGGCAGAGAGGAGTGGAGAAGGTCTATTCGTATCCCGACTCCGGCTAAACAGGTATTAAGGGAGGAATATGTTGATTTTTATTAGTGTTTCTAATCAATTGATAGTCGTCGGTTTTATACTATTTAGTATTAGTCTCGAGTAGTAATATAAAAGCCGATACTTCCACACATTTGATATTGAGCTCCTAAGTGCATTAGTGCGTCACGCGCTGACCTAGTTAATCTGCTCACATACATGCTTGACTGTACTAATTAGCCCGAAGTATTAGTGTATGTATGCGCACGTGTACACTTAAGTGGATGTTACTAATTAGCCCAAGCAATCGGTAGAGCGATTGTCCACGCGTAGTATATCATGTGACAACCAGATGTTACTAATTAGGCCGATGTGAACACGTAAGTGGATGTTACTAATTAGCCCGAAGTATCAGTAGAGTAATTGTAAGTAGGTCAAACCATTTTTGACAAATTAAATGGTTCATTGCTATTAAGAGGAGCAGGGTGATGATTCACCAGATGATTCACTATAAATATAATAATTTAGTAAACTAGTTCATCATGACTAATCAGGTCAAAGTTACAGAAAAACTGAATAAAATGCGAGTTAACTTGCTTCAATCATTCATTCGCACAAAGTTTTCAACTTAATCGACATGGCTGTTAATCAAGTAATTTATTATTTTATAACTTTTGCCTTTACTGTATTATTTTATTGTAATTATTTTACTAGTTGCAGATACTTGTACAAATAACTTAGCTGTACATAAAAGTTTCTATCTTTTTAATAATATTTTTGCTGTGTTTTAGAAACTAGAGCTGGGTAACAACAGCTTCGTTACAGTAACAACCTAGAATGAGAAAAAGTACGTGCACATCAGAGAACACGATGCGATTCAAGGCTTCCCCCTAGCGTCGGAGTTGCTCTAACTCCTTCGCGTTTCGCCATCCTATCGATGATATCGGATGAAGTTAGTGAAAAGCTGGAGTAGACTCTAAAGAAGCCACAAGAGTTCGAGTACACGATTCACATCGGTGTAGGAATCTACTGTGTCGTCAGCTCGGCGTGCTACGCAGTTAATCTACGCAGATACTTCGTGCCTTAGGACAAATTGCATCCAGTGCCTACCAAGAAGGGACTATCGCTTCTCCGATCGAAAGAAAAGACGTCTAATGGAGCATCTCAAGACCATCAGAGCACAATATGCCGAATTGGCTAATGCCAAACCGTGCGGATTTAATAGTTCACACAATATTCAAATGGCAGCTTTTTCCTGTATCGAATGCTACCCTTTCGGAGCAATCAGTGTTTATTCCTAGACTTAAATTCTTTAATTTGACATTTGTTATATTATTGAATAAAAGAACAACAAATATGATTCTGTGTTTCGTTTATTATAGATTCTCGCAAACAAATTTATGTACGATAGTATCGTTTAACATAGTGTCATTCGTAAAGCAATTTACAATAGACTTCAAACTATAATCGAGTTTTTTAAACAAGCAATGAAATACACATTTATGTCCGCAGAATCTGCTGGGCACACTCTGCAATTGTTCTTCGTTGAACGTATAATTGGCACAATACAATTTCAAAAATTACGAAAAATTGGACGAGTCGGCTCTCCAAATGAATCAAAATATTCTCCAGTTCCATCACTATTAAGACAAATAGCTATCCAGTACTCGCCGTGTCTGTTATGCGGATGGGTGTTGCAAACTAGCAGCAAGGGTCTCCTCGCAGGTATGCGAAGAGGTAGTCTATCGGCAGCAAATATTCCCATCAGTAGTCCCCGACATGTTCTCAATAGATGTCGCAGAATATCAATAGTGTTCATGTTTTCAGTTACTGTAGTCGAATATCACGTTGCGTGTCATCTATCAATCTCGAGCACGTTTTCAAATTCAGCATAGACAATCACGTTGATGGTGTTCGGTAGCGCCACGCTAAATTTCATATCGACTCTCACATTCCCCTGTTTGATGAGATTAAAGTGATCGTCTTCACCAAGATCAGGTGTTAGATCGTAAGCGTAGAGAGTGTAGCCCTTATCCTAGTCTTCTCTGTTAATCTGATTGCCTTCGTTGCTAAACTGCTTTCCAGTGGCAGTAAACAGAGTCATGTAGGCATTTATATATTGATTATTGGCAAAGTTTGGCTCCAGCGGTGTGATGCTCTGCTGCCGTCCATCCAAATACACTTTTAGTTGCGACAGGTTGTAATGTTTAAAGATAAACGGATTCTTTCCGTAGTTTCCGTTGTAGGAGTCGTTGTCTACGCAGCCGATGACGAGACGAATGGGAAATTGTCCAGAAAACAGGTTTTCTTGGCTACAATCTTAATTTCCAGTAGGCACCGTAAAGGTTTTGCAGACTACACGTCGCAGAGGATATTTTGCATTTCCATGCTCAGGGGCTCTGGCGTGAGCGACAAAGACCGAGGGCCTCAGCTTGACTTTTCTAGCGTAGATTTTGCAATCTTGAATGCGTATCTTGTAGTTTTCGTCGGGAGTACCAGACAGCAGACAGAAGTTGTTCTTGTTGCGAACGAGTCTGATGCGAATGGTTACATCGTTAGGAATATATTTCTGCTGATAACACAGATCAGCATGAATGCGACCGAGCAAGTCGACAGATTTTCCTTCGCTTATGTATGTATACCTCTTTTTAAGTCCAAAATTGGTTGCACCTTCCAGTGGGTTAGCATCGTCCATTTTGCCCGCATCATCCTTTGTGAAGAGTGCAACGCTAAGTTGGGTAGATTTAGATTCATCTCCATAGCTCAACAGCGTTTCGAGATATGCGCGATAGGCATAAGTATTATTGGTTGAGGTAATTAGCACGTCGTTTAATTTTATATCCACTTCAGCAAATAGGGAATGTAGCAGCAGATTAACTGGACCGACTTGACTGGTGTTGATGATCACAGCATTATTACCTCTGCGCACATCCAACTTGACGTACAGCTGAGTGTTCGCCAAGTCGATGTAGTCTTGTCCGCTACCGCTAAAGACAAACTCTATGGGAGTTCCTTCGCTGATGCTGCTAATAGGATTATATTCGACATAACTTCCACTCTCTAAACTCGTTTGTGTAAGTGGAACGGAGAATATATCAAGTTCCGATTTGACACATTCGTAGCTTTGTGAATGTACGAACTCCATTATGTAAATAAGTCGTTGTGTTTCTTTTTAGCAATTCGCCTTTTCTTGGTCCGTCTTCTTCCGCTTCCAAACTGATTAATGACATTTTCTGATATAACGAAGCGTTTTATACCATCAGGCACTCGTCTTTTGCTCGATTCTTTTAGAGACTCACCGCTCGCTACGTCGTTTGCAATCTCAAGACCTGTCTTGAGCGCATGTCTTCCAAATGCTGCCAGAGCTCGTTTAATCAGTGGAAATGCCGATCTAAACAATTCACTCAGCATACTACCCAAACCATGTCCTCTCTGTCCGCTAGCACCAACAAACACTGGCATTCCATTCCCGCTCTGATTCAAATAGTACGATTCACACATATCCCTCGAAGCATCGCAACAAAACTTCTTCCTCATGTTAGTAGATATGATGAATTAGCGCGACTAAAGTGAAATGTAACGGTCAACGTTCCGCTCTCGAATGTCACCCTACATCCAAATCCATCCCTTATATCTATCTTCAGCGAATCAAAGATCTTCTTTTGCAAAGGTGCATATCGCGGCTTAACAAAATCTCTATGTATCGAAGATCCATATGTACCATCTACGTCTACAGTACGCAATAGCGGCGCCATCGTATCTCCTACGGGGACGTTCTCCAATACGTCGCAGTAGACATATAGGGTGTGACGACCATCATTTACGTCACATATTCTGTCAGAGCGAAATTCTGTAGAATCATTGCTCAAGTTTGTTAGCGACATATTATGTCTATCGAAACCCAATATATCCCATAGTTCACCGCCAATGGACACTGTCGTATGTGGTGTGACTCTAAGATATGACTTGTAGTTATTTGGATTATACAGAAATTTAGGGAATCCTTCTCTCCGGATCCGTATGCGTATCTTCCCAGGTGACAAGATGGCAAAAGACGAGTTGAAATAAGTGTCTATTTTCGAGTTTATTTCGTTAACGAGAGCGCTCATATCACATCACACTTCTATTGGAATATCTATAATCATTATTTTTAAGCATCCTCGACGTCTTCCTCACTGTTGCTTTCGGGCGTATCGCCACTAGTGCACAGAAAGCTAATTCGCTGAAATTTTCCAACGTTAAACCACGTCTTCGGTAATATTATTTCCGACAATCCAACTTTCCACTCTCCCTGCAGCCTTATTTCATTGTGTATCTTTGTAGTATATTTCGTAAGCGTATTATCTGGATAATACCCAATCGAGCTGTTGCTCGGCAACGTTAGGTAATAATGAGACATCGCGCTTCTTTCCAACTTTCGGAGCGGGTAGTAAATATCCCAAAGCCGCGCCCAACAGGGATGACCACAGAGCTTGATTACCAACTCCCAAGGATAAGTTTGCGAGCGAAACACAAATTATGATGTACAATATGCCGATCTGTGCAAAAAATATAACTTCGCGACTTAGAACTCTTTGTCGGTACAAAGTCCTTCTGCTACCAGTATCGCTCATCAAATAACGAGTTCATCCACCCAAGTGTCGTGTTTATCCAACCCAACGAACGAAGTACTGTTTTTTCCCTTTCTCGTTCTAGTTCTTAAAATTCTCTCAACTTCAAATAATGACGGATCTTTTTGAACTATTTGCAGCTCTTCAGCATAAAATTTTCCCTTGATATCTTCTCCAGAATAGTCTTTGATTGTATAAGTTGGTGGATCTGTCGGATAGCGGAATCTGACTACGAAAACTTCTTTTGACCATCCACCTTCGTATCCCTTGCGAAACGCTTCTAACCGTCTACTTATGCGAACGGTGTCTCCGCCTTTAAATTTCCACTCCTTACTCGTCCTTCTTTCTTCAGTGTCGCTCTGATAATGATTATTCATCTCGCTGGGAACCATTTTTATACTCGTGTGATAAGTATCATTATACGACTGTACAAGTTTAGGAAGAACTTCAATGAAACGTAGAGATTTTACACAAGTAAAATATCTCCACATCTTACTTTTTAACGTTCTATTAAAGCGTTCGACTAGAGCGCATTTTATGTCATCATTTTCGCTAGTATAATGTACTATTGAACGTTGCTTCAGAAAGGAGAGAAATATAGCCTTGAGAAATTCTCTCCCTTTGTCAGTTTGCACGTAGGTAGGACATCTGTCACTTTCCAGTAAAATCTTTTCGAAGCAGAATTTACTTCGGGCGCAGTCTTATTATTAACCGCCGCGACAAATGCATAACTACTGTAACTGTCTATACAAGTCAAGATAAATTTGTAGTTGACGTTGTGACGCGAAATGCTGGTCAAATCTGCGAAATCCAACTGCCATATTCGATCAATTGCGAGAGAAATTGTTTTACGCCGAGGAAACTTGCGACGAATCGGTCTGTGCAAGGTGTAAGCATCCTGCCCTTCGAGAAACTCGCGCGCCTCCTTCAAAGCACTAAAAGAATATTTCGCCAAATTTTTGACAGAAGTAAAACTCCCGGCAGCTTAGGGGGTATAGTACGCGATTTCCATTGCTAATATTCTTCCCAACTTCTTGTGCGTACTTGCCTTCTCGCAGATCTGCGCTCGCTCATCCTTTCAATATTTCTCGACCTTCTCTCCAGCGGAGCTGGAGTCACAACTGATGATGATGGCTGTTTTCTTCGACTTATAGCTTTCCAACTCGCGTAGTTAGAGACGAGTTCTTTGTTGATTTCCGTCGATTTGGTCAATCCTCTGGAAAATTCTAACCACCCAAGCGGCCGCTCTACTTTTTTCTGACTTAGAATATCGTTAAATAGCTCGACGATCTTAGATCCGAATATGGGCGACTGGTTATATATCAATTCGCCGCGTTCATTCCTTGCGAGATGCGGGCTATCCTTTACTATGCGTGGTAGTTTCTTTGCTCTATGTCTCGAGCTTGCTGGAATAGACTCTAAGATTTCACTTTCCTACAACACGTTTCGCTTTACGAATTCGCGCGAGCGAAATTTATTTAACGCCATAGTGTAATGCTTCGCCTTTACATCGTCAGGTTCGTCGCCTTCCAATATATCTTTGACTGTCATATCCATTTGAGAACTCCTATTCTGCGTATTGATGGGTGTAGCTGAAGCTTGCATTCGAGCGTACATTGCCGAATCAAGCATTACAAATTTCTTTGCATGTTCCATCACGAACTGTTGCCGCCAAGTAGACCTCCCAGCATAGAAACAATAGGACCTAGCAAGGCTCCGAGAAATCCACCGGTCTGAATGATTCTCTTCTTTCTGCGTTTAACGAGTTCGCGCAGAATCCTTTTTCGACGAGCTAAGGCAAGCTTTTGTTTTTTATTCAACGGAACTTTACAGTGCAGCAAATTTTGAGCGCACTCGCACACGCAATTTACAAAGTCCCTATCTAAATATTTTTTAGCCAACTCTTTCTCTGCGACTGGCTAGATCTATTAAGTAACCTCGGCGTCGGAGCGTGCTCTCTAATTCTACGAGACATGTTGCTCATTCGACATCCTAACTGGAATGAATGATTGGTGAGTATAACTGGACATTTTATTTAGGCACGTAGACGTACTGCGGAGCCTCGTCCGAAAAAATGTTTGTTCTTGCCCTCAATTGTTCGTCTGTGTTGGGTTTCAGGTCGATAAATAGATAACCGTAAGGCTTGGCTGTAGCATCCTTAAATGCATCTTCCAAAAACTTGTCTTTAGAAAACATCAGCCTGCCTAGTATAGCGACTTGTCCTACATCTCTTGGGTTTTTGAAGAGCACTATGTAGTGTGTATTTAGCTTCATGGTTCTGTTGTGCTTAGAGCTGTGAAATATGTTTTGTGTTAAAAATAGTATCGAAATGTTTCCATGATGACTGCCTTTTGTGAATATTTGTGCAACTTTTTTCGTTTGCTTAATGCATCAGATCATCTATTACGAGCAAGACGCGCTTTGCACCGTCAAATTCGTTTACGTCAGGTAAGCCTTCGATGAAACTAACATCTGAAATAGAGTTGAATACATCTTGGTAGACTCCATAACACCATACAATTTCCTGAGGAGGTGCAGCTATTATCTCGGTAGCGTTTTGAATTATCTTTAGCGCAGATTGGGTCTTCCCACAGACCCAATAACATAGCCGTAAATGGATGTTGCATGTTTGATAGATGAAAGCGACTGACGTTAAACGTGGAATTGATAGAGTTTTTATACAAACGCACAAGTCATTTGCTAAGATGTTATCTTGTTAATCAACGCGAGTCTTAATGACTCTAGACGTATACAATAAAGTCTTTAATGACTATTTCTAATATTTACTACAGTCTTTATGTAAAAACTTGACAAAGTCCATTTGTTTAACATTTACACCGAAGCCACCATCAATATCTAATTACAGTCTCTATTAACAATATATAAAAGTTTATATACATCAGTCTCTATGTACAATATTTACAATTTGCTCTATTATACAATATTTACAATATTTACAATATTTACAATATTTCCTAATTTTGAGAAGATGAAAAGTGCTTGGTGATGGAATTTTTACGCCACACCGGTACCTCTATGGGATGAAATTTTGATATGTCCGTATGCATAAGTCGTGTATCCGTCGGGGAGAATGTAGCGTTTGTTGTCGAAGGGATTCAGTCCGTCTTTTGTCAGAGTTTGAGTTTGTAGAACGTGCTCCTTACATCGAATGCTGCAGAATTCAGCTCTCGTTTTCGTTTGTTGCACGAGACTACCGACAAAAGTGTCGTGCGTTATGCGTTTTTTACGAAACGAGTTCTGAATTCCTTTCGCAGTGGACTTGTTACCGTGCGGGAGCAGGAGGCTATACATTTTCGATCTTAAACCTACAAATGCGAGTGGTTGCAGCCCTTCGCACTCGTCTTTAAAAAATTCCAATTTTCTATCATTTACTTTGCTAAAACAAGGGTTGGAGGGAGGCAAATTGGAGGTGTCCATGTGATCTACAAACCCTTTCATGTCATTGTACAAATCTTCCGTTACGATGTGATAGCAGAGCGAGTCGGTGTGTCTGTGAACAAGAGTTGAGCCTTGTTTCCATATCTCTCCTTTATCACATCGTAATGGAATTTGAAAAATTGTAGTTTAGAAAGGTCTAAAATACAGGCACCGGTGAATGTCGGTTTATCCCAGAAGACGTGCACTTGTTTCATTTCAAACGAGAGAATCGTTTATTTTGTGAAAAGACTGATAATTGGGTTTGGCGACCAAATTCCTTGCCTATTTATCCGATACGCAAATTTTAATATTGGTCTGTTTTCTTAAAATCTGCATTGTTTTTCCAAAAATGGCATTATTTAAAAATTTAAAAAGTTTTCTGAGGGGGACTTGGCATTTTGACGCTGGGCTGTGTTAAAATCAATATAAGGCTTGATCCACGGACTTTGCGAAAAACTCATCACTCTATGTATCTGCTTGCAGATCAAGCCTTTCTCCAAATAGTATTTAAAATTTCTATATTGAAGCACGTATCGGGTCTTTGGCAAGAAATTCGGCACCAACTTTTCAATTTTTGAATTTTGCTTTCCCCCAATTTTGTCAAAGGTTCGAGTTGTTAAGGAGAGAGGAACGATTCGGGGATTGAAAGTTTTTCGGAGGCTAAGGGAAGGTCGTTGTGTAGCTCGTGCAGCTGAGGTGGATATTCTAAATCTACCTCTAGTATGAAACCTGTTTCGTCGTCCTATGGGATCTCCTCGAAATTGTCTGAATTTATCTCCTTGTTAAAAATGTAAACTCTTCAGTGGGAGGGGCTGAGATATTGCCCACCCGTACAGGTTGCAGCGTCGTAGTACTGTATGTACGAGTGGGCTACCCGAGGATAGTAGCTCTGCAGACTTGGGTTATTAGCTTCAGCGTATCTATGCGTAATCACAGATACGCCTCCGCGGAGAGCCGACTCGAAAAAGAGAAGATGATCGGGCTCTGTTAATAGCTCAATCTTTGCCCCTGTCATTTTTAAGCAAGCGTCAAAAGATAGTCCGGGGCTGGTGTGATAGTGAGCAGGGTCAAGATCGTAATTTGTTATCGAGAATGTTCGAAAATTTTAAATACGTCAGCCAGTAGTAGGACGTCGGTTAGAAGGTACAGATATGATACTCTAGCATATCCTTCAAACCAAACGCTTTCCAAACTGCCTGAGCGTGATCGTAATCTTCTTTCGAACACTCTGATTCTCTCAATTTGCTGGATTGGAGGTAGTTGAGCGTCGTGGAATTTATCCCTAGAACTCATGTATTCATAGGGATAGACTCCTTTCTTGAAGATAAGAGATCTTTGATTTGGGTTTGAAAAGTGATGTTTGGTATGGACAAACTTTTCGGGATGGAATTGGCAAGAGTCTAAAATTCTAAGATTTCCGACTTGGACTGCTATGAATTCCTCCGAATTTGTGGCGATGACTCTAATTGTGTTCATTTGGGCGAGGTAATGGGACTGCAAAAATTTTAAAAAGTGGTGAGTGTCGTAGTTTTTGGAATTGTGAAAAATGACAGGGACAAAGTAGCTCAACTTCTCTTTCTCGTCAGCCTCACTATCGTCTGCATAGTATCCTTCCCCGGGTATCTCTTCCATATAAAGTGCAGATATCTTCGGTTTGTCCCAGCCCCTCGATTTAAATTTACGAGGTTTCAACTGAAGGTTGCATTTGTTACAACAAGCGCCGATAAAGTTGCCGGTAACATGATCGTGATGCCCTACCTTCTTTTCAAAAGGATCCTGGCAGAGGAAACAGGCATCAGCCTCATGAAACTGGCGTACTTCGTCGCCGCTCATTTCGTTCATTTTGACGTTTTCATTTAATATTTTAGAAATTTCCCCATCAATTTCGCCAGTTTGGCGTTAAAAGTCTCCATCACATTTTCTCCGCTATACATGTATGCTTTTTTGTACTTTACGTTTTCATACATACATACACGTAGTATGCAGAAGCCGCTGGGTGTATGTATTTCATCTTTATCTGTTATAAATGATTCAAATCACAGTATAGGACAAAAGGGACTTTAAATTGTTTATGGATAGCTGTAAATTTAGAAATATTTGGCAGTTCTTCCTCCTTACGCGCTTCGATCAGGCCCTCAACGAAACTGCGTTCAGGCCCGTGTACCTCCTCCAACCTCTCAGCCTTCCCCTCCGAGAGTCTCATCAACGACTCGTGCTCGGCCTTTTCAGTCTCTGTCTGCGGCTTGATAGCGCTGGGTGTAAAGGATATGGCTAGAGCAGGTTTCGGCCCGCAGTCTCGCTGGTGTTCAATTTGGAGTTTTTCGGAGGAGAAATGGTGGAGACAGTATCTACAGGGGAAAATTTTATGCTGCTTATTTTTTACATGATGTAAAATCGACCTAAATTTTTTATTACAATATAATGCCTTTGTGGAGCTCCGTTCTGGTCTATATCAGTTAAGAGATGGAGGTTAACATGGTGTGGGCGATCTTGGTGTTTGCTCATGTAAATTTATGCCAGAATACATTCGTCTTCTTGATCTTCAATGTAGCTCAGTATGCCGATACTTATTTCAGGATTTTGCTTTTCGAATTTAGAGACCTGATCGATGCGTACGGGGAATTCGATGCCGGTTACATTAAATTTATGAAGGTGGGACCTGTAATGCTTAGAGCGCTCGGGATTTTTTTCTATTTTATTTCGTTTTTCATTTTCTGGGATCACATACACCGCAGCGACCAGACAATACAAAAAGCACTTTTCATCACGATTTTTTATATTGATGGTGGCTTTTTTATTTCTAATAAATTTTGGTGTCGGTGTATACGAGGAAGCGGCTATAGGGCTATACGATGCCACTTTTACAACTTTACCCACGTGATCCAGTATCCAACCAGACCCCATCGTAGTGAATCTTTCGAGCATTTCATTTAACTTGGCTCCTGCATCAGAGATCTGATTGCTATTTTCACATGGATGCAGGAGACGTTTCACATTGGATCTGAAATTTGCATTCGTAGTGGACTCTGCGCCATCCCCTATCGGTCGATACAAATTAGCCTGACTCGAGAGGTACCACTTGATGGGGCTGCAAACATGAAATTATCAGTACGTGGCATATATTTTAAAGTTACGTAGTGTACTAGTAGAGCTTGATTGCTATATTGGAAGAAGTATGGATTTTATAATTAATATTTAAAGATTTAAGATATGAACATGTATAGTTCATGTTTATGACATGAATATGTATAGTTTACTGATATTATATTATAAGAAGAGTTGGAAATGAGACTTTATTTTTTTAATTTTGTAGCACTCATACCCATTCGTGTCTAGATCCTGCTGTAAGATTTGTTCGATAGCACCACGTCTAGCTTCTGTGCCATCTCTCAATCCCTCCTGTTCATTGGACGGTTGAAGGGAGTAAGTTCTGAATGTAGTTATAGGGGCTGACGAACCACCACCACCTCGCTGTATCAGTTTATTTTCACACCGTTTGCAGATCTTTGATCCAAGGTTGAAGCAGGCTTCTCTTAGCTTACGCCTGCAGGAGATGCACCACATGTTGGTGGTGCAGGGGACACATATCTTTTGACCTTGGGTGAGATTGCAATGGTAGTCATCTGTAAAATATAATTCTTAAATATTTGGGACGTTTTCAAGGATATGCAAAATTATGAAAGTATAAAGAGAATGTAAGATATGCTTATTGAAATAGAAAAAGAAGATAATGTAGTATGAATATGTTACTAGCAAGAGAGATATATTTATAAAAATTACACTTACTACAAGTAGAACTTGTATCTGGAGCTGCACTTGGATCAGGGCTTGGTGCTGGCATCGGTTCATCATTAGGACCTGTATATAAAATGAATGTGGAATAAAACAATTTATGATAGCAGAATTTAGAATAAAATACATTATAAAAACACAGTAGAATAATATAGATACAATATAAATGTATATATATATATATATATATATATATATATATATATATATATATATATATATATATATATACAAACTTGTATTGTATCTATATTATTGTATAAACAAATTGTATATTGTATCTATATTATTCTACTGTGTTTTTATAATGTATTTTATTCTAAATTCTGCTATCATACATTGTTTTATTCCACATTTTATATACAGGTCCTAATGATGAACCGATGCCAGCACCAACATATATATATATATATATATATATATATATATATATATATATATATATATATATATATATATACATTATAGAGTAACAGAAACGATTGATAAAGAAGACAGTAGAAAGTAAGTTATGCTTATTCAAATAGTTTAAGAAGAGAATGTAGTATGAATCTGTTACTATCAAGAGAGATATTTGCTATAAAAATTATACTTGCTACAAGTAGAAATTGTATCTGGAGCTGAACTTGGATCATCGTTTGGTGCTGACGTCGGTTCATCTTCAGGACCAAGGATTTCTCACGCTCCTATTTTTAAAAATTTAATTGTTACTAAAGATCTGTTAATAAGGGGGATCTTTATTATTTCATTGCAATATGATAACTATCTGTGGAGATAGTCAATAATATATGTCACAATAGAATATCAGGTTATTAATCTATTGAAATCTGGATGCACTTTTGATGAATGCAATGGAAATCTACCTTTACAGATGTAAAAACGGATTAAAATTAACTTGGACTATTTAATATCAGCCATGAATGATATAATAAAGGTTTAACGTTTGCTTCCTCTACTATGTAGGATAAATACTGCATAAAATATTTCTTAAATATATTTAAACCAATTCATAATTATTTAACAAACTGTTATTTAAAAGTTTTAGAAATTCTTTAAGTTAAGAAAATAATAAATAAGTTATTGTCAATTAAATTTTAAATTGATTGAAAAGTATATTTAAGAATTCTACATACCTTTTCGTAACGATTGAGAACAGCCATGAACTCTTCGAAAGCAACCACGTCATCAGCAGACAGAACGTAGACATAATGCTAAGTTAGTTTCGCTACTGTAGATAGAGAATCTCCGGAATGTAACTTTGCGAATGACCTCTACTTAAAATGTTTGTCGTTTTTATAGAGTGGACAGGGAGCCATCTGCTTTATATCAAACAAATTTATGAACAATAGGTTAAAGTGCTATAGTCATATGATCTACTGAGCACTCTGATTCTTCGGGTCAATTAGAAATTAGGGGGGGGGATGTTTTATCAACTAGAGAATTATTAGGATTTGTTTTTACCAAGTTTAAAATTATGTGGTCGTGTTTCTATTAAGATTAAAATTATGAGGGCGCAATTTTATAAACTAGAGAATTATGAGAATGTGTTTTTATCTAGTACAACACTTTGAGGGCGTGTTTTTATCTAGTTTAAAATTATGAGGGTGTGTTTAAAACAAATAAAAATATTATTACAAAGGCTACAAATTATTTCGAACAGTTAAATTATTTATACATGTACAAGTTCTGCAACTCGTAAAACAGTTACAATAAAATAATACAGTAAAGACAAAAGTTACAAAATAGTAACTTACTTGAACACCAGCCATGTCGATTAAGTTGATAACTTTTGTGCGAATGAATGATTGAAGCAAATTAATTGAGTTTTTTCTGTAACTTTGAACCTAAGTAGTCAGGATGAAATAGTTTACTAAATTATTTATTATATTTAGAGTGAATCATCTGGTGAGAACCCCCTGCTCCTCTTAATCTGAATGAATCATTTAGTTTGGCAAAAATTGGTTTGACCTACTTGCAATTGCTCTATAGATACTTCCGGTTAATTAGTAACATCCACTTAAATGTTCACATCGGGCTAATTAGTAACATCTGGTTGTCACATGACCTGCTGAGTGAGTGCTCTACTGATTCTACGGAATAATTAGTAACATCCAATATTTACATAAGTGGTACAATCACATGACGCATACATCCACTAATACTTCGGGCTAATTAGTACGGGCAAGCCTGTATGGGGGCGGATTACTAGGTAGCGCGTGACGCACTAATACACTTAGGGGGGCTCAATATCAATGTGTGGAAGTACCGGCCGTTATATTACTACTGTCTCGAATGTCGTTTTACACGTTGACATCTTAATTTAGATATCTTTCGCAGAAAATGGAAATATATCCAAAGCCATCAAATGTGTAAGTCATTCGTCGCAATATTCCAGCAATTTTTGAACGAGAAGAGTATTCTGTACTCTGTTTAACTTCTGTTTTTATACAGCACTAAATTTTGATGGATATGATTCAAACTATTGAGCAATAAAGTCAGTACTTAGGAATTAAAAATGGATTTCAAAATCTTTTTTTCTCAAAAGAAATTCAGATTACGTTTTTGTACTTTTTATCATCTACAGAGATTAATGTTACATATTATCACAATTAAAGCGCTCACTAATATGTGTAAGTTGGAGATGCTAGTTGTGAACCGCGAAGGAAGGACAAATTTCAGCATTTAAATGTCATAAACCATGTTGTCACATCTCTGCAGTCAAATATTTAGTGTTTGAATGGATTGATTTAGACGTATATGAGTGAGTGAGAAGTATGTTTATTAATATTTCTCAACGACGACACCATATGGAAAAGCAGAGAGAACGAAATCATAAACAGAAATGACAAAATAAATAAATAACAGTGAGCAACCTACATATCAGAGATAACGTGAATAAAAACAATCGAATTACGGTTAGAGTAAGAGACCTACAGCGGTATAATTATGAAAGATTTGATTGATTTAACAAGTAGCATACATGAAAGTAAAGCAGTAGACTATCTCTTATTTAATTATAGTAGGGGCTTCCTAGCTTGCTACTGTAAGAGGTTAAAGCCAAGTTTTTGGTTAGTTTTCTGTACCTAAAGCATATAGGGCCTAGGTACGAGCGCCAGATTTGAATCTTTTAAGTGTTCGCGACATGCTTTTGAAATAAGAAATTAACTTTAAACTAGACTTTATCCATAAGCATATTAGCTGCACAAAGTATCATGTGAATGCCAGCTATTAGTAGTTTAGCTCTCAGTAGTTCTCAAGCGATGTGTAGGCCTACGTGTACTTCCGCGTCGCATTTGATTTTGTTGAGCAGAACCAAGGATCTTCTGGCGTAATTCATCTGCGGGCAGTATTGTAATTTTATCAACAAGCGTAAGTTTTTGCTGGGTATTTGAATACATCAATGCTAGGAATTATAGACCAGCTTGTAGTCTGTAGTCAAACTATTACTGGTTGCATTTTTATATTTTCCGTGGTCAATATAATTGTTACTGCATGCTAAGAAGAATTCAAGCGCACTGTTCACATTCGAGTTTCCGAAGTAAGAATACATTCGTCTGAATAGTACTAATTCACCTCATATATTCTAAATTGCATATTTACTCTCTCTCTCACTCCAGTGCTGTTCCAAGTGGCAGGTCCCATGTACACATTACTACTCAGTTTTGTGCTGTTACAATTCAAAGAGAGAGCTCCGGCTGTCCAGAAATCAGCAAGTTAATCCTTTCAAAAGGTCTATGTCTTATCCGCACCAATGTAACCCAGGAATTGGGAAAGAAATACCACCTCCTAGATGGTTTCCCGTTGCCTTTACGAGTTCTTTGTCTCTCCTTACTAAGAACCTGGAGTTTTTTGCCTCTGATATCCACTTAAGGCGAGTAAAGATATTCTAAATCTTCGCTGCCATGCGTTACTGGATCTTCTATTTCTTTTAAACAAAGTAGCATTCCACTAAACAGAAAGTAAAAGAATTAAAATAAAATAAATTTAAATTACAATGAAGTAATAATCTTTAAACTGTAGCCATTCTCTTCTTCATGATGTTCTTTGCTCAAATTCAAACGTTATCTGTCATCCACTTTTGAAGCATCTGTTTTCCAAATTTGACATTCAAATTTCTATCACTCGTTTCTCATATTCTTTTCTCTCATTGTCCTTTGCATTGACGTGATCAGTCTAGCGAGCAACTCATGAAATCTTGTTAGATATTTAGTTCAACTTCGTGATTTTTATTTCTTCCTGTGCGTCAAAGTTAGAACCATCGCGCAAAACCTTGCCATTTCTGCTATTTTTAGACTGAGCTTCTGGATATTAGATTCATGCACTTTAATCAACGTTTTAATTTTTAGCATCTGAGAGTATTTGGCCTCAGAGTGTTCGATATTGCCATTGACAGCGGAAACACGCTAATCGTTTTGTTGCAATTGACTTTTATTATGAATCGTCTCGATTAGAAAAGAGATCATATACAAATGTCAGATATGGCCCTAATATAATGTCTGACTCCATTATATATATATATATATATATATATATATATATATATATATATATGTTTGTGTGTGTGTGCGCGCGTGTGTGTGTGTGTGTGTGTGTGTATGTGTATAGTTATAGGATGGGTGATTATGAACACTTCACTAGTTGGTGAGACTCTTATTTTAAACTGTTCGAACCAAATGGAAAGTTTTACAACATATTAATATATATATATATATATATATATATATATATATATATATACTGCATATATATACTGTAAATATATATATACATGTATATATATGCTTATTTGTTTATATATATATATATATATATATGTATATATATATATATAGTATATACGCTTTATTTGTTGTATTTATACTCCATCCGCGAAAATTGAAATTATATATATATATATATATATATATATATATATATATGTGTGTGTGTGTGTGTGTGTGTGTGTGTGTGTGTGTGTGTGTCTGTGTATAGTTATAGGATGGGTGATTATGGACACTTCACTAGTTGGTGAGACTCTTATTTTAAACTGTTCGAACCAAATGGAATGTTTTACAACATATTAATATATATATATATATATATATATATATATATATATATATATATACTGCATATATATACTGTAAATATATATATACATGTATATATACGCTTATTTGTTGATTGATATATATATATATATATATATATATATATATATATATATATATAGTATATACGCTTTATTTGTTGTATTTATACTCCATCCACGAAAATTGAAATTAATATCTCTCGGAGTATTTCTCAATATCTCAATATTAAGAGATATTAATAATCTAATAATATATTATTAAATTCTAATATAATCTCATAATTATATTATCGTAATTATATAATTCTATAATATAATAATATAATTATATAATTTTTTGCGAAATAGCAGGTTTGGACTCAAAATTTCTAAACCGTGAGGTCCTTTCTGGCACAGCACTATTAAAGGAGAATTCGATGATTTTATAATATATTGCCATTCCTTTTTAAAATCACCTGGACTAGTTAGAATCGTTCTATATTATTAATATATATATATATATATATATATATATATATATATATATATATATATATATATATATATATATGATACAATAATTATAACAGTATTCGCACTTATTGTCGAATGCAGGGCTGATCATCTCCGCCTCCGCTAATTCATATTTGCGTGTTTGCTCAATTAGTCAGTTGCGTTAAGTAGGATAAAACTAGTACATATTCGAAATTGCTTGCAATGATGAATAATTGCTTGCAAACTGAAATGATAATTTCAGTTTTAATGGCTACACTTCAGAGTGAAAACAAGGAACAAGAGTTAGTTAAGACTATCGCTTCGTAATGCATTCTTGTTAAGACTCAGCCTAATACGGTTAGACATTTGCTGTGACATGCAATGGTTAAACACTGAATCTCAAATTGGTAGTTAAACGTAATATAGTTAAACTTATTTAAATGAATTGTACACTATTTAGTTAATAAATTGCTTAATCATTACTAGTGTTGCCAGTGTTCGCAGATGATTAGGCCTACTTTTCAGCAGTTTAACTATCTTATTGTCTTGAACAAGCCAAATAATTTAAACACAGTAACTCTATGTAAGCTGTTAGTAATTTTGATAGTAATTTAACTTCATGCTAGGAGATATAATGACATATCAGCATACCTTAAAGTAAATGTATTAAAATAAATTAGAAATGGAAACTTTGTAATTATTTGCATAGAATAATTCATATGCCGTTATTGTAACCATGTGCAGTTGCATACGAATAATAATTATTTATGAAATAATGACTACTTTTAGAATCTCTCGACTGTCAATTTTGACCGATGATGAACTTAATAATGAACGAGCTGCTGATAATTATAGGACTACATTTCACCTGGCTTCTTGTGAATCAATTATTCCGTACTCGAAGCAGTTATTCATGGCTAATATACATGTATGTCTGCTCTATTTACAGATTCTTTAAGAAATTAATATGAATACCAATGAATAGATCCATAAATGGGATTTTGATCAGCCATTTAGTGGAAAATTGCAGAGCTTCAAAAATATAGTCATTCCAAATATAGCAGACACAGAACAACTGGATTTTTAAAGCAATATTATAATGAATTCTGCAGGATTTATAGACACTACGATGCAGAAGCAGAGAAATTACTTTCGACTCGCCAATCTTATTCTTGAGTTGGGAACAGAAGTAATTAGAAATGTGATAACAAACAATCTCAAGAATGACGAAACTTTGGAGTCCCTTCTCGAAGACGGCCGAATCAGAAATCAACTTCAGAAACTTTATGAAAATAAAACTATAGATCAGAGACAATGGAATATCCTCTATCCAGCATGTGGAGACGCTACAGTAGATTTGATGGAGATTGATATAACTCTATGGTTGGTTCTTATGCATAATTTAATATTAAACAACAAACGAGGAAGAAAACTATTCTGGGTTGATGATATTATTGAGATAAAGAATGTGAGAAATAAGTTATTTCACTTGGCTAAGCCTGAAATCGACGACAAACTGTTTGACTTTCTCTGGAATAGAGCAACAATGGCCATCTCTAATCTTGACAGCACTCGTAATCAAGAATGCTTTGAGCGTTATCGAAACATGGAGATTGACGCTGAACGAATGGTTGATTTTCAACGTCGTATAACAGAACAAGTTTTACAGGAGAAAACAATACGTCTACACCGTGAGAATGGTCACTTGCGCTTTCTAATGAAAGGCCTGGTTGCTGTATTTATCCTTATCGTCATTGCGTTAGTATTATCAGCCATTCTTACCGTTTATTTCTTACGGGAAAATAAGCCATGCAACAAGTACAGATCTTCAGAAACAACGAACAAAGGTATCATTAAATTCGTAAATAGAAAAGGATGGGAAGCAAGCCCTCCTAAAAGTGGAATGATACCACTAAAGAAACCTGCACCACTGGTAATCTACACACATACTGCGGACACGGAAGCATGTCAGGCTGCCGATGCTTGTTGTACTACAGTCAACTTCATACAATACGCTCACATGCATCGAGAGCATGACCCTTGGCCTGACATCGCCTTTCATTATCTCATCGATTCAAGTGGAATCATATATGAAGGACGTTCAACGGATTATAGACCTTCTGCTTCCGGTGCTAGAAGTTGGTACAACGACACGATCAGCATTGCTGTGATTGGTAATTATATGTATGAGACAGTTATACAAGGCGAGATGATAGGCGCGTTTAGTATATTGTTAGACTGGTTGGTAATTAATAAGATTTTAAGAACCGATTACATAATGTATGGTATGTGTGAGATTCGGCCTATCGATAGTCCTGGTATTCATCTCTATGACAAAATTAACGCAGACCGTAGGAATTTTCCAAATGTTCAACATAGAAATGACACGTTTTGCTATTTCAACTACTCTACTACTATCTCGTGAGGATAACGAATAATTGTTCCTGAAAGCTCAGTTTCAGAGTCAAGCTCTCTATAAACACTTTTCTATGAGTTATATTTTTTAATTCCATTCGTTGAATTTGTTGTAGAATTTTTAATATTTTCTATACTTATGAATATGCTAATCAAGTCAAATTCCTACCCAGAGTATGCTTTTAAACTCAACATATAATATTCTATAGATCAACATATTAATCCTTTCATAAGAGGCTATGCCTTATTCATATCTTATGTAGCCTATAGCTTGGGAAATATTACTTTAGAGTTGGTTTCACATTGCCATCCACAGTCCTCAGTTCTTGCTTAGTCGCCTCCTACGACATAACACGTGCAGTTAATGGTTGGCTTATTCTTCAATTTCCCGTAAACAACAAAGGTATAGGACTGTATAATTTAAGAGTCGATTATTTAAAATTAGGGATTAGATGACTGAATCAGAAGAATAAACAAATACCATGTAAAAAAGCGCATGATATCGTATCATTCACTAGAATTAATAACAATTGTCATCCATGAGTTCTTGGCATGGCACTTGGGTATCAGCTACCGTGATACCGAAGTGCTCAGATACTCCATACCGCTCAGATTATGATAATCAAATTATTCCAGTTAATAATACTGTAGACCATACATATTTTAAACCAGACATCACCAGGTTATTCTGAATAAAACAAGTTGGCGACTTAAAGGTCCATTTTACAAATACAGTAACAAATTTTTGCCGATTTGCTTGTATTCTCTTTCATTGCTCACTTCTTTATTCTCCTCTTGCAATTACGGAAACACGTTTGCATTGAACATTTTTTAAGAAAACTACTTGAGTATTCGTGGTCCAAAATATTGGATATCGCTACCGTCCAGGGTTAGCTTGCCTCCGTCAAAAAATTCCGTTAAAAATAAGGTGAGACACATTCAGTGAAAAACCATTAAGCCTCTTGATAAACATGTGGACATGAAAACTTCTCTGAATATTGATATATGTACACAATGATTCCTCTCTTTAATTAAGCAATCGTTTAATCATAAATGTTTAACGTCCGTTTCCTCATACAAGGATGATGTCAGGAACGTCCCTCCATCACATGTCACTACAAATCGATTCACCCCAAACGATCTGAGAAAAACACGTGCTGAAGAGAAATAAAATTTCCTAAACAGTGCCGGTCCGGTGATAAAAAAACAGTCAGGCAAGATGAAATAAAATCTATGTGTTTTCAACTTACAACGGAAAGTGGAAGTAGTAGAACATGAGCGAAGATCAGGAGGCAGAGAGTTCCAAACAGAAGGAGAGGAGAAAGAAAATGAACGTCTACCTAACGAAGTGAGAATATTAGGAATTTTGAGCAGTTTGGTATCGGAAGAACGAAGCTTACGAGAAGGTTGATATTGGATTAGTTGATATTGGATTAATCTTGAACTTCCACAATTTTTATAACTATATCCAAAGTTACGGTGGTTTTGCTATTTACTATTTTATTAATTTGTTTTACTTATATTTTAAGATTCTTTTTATAAATTCTTTCTAATAATCTGTATTTCTATACAACTACGGTTCACAGTTTATGCTTGCTATTTGTTTGATATTGTATTTGTATCGTATGTAATGCTCACAGGATTTTCAAACCTTTTTTGGTGTGTTTCATCAAGTTGACCAGGGAATATTACTGCGGCAATGTTAGAATTTAGGATGTCAATGCTTATAAAATACTTCTGGCATAAGCAAACACAGCACTTAACTGACAATTAGAGTCTCGCATGTAAGGGCCTGTGAAGGAAATATTGTAACCAGGAAATATTTATGGTTCAGGTTAAAATTCTAATTCAAATAAGGATCACGTGAACGCATGATTAATCCAGAGTCATTATGGCTAGCACATTAGACAAATCTTCATAAATCCTGGCACATTGATTATATAAAAGACTTGTAAACTTGTAGTTTATCGCACATTAGCAGGCAAAAGAATATTATTCTTTTATAATTTTTCACACTCTTCTGTTGGGAAAAAGTTCTAATTTTGGATAAAGTTTTAATGGGCATATATATGTATCTAATGTTACTGAGAATAATCAACAATAATCACTGGGAATAGCTACATGTGCTTCTACTACAAAATTGATCTCGCCCAATATACACGGCTACATTTATTCTAATATTGTGTATTAGTCTTTTATCTTTAGACAATTAGGCTTTTGATGTACAAATCATTTTGCTTATAAATGCTAAATAGTCGCTCCTCAGACTCTAGCCTTTTCTTGTATAATTTATCAACTGTCTTACTGTACAAGTTCTTGAGAGAGTTGGCACATATACAAATATATATAAACAAATAATAATTGTTAGAAGTAAGGCGGTTAAAAGTCAATAAAGTTAAGATAGAATATGTTCATGACAATAATTTGAAACGTGAAGAAATGCAATAGAATTATTCCATTGTTTCACGTTGTACAGTTAAAATACGGTCAATATTTTTGCAATAGAGCAATATGGTCAAACTTAGTTTTTACAAGTCTAAATATTTTTTAAATTGGCTTTTAATTTTTAACAATTTAAATTTACTCCAAGTTCCTCGAAAGCATCAGAGAGGACAAAAATTATTGTATTAATTTATTTATTTTTTACTATAGGGTATGCATAACCAACGTTAATATTGCCTATAAATATATGTACAGTATACACACACACACACACACACACACACACACACACACACACACACACACACACACACATATATATATATATATATATATATATACATAACGTGGGAATAATATGGCTTTTAATGTGGTTTTCTTTTTATATTTTCATATTAAAATCTCTGCCAGTTCCTCATTTCAGTGATAACCCGACTAAGGTTATTTAATATTATTTGTCTTCTACAGAGAGACGACGAATAGTTTGGATTAGGTTAAATGAAAAGTGTTAATTATGCATCGTATATACTTGCGACATTTTATAGAATTACTTACAGTTGAGGCAATAATAAATGCCATTTAATTTGCTGTTAATGTGTGTAATGAACACGCCTTGTTCACAATTTATATATTGAGAAATATATATTATAGATCAAAAGCGGATATTATACAGCAGTTATTTATAAATAACAAGTGACGTAGGTTTTTTTCAAAGATTTATAATAGATGATATAAGCCGAGGTTGTAAGTGGGCATAGCTAACTTATTACGCAGGGTATTTCCAAAGTGACGCAGCTGGCGCGTAAATCGACAAAGCGAGAAGTTCTGTGATAGGCTGGAGTCGATCGCTCGAGTAGTATATAAACCGGCCGTCGATACATACAAAATCAGATTGGGTTCTGCGTGGTTAGTCTGCGCAGTAACTCAGGGAGGCCAGAACCTTCTACGCGAAAGTACTGGGAACCGAGGGAAGATAGTACGTAATATCCCAATCCCAAGGCAAAAGTACGATTAGTATACAGAAATCTGGTCTTCATCTAGCCGAAAGCTTTCAAGCTCGCTGGTTAGCCTAGGCTCGTAGCCCCCGGTATTTGTCTTGTTGTAGTATAGATTTGTTGTATTGTGGTGTTGGCGTCCCCCTGGGTAGGCCCAGGTAAGAGGCTGGTAGTCCACGGCATTGCCCGGGTCGAGTTCGTCTCTGCGGGTATTTGCTAAGCGCCTGGGTCGAGTGTGTCTCTGCAGGCGGGTGGCTAATAACGGCATTGCCTGGGTCGAGTTCGTCTCTGCAGGCGGGAGTAGGATTACCAATTACCAGTTGACTATCAACGAATATCTCATCGACTACACGGAAGGCCAATTATACTACCTTCAGCAAAGGCGAGAGTAGAAACTACGGAAAGAACAATATAGGAAAAAAGATAGGGAAGAATAAGTCTAAAAAAGGGGATATAGGGAAGTTTTAATAGGGTAAAGAAGATAAAGTTCGTCGCAGTTAAAACAACCAATCATATAATTATCTACTATACCAGTTTGTAAAACTAGGAAGCAGGCAGACACTCAAACCGTAATCGCCCAAAATAACGCAGACGTGGAGTACGCTTCCACTCCCGGTTCGGGTCACCATATCACTTCACCCCAAGAATCACACTACGGAAGAGAATGTACTAAAGAAGTAAGAGAGTCGGCCCCTTGAATTAACAGATAGAAGTCGAGCGAAGCTAGACCATTCGAGATGCAGCACCCCTCGGTTCCTACTGACAAGCGATACCTGCAATAGAACCATTTAACGTAGTAGCTGCTATCTCGAATCGCTGTCGCTCCACCACAGCATCCTACAAGAACTTGACGATGTGGAGTGAGTCCCCACTCACGATTCGGGCCGGGCCACGAAAAACCGATGTCCCTGATTCCCAGGACCCAATATTGAGTATGAGAGAAATACGTCTCCCCTCGCTGTAACACGGGAGACCTCACCAGCGGCACTGCTCAAGCGCTAAAGAACCCCCGTTCGTTACAATGTGATTTTTGTCAGTTAACCGATTATTAATACTGTTAAACTGCAGCGTTAGAAGGCCATTATTATACGTAAGAGATATACGAAGAAATTTTGTATCAGTCTCAGCTAGAACTGAAAAGTTTTTAAGCAAAAAACATATAATCAGTTAAATAATTAAACTCCAAATCTGGTAATCTACCAACTAGTCAGTTAATCAAGAAATTAATCTATAGCACATTTAATGAATGGCAGGATTTCAAGATTGAAAGATTGGCATTTTTTAATTCTTGCAGTCGCAACAGCCGAGCATCGTTATAAGCGAGATCGCTAACTGGAGCTAAACTGTTACTTAGATCCAGCGAGTGCCCCTTATTAGCTGCTCAAAATTTAGACTGAATAGATGCTTTGTCAACGATTGTTATCTTTAAATTCATAACTTTACTATTAGGCTTTCCTTTTCGATTGAAAGTGGATATGGAGAAAATTGAAAAGGTTAGCTGCATCCAAAAAGTTACAAAGAAGTAGTCTTGAGAGTGGATATGGATAGACAGTTGATGCTGTAAGAAATAGAAGAATTGGATGGGGAACATTCTAAGGCGAGATAGTTTACTAAAGAAGGTCTTAGAAGGTAAAATGGAAGGAAAGAGAAGTAAAGGCAGACCGAGATTAGGAATGTTAGATTGTTTAGAGATCCACTAGTATGTAGACATGAATAGGAAAACGGAAGACAGAGAAGAGTGGAGGCGTTATTAACCATGGACCTGCCAGAAGGCAGTGTACTGAGTGGGAGAGACTATTTGACTATAATTAAACTAGAATTGTACTATCAATACGTTACTGATTAATACATTACTACAATTATTGCTATACAAAAGCTTCCTTTTATCTCTTCCGCAATTGCATAATCCGCCTCTCAAACACTTTGTGTATTGAGAACTAGGCCCACATTGTGTACCTACTTGTCTGTAAGAAGGGCCAAATAACAACTAAAATAAATATACCTTTATGTCGCGTATCAAGCACAAGCAATCTATACAAAATAATAATTTAACAGCTGGTTTGAAAATTTGTAAGAATAAATCGGCATTAATAAGATTTTAAATTGTGAAGTTAACCTTAATAGAGAACTAAAGTAGGCTACTTGTATTATCGACTGGAGTTCACGTATTTGGAAAGTCAGATTAATGGCTGCGTCGGCGATGTTTTCGACTGTTGATGAGTAGGTTCTGGCTTCAATCCCGAGCTAATCTGTCCCTGAGAGTCAGAGATGAAACAGACATCGACATCTGCTGTAGAGTCTTTTAAGAGTTGATTAAAATATTATTATTCAGTTAAACAGTACTTAATTGAAATATTGTAATTTGAGTACCCCGAGTACAGGTTATTCATTTTAGTTTAAAGTACTAGTATGTAGTAGTTCAGCACCCTTGTAATTCTACTGATTTCAAATAAAGGAAGCCTTACCAACCGCCTGCAGATGAGAAAATATTTGCATTTAGTTGGGTTCAATATTTGCACTTGTCCTCCTCGCTTTGAGATAGCCGGAGAGATAGATCTACTCAACGACCCAAGGATCAGTTACTTTAGCTTAATGTCGCAAAACTTTCTGTACATATATCTTACAAAAAATTCTGTCAAATTGTCACGTTTGAATGACGAAACTGAATTAAAACAATTCACCTGCATAGCTACAAAAAGTTTCATAAAGCAGTTCTTATGTTTAATCTCATATGGCCCTCTAATATTTAGCCAAAATGGCATGTCAACGGAATATAGTCCTACTGAAGTCTGTATTCACATTTACATGCAGTTCATCAACACATACGATAACATACCATTGATAAATAATCAAAATTAACTAAAACATAGTTGACGATGATCTAAACTAATAGGTTTTATAAATGATTATGGATTTTACAAAATGTCGCTGGTTCTGATTTTGTTCGGTGATTTTGAACCTCAAAAATTCCGCATTTTACTTATTTGATAACCAGGCACAACACGACGGCTCATGAATAGGCCTATACTGTATTGTAACTTTTAACAAGCTTTTAGTTATCTGTCGAGCTTGCACGACGAGTCGAAGTAGAGCAACCTGATAATTGGATTAACTCTATAGGCTGTGTAAACGAGCAAGTATGAGTAGCAGACTTAATGTGTTTAGTATAATTATTATAGTGTAAAGCGAGTACATACGTCAGCGTGATGATATTTATTTGTTTATTTATAAGGATATCGATAGTTTTAGTGTTGTGTCGGGGACACTGAACAGTAGACCAACCGTTAATTGCTCGTGTCGCAATAGGTGACAAAGCATAAACTGAGAAAGGCAACGGGAAACCACCTCAAAATCATATTTTATATCAAGCTATTGGTTACATTAAGTATGGGTAGAGCATATCTTATTACCAATAAAGGATTAGTAATAATATACCGTATATTAGATATATTTAATATATTTCATAATAGCTACATGTAGCTTATGTATAATAATTATGTAATCTATGTGTGTATAAATTAGAACAGGCCTACTTGGATATATCTGACTGTAATGCCAATGTGGTTTTTAGTAAACATAACTAAAGTAAATAGGCATAAAAACTTATGAATGGTCATTATTAATAATTTTATCTTAGCAATGAGTTTCTATCAAAGAACTTGAAAAATATTTATACATTATTTAGAAATGCATTGTGGAATATCTCAAAACTATTCTTTTAAAAATATTTAGAAAAATGTTAGAATAAAATACTTTTAAAAAGTGTCATTAAACTATAAAATAAACTACTATTTTACATTTTTGAAAAATATAATAGTATTGTGAAAATACCTTTGTGCCCATCAAAGAATCTAACTTCAAAAATCATGCATTAATAATTTAATATACTCTAAAGATCAAACATGCTAACGACAATTAAAAACTTAATTACATTATATAATTAAAATGTTAATTTTAGTTACTGTAAAACATCCTAATGATAAAATTTGTGTCCATCATAACATAACATAACATTACAGAGTCAGGAAGCAATTATATGCTTGTTTAAGACTCATCAGGCTCTTAACTAAAACCAATTAAGATTAATAACACATAGTTCAAAATAAAACTGAAAACTACATTACACAAGTACATTTACCAAAAGGAGCCAGTGACCTACTAAGCCTAAAATATGAAATTTCAAATATATATTTCTATTTGGGTCTAATTTCATCTATCTGTACATCATAAAATATTTAATTAGTCCTACTTAAAAAGCAAATCATGGGAGAATGGTTAGAAGGAAACATAGCAGATGGACTCAGTCACTCGGTTTGTTGGAGAATTGAACTTCCATTGGCGGGAGTATTGAATTCATAACACGTAGATACATAAAAAAGCTACTGTTAACGTAATTTTCCTTACTCGAAAGCGATGTCAGTGACGCGGGAGAGCCAGGATTTGAACCCGGCACATACAGATCCGCGGTCAAATATCTTACAAACATCGCCGCTGGCTCCAGACAGTGATTATTAAACATTAATTATTGGAGCTTGAATCATCTTCTCGAAATTTTAAATAACGATAATTACCGCTTTACGACTCAACTATGCATATATTAGCCAATTAACAGATGCAAACAATTTGGTGACTTCCGGTGAACTAATATGGCCGTAATCGGCGGTCTGGCCGGTCCGACCATGGACGGGTAGCCATAACATGTATGTACCATAGAAATACACAAATATAAATAAGTAAAAATTAAAAGTTAATAGGCCTATCATTTTCGAATATATCAAACTCTAATGTATACTGTTTGTAAAATATTGAGTGTTACGTAATGATACCTGTACTCACATAAATATTTATGTTGATGTTTTATATAAAAAATCAGTGGCGTATAATTTTTCAAAATAATTATATGTGGCGGACTACTTTTCAAAGGCCGATTTCGTCTTTGAACGCAGGAAAATTTCAGATTATCCACTTTTTAAGAGTTCATGAATTTAGTAGTGATAACAATTTGGAAAATAAAAAGATTTAGTATTCATGTAGTTCTCAGCTGCAACTATTTCCAACGCTTATGAATTTCATCAATTTAAATTCAATAATGTCAATAATAAAAAAGACATCAAAATTCTATCGACTCCTCGTTGGAATTCGCTCACTCAAAATTCAACGAAAATCTGAAGACAGGAATCGAGTTAAGTTCTGCAAAAGTAAAAACTGCTAAATAAAAATGTTTATTGACGTTTATCTGTGTCCTAATATTGGTTATTTTTGTGTTCTCGAGAATATTCGAGGAATCTCTCTAGAATGGAAGCGAAGCTAGATTACAGAAATTATTGAAAACTTGAACACCATAGCGTCAAATTTGGAATAAGATTAATACAAAGAAATAATGTGATTCAAGTAGTGGAGGTACATAGAGAAGCAGGAGACGTTAATATTGAAATATGTCGAGGCTAAGAGAGCTTCTATTATTTAGATTACAGCACAGTAGATGATGGGAAATGCGGGATAGAAATATAATACGGTACTGAGAAAGAAAATGCGACCTGTTAAAAAGAAAGAACTACTTACAAATATTCGAATAAATTCACTACGAAATAAAATTAAGCTTAGTGTGAATCGCACTCTTTTCCACGCCATTAAAATTGAATGTTAAATGAAGGTGTAAACTAGAAACGCTCGAAAAATGGCTATGGAGAAGAACATTAAGTGGACTGACTTAATTATAAATGAACAAGTGCTGTACACAGTTGATACAGAGAGACAACTGATAAATGTGTTATAGAAGGAAGAACTGGATGAGATCATGTCATATGTTCTAAAATGGGATGGCGGAAATAATATAACAGAAGGAGGAATGGAGGGGAAGAGGATTGAGTGAGAACGGGAATTAGGATTTTAAATGATGTAACAATGATTTTCGTAAGTGGTTAAGAAAGGAAAGTAGAGGATAAAAATGTGTGGGTTATATTCCTTAAATCTGCCACTAGGTAATAAACTAAGAGAGAGAGATATCGAGATTGCATTGTAAAGGTCTATATGTACATGTAGATGTTTACAATCATGAAAAGTAAATTTGATTGCTTTTAAAGGACGTATTATTTGCATTTTGCTTGTAAAATGTAACAATCACGTATTTTAAAGTTCTATATGTAAAGTAACGATATTTATTTTTAACATATCCATAAGTTAACGGAGCCGAAGGCAAGTTTTAAAGCCGGAAGAAACTGTCAATATCGCGAAAAATATTTTGGTAATATCTTCTTTCCTTATTTTAGTCAATTTAATTGTCTATTTTCCTGTTTCTTTGTTGAGTTTGCCATTTATAATTTCATATACCCTATTACTCAAAAATGATATTAATAGACATCATTTGTTATACTTTTAAAGGTTGTCGTGCTGTGTCAAGACCTTATAATGCTTTCACAGTAAAATATTCACAGGCCTTTTCTTCAAAATCTGAAATCATGAAAGTTATTAAAGTATAAATGTAATTTCTGTTTTTCTAAAAAAAGGTTAAAATAAGTTCAAATTTAACTTCTCTGATAATTTCAGCTGATATCTTCAATCGGCTCATAAGAGAGACATACCTTTTAAAGTTAAGTTGATATTGCAAGTGGGTATAAATAAAAGAATATTACACTATTTTTTAACTAAGCTGATGAATATAGAACATTACACTATAGGCCTACTAATAAGAATATTAGATTAGTTATTGCACTACTCGACCACTAAAATTATTCAAGCTATATGATCTTCCAATTGATTGCCTGACTGTTTTAGATAACTTTAAAGAGATAGATTAAGTTGGTTTTCCATCACTTTTCTGGCAAGTAGTAGAACCAAGATACATATTCCTATTCGCATTCTGCTTGCACGCTCCACAAAGAGAACTCCGCCAATTAACGAGTTAATTACTATCGTTTACACATATCTTATTGCAATCTATAGCTTGAAAAATATGGCCTCTGATGTGATATCCATTTGTTTTCATCAATTGTTGCTCAGCCGTCTTTTATGACACATGCAGTTTACGGTTTGTCTAATCTTTAGTAGCCAGGACATAACACCGTGACACAACACTAGTTAGTCTTGTTGAAAAAGAAAACTGTGAAACCTATTTACATCGAATCCTAGCTAACACAAACTGTCTTTCAGTTGACGGCATATAAATCCTGTTGATTATCTACACATATACATGCACGCTATTTAAATGCCTTCATAGTTTTATTTCAAATAATTTTAAATGTCGTTTAATATTGTCATTTCGAGTATGAATTTTGTTTTCGACAGATCCATCTGCGTATGGACTGTGAAAGACTAAACGATTAAATCGCAGTTTCTCAAAAAGAAGATTGAAAGCTAAAAAGCTAATGTTAACGTAAGTTTCCTTACTCGAAAGCGATAGCAGTGACTATCTAACCCAGGATTTGAACCCTGCACCTACTGATCCGTTGTCGAATAACTTACCGACATCGCCACTGACTCCAGCCTCAAAATTTATTTACGTATAATTCATTTCCTGCAGAGAATTTAAGCACTCTACTGTATTAGGGCCACACAAAGCATCAAGATCTATCTACTAATACAGCTTAATTTGGACATATCTTTCTCTACGGAGCTTGTGGAATTTGCTGCAACTAAATCTGATTCGGAATGGATTCAATACTTACTCAGTCAGATGACGCGCAGGCTGCAGAAGAACAGCGCAACTACTATAGACTTGCCAACCTTATTGTGGAGTTGGGCACGGCCGTCATACGCTGGGTCATACTTGAAAAGCTAAAGAAATGTCAAACCCTGCAATCTCTTCTAGATAACGAAAAAATCAAATCGCAGTTGCAACAACGCCTCAACGAAAGACTCATTTCTGAGCGTCAGTGGAAGATACTTTACCCGGAAACTGGAGACGGTGGCGTGGAATTGATGAAGATAGATATTACTTTATGGATAGTTCTGATGAAAATTTTAATACCGAAAAATCGACAAAACTATAGACAACGTTTCAATTCGTCACAAAAACAATTCGACTGGATCAACGATGTCTACGATTTAAGAGATATCAGAAACGAATTGTTTCATTTACCAAAACCGGAGCTTGATAATGACACTTTCAATTATCTATGGAGAAAAGCCACAGGAGCAATTTCTAATCTCGACCATAGAATAATAGACTTCGACTTTTATAGAAACCAGGAAATTGATCCTCGACGCCTGAGCTCTCTTAAACAACTCATTTCAGAGCAAGTTCTACAGGAAAGCAACTCCCACTTACAGCGTGAAATAGACTACCTGCGATTTCTCATGAAATGCATTGTGGCAACGTTGATTTCTCTCCTCATAATACTTCTGTTGGTATATTTCGTTCTGAAGGACAGGTCATGTTTAAACAGTCGTTATGCAAATTCCACAGATTTGGGTTCGGTAGAATTTATTCCGAGAGATGGATGGGGCGCGAAGTCCCCAACCGGAGCGATGCCCCTGCTGAACAAGCCCGCCAAGCGAGTTATCTACATACACACGGCCACAACAGCTGCCTGCCAGTACGCTGATGAGTGCTGCGCTCTGGTGAAGCACATTCAGAAGTATGTTCAGGAGGATATGAAGAGGCCCGACATCACTTATCATTACCTGATCGACCCTAGGGGAATGATCTACGAGGGACGTTCGCTGGATTATGTACCAGGTGTTGCGGATGGGTTTAACCAGGATTCCATCAGTATTGCCCTGTTCGGTAACTTCATGTACGAGTCTTATTTGCCTGGACCGATGATTGGAGCGTTTGTGGTGCTAATGGATTGGCTGAAGACAAACAGATTTCTGATAGAACAATACGGGCTTTACGCGCACTGCGAGTTCAAGACCACTTTAAGTCCTGGATTAAATCTTTACAATTACGTTAACGAGCGCAATGCAACGTTATTTCATCATGTAAAGCATAGAAATGGATCGTTTTGCAAATTCTGATTGAATCAGTGGAATGAAATATCTCAATATTTTAATTTTTTCGAAATTTTAATATTTAAGCCATGGCAAATATAAATATAACCCAAATATAAATGTACTTCATGTATATCTTGGTTGACTTTTAAAGCTTACATAAACACCCAGAACGAAGAAAGCTTACATAAACACTCAGAACGAAGATGTCTTAAATTAATGAAACGTTCATTTCGATATAATTTCAATACTATCATCGCACTCTCGCAAACACACATACAAAGCACATACGGCACACACTACTGAAGAGACATATATCATCTCATATTTGCATTGAAAACAATTATTACATTGCTGAAGGGTGTGCTATAGAAGAAAGAAGAGTGAATTTCTCCAACAATGAACAATTGCACTGTTAATTTTATACATGACACTTCAATATCCTTCTTTAGCCATGTATACTCACGTATAGTATATATTTTTTTAATTCAGATAACATATAGGTTATAGGTTTCATAGGTTTGCTACGTAGACCAATGAGCTTAAATTTGTACACGTCGAAATAAAATTGAAAGATATTTTTTAAAAGAACTCTATTTCACTTACCGCCAAACTGTGGCCTCAATCGAATATCATATCCATACAAAAGTTCCTCGATTGTGTGAGAAACGTTTAGGAGCCTCTGAGTTCTTTCTGCCACGGACTCATCGGAAGAGGAGTCCAGTAATCCTGAAGGAGTTGCACCAGAACCTTGAGATATGTGTAATATCTGAAATATTCCTAAAAGATGTAAGAGACAATTGAACGATAAATCCCGCGCTACCTCCATATCCCAGCGAGTCTTCATACTTCCTATCGGAACTAAAAGAAATTGGGACTAGACTGTTGTTATAGAGTTTGTTGTTTCAACTGCTAAATACCAGAATGCTGCCACGTCGGCGTAAATCGCCGTTATTGTATATCTTATCATGCTGTTCGTTATCATTCCTCTACTCAACCTGTATTCGACTCTGCAGAGCTTCTATCGGAATGCTCATTTATGAAAACATAATCATATTTTAGAGAGTTCTGATGTAAAATCTCAACTCGGGTCTTGTTACACGGGAATATCTCGTGTTTTATTAGCTGTCGATCTTATTTTCAGACTAACAATTTCTGTTTATCTGCTTCTATAGAATTCTAGCTTTATTAAGTTTTACGTAGTCCAATCAATTGGATTCGAGTGGACTTCCACTCTACACCAGCCTAAACTTTCGTCTGATAAATATTGCAAAATATTATAAAATATTAAATATCTAAACCTATTCAATTATTTTTCCATTCAATGCATGTATGTACTAAAAGTATGCATGTGTGCATATATATATATATATATATATATATATATATATATATATATATATATATATATATGCACAAAAACATATATATATATAAACATGTAGATATATATACATAAACCTACATGTATATATATAGGCCTATATATATATATATATATATATATATATATATATATATATATATATATATATATATATATATATATATATATATATATATAGTTTATTAGAACCGAAATAAAAAACATATGAGAAATCACAGCCTACAGACACATCGTGCAAACATCATATCAATGAACATAATGAATCAGACACTTAGATCGCATCAATCGTTCAAATCAAAACCAAATTTAATATTCATTGAATCCTGTGGCCGTTAGAGAGGGCACAAGGTGCTCTATCTAGCTGACCACCACAGGAAATAATGTTATATATATATATATATATATATATATATATATATATATATATATATAGTATGCTTGTATATGTCAATAAATATTTTGTGTCGGTTTCGAAATATCATTAGGTGATATTTAAATTTTTAAAAGCATCAAGTTTAAATGTCGTATGAGGGTCAATGTCTACTTTTCTTTCCTAGCGCAATATTTAGTAAATTTCATTCAATCCCAGCCGTCGTCTGGCAGTGCTGGAATAGCAGGACTCGTTCTGTTCACTTTGGTATGGCGCAGTGGCATTGAGTTGATGGTTCCTTTAAGGAGAAAAATAAGACCTTAATTTAAATTTAGCTTTATAATGAAAATAACTAATGGTTAAGTGCAATATACTTGGCAGATCTTTGCTGAATTCAAGTAACTTTTCTCGAGGGCTTCCATTAATCTCTTCGTCATCTCCTTATCCCCTTTAAAATTAAACAAAACTACCGGAAATTTTCATCAAAAGTTAGGAATGATTTTAAAAGAATAACGACTTTTAAGCATCTTTTGTTGGAGCAGCTAACAAGGTAGTGTAGGTTTATACTCCATCACTTTAAGTAAACTGCCCTTTTCAGCGTCGTTATTTTCTTAAAAAGGAACGACTGATATTTGTAAAGCCTTGTTGAAATTTATTTTTGCACTTTTCTCGTTGAAATGCTGTAATTTCGTAACTACAGAAAATATTTTCAACTAATTTGCAGGATATAGGCAGAAATTCCTCCCCGAGAAGCTTCGAAAATTTAGTAAAGATATTTTGAGTTTTTATGAAGTTATTGAGATTTCGCTAGGGGATTATTTTTTTGCCCCAGTCTGTATATGTATATATTAGTATATTTATAAAGATCCGCTACATGCTAAATGTCACATTAGCCCTGAATGGATAGTGAAGGTCAAGTAGCCTGTTGGTATAATGCCACAATCGGTGTAGCGACTAATATATGCTGTATATACTTCTGCTTTCAATTACCATTACTGTGAATAAGTTCAAAATGAAAGCTTTTTCATATTTTATCGGGCATTCGAGAATTATCACAGATAATGTGAGGAAGGAGAGATTTTAATCGCCGCTATTTCGAAATAACGACTCTGTGAGGACGGGTTGAACAGGTAGGAAAACCATTTAGGATACATTTAAAGCCAAGTTCAACGTCACTTTCCTGCACAATGGAATGGCATGGCAGTGACGGCAAGAGCACTGGATTTGAACCCTGCACCTACACTCCTACAGTTCTTCTATCGAACATAACACATAATTATGCCAACATACCACTGGCTGGCCATGTATGAGACAGTTACATGTATAACCTAAGCAATTATAGTTACATTTATCTTTTCTTTCATGAGTGTCTTTACACAATGCGTAAAGTACGAAACACTAGAATTAAAGGTGGACTCGTTCATTTGAATATCTTCGTTGATTCAGTTTAAAGAATACGTTATGATTCCATGTTTTGAATTTGATTCTAGGATCAGGCTGTGGCACTTTAGACCACGTAAATCACTTTAAGTCAGTAAAACACTTTAAACCAGTAAACCACTTTAAACCAGGATTCAAAGTGGTTATAAAAGAAGAAGGAATATTCATCTTCTTATCCACACTTTATAGAACGAATAAGTTGCAGTGTTGCACCTATTGCTAGTCTTCGCCAGATTAATTATGAATAAATGGTCCATTTTATCATCCTACTTATAACAGGAAATCATTTCATGAGAAGGAAACCTTTCGTAAAATAATCGTGCGAGATAATTAACATACATACATTCTCGACATTCCGTGTCTCATAATGAAAATTCTGTTGGGGCAAAATTGCAGCGAATATAAAATCTAGAAAAGATATGTGACCAAATCGCTGCTCTCCGAGAAATAGAATCATCGAGGAATCAGCGTTAGAGCATTCTATTCATTCTACGTGTCATAAAATGTGCAGATTCAATGGCGTGTAGGGCACGATATCTTAAAGGCCGCAATTTCAGCATTACTAAATTATCACTTCATCCGTTCGCTAATTTTTAAATGAGTACAGTATATACGTATATGCATATATACATGAGTAGAGGTGCTATGTGACAATGAGATAATAATAATAATAATAATTATTATTATTATTATTATTATTATTATAACTATAATAATAAAGACTTAACGCCCTTTTTCTAATCCAAAGGACGATGTCATGGAATTATATGATGGCAGGGGATTATATATATATATATATATATATATATATATATATATATATATATATATATATCTATATATATATATATATATTTATATTTATATATATATATATTTATATGTATATATATATAAATTATATCTATATCTACATATATATCTTCAATTTAGTTTAACTAGGGACTATGAAATTCTATATTTAACTATACATAAATATATATATATATATATATATATATATATATATTTGTACATATATAATTATATATATATATACATACATACATATATCCCTGCCATCATCCCTGGATGAGGAAGCAGACGTTAAACCTTTATTATATATATATATAATATTATATATAGGCCTATTTGAGTATGGACATGTACCTCGAACCTGCCACTCGGCAGTGCACTGAAGAAGAAGATATTTGCCTATATATTCTTCAGTGCACTGCTAAGTGGTAGGTTCAAGGTATATATTCATACTCAAAGTCTGTTTTCTCGCTCCATAAGAGCACTCCTTAGATCAACAAGTTAATCCTTTCACAAAGTCTATACCTTATGTAGCCTATAGCTTGGGAAAAGTATGGCATCGGAGGTGGTTTCCCTTTGCCTTCCTCAGTTGGATGGATTAATTACCATTTAATCCTGGGGGAAACTATGTCATGGTAAGGTGGGTCTCCTCTTGCCATCCTCAGCTCCTACCTTTAGTCGTCTCTTACGAACACGCGGCAGATTGTTTGCGGTTGACCTATTCTGCAGTAGTCCAACCACACCCGAGCGCAACACGGGAATATATATATATATACAATATATAATATATAGTACAACATATTATACAATATAATATATATATATATGCATATAAATCGTACTTAATACACATACATATAAATCCAGTATAATGAGGTTACACACAGTATATATATATATATATATATATATATATATATATATATATATATATATATATATATATATCTGTGTGTGTGTGGGTGTGTGTATCGTGTTGTGTTATGGATACTAAAGAATAGACGAACGTGAAATGTGCGTGTAGCGTCGTTAAGGCGACAAAAGAAGAGCCGAGGTTGGAAACTGAAAATCACCTCAAAGACCATATTTGTCTCAAGTTATGAGCTACAGAAGGTATAGCCAAGAAGGTATAGACACGATACGTAAACCTAATTATAATATAACCAGTAATTATCTCGCCTCAGCTTCTAATTTGCCTACACTGTAAGTTAATAAACTAATTTACTAATCTACGTATAGTGCGATTGCTTACGTGTTCATAAAACAATTATTAGTAAAATTGACAATGAATTCAATCAGTAGATATCACTAAAAGATAAATTGGTAGCATGTACATATTAGATACTGGCTAGAGCTAGTGGCGGATGTCGGTAATATACTCGACCGCTGATTCGTATGTACGGGGTTCAAATCTTAGGCTCGCCCGTCACTGACATCGTTTTCGAGTGGCAAAGCTATTGCTACCGGGCCAGTGACCTCAAAACCTTCGGTTCAGTTGAAAATTTATAAATTCTAACATTGATCAAGAACTGTGTTATTTCGAAGCCTATTTAGCATTAGATAGACAGTTACTGTTCTACAATAATTTGACTGCGATCACGCGCTGTTCTTACTGCAATGCTTGTCACAAGCAAACGATCCCGACTGAAACATCCACTCTCCTCCTGTGAGCCCTCAGCGAGACTGGAACACGAATAGATAGACTGACTCGTGAACATACAGAGAGAGAGAGAGAGAGAGAGAGAGAGAGAGAGAATGAGAGAGAGAGAGAATGAGAGAGAGAGAGAAAGATATAGAGAGAAATAGTAAACGATAGTGGGTACGAGAGAGAAAGAGTAGAGAGTATTTAAATGAGAGATAGAAAGAGAGGAGAGAGAGAAAGAGAGAAAGATAGAGCGAGAAAGAGAGAGAGAGAGAAATCGAGAGAGAGAGAGAGAGATAGAAAGAGAGATCAAATGAAGGACAAAGATTTAAAGGGTTGGTCGGTAGCTCATTGAAAATATATCCACTACATTATGAGTAGATGTCGGGTTAAAATCCAGGACTAGTCCCATTACGGTAGTGTTTTCCGGACAGTAAATTAGAGGCAACTGAACTTAACGGTTTAGCCCTGAACCATTTTATTAGTGATGGCAAAAAATAAATACAAGTGGTAGGAAAGATAATGATGCTGAATGTGCAGAAACACGCAAATAAGAAGAAAAGTAGTTATTTGTACTCGGTTTTTAACTAAGGATAGTTACGCAAGAGACTTTCACTGTACGAATGCACAGCAGAAAATGACAGGCGTAAACTATTTGTAGATAATACAACTATGTGTAGATACAATCTACGCAGATAATAGAACTATGTGTAGATATATCTATGCAGATAATACAACTATCTGTAGATATATCTATGCAGATAACTATATGTAGCTACATCTATGCAGAAAATACAACTATGTGCAAATGCAGCTATGCAGATAATACAACTATATGTAGATACAATCTATGCCGATAGTACAACTATGTGTAGATAGATCTATGCAGATAATACAACTATGTGTAGATAGATCTATGCAGATAATACAAATATGTGTAGATATTTAGTGTAGATATTTCTATTATATATCTAAACAAATATTTAAACTATGTGTACACATATCTAAGCAGATATTTCATTATTAAGAAACAGATAGATTCGCTCCTTCTGCTGTTGAAGCTCCAACGATTACTAATAACCATGAAGAAGAAAAGGAGGAAATAACGAAAACTACAAAAACAGCAATATGAAAGGAAACTATGTAGAACATGCGGTATTTCATGTGTCTAACTATACGAAATAAAAAATAAATGAATTATGTGTAGAAATATCAACGTAGATATTTCAACACGAATGGACACGTATAGAGAGCCCGACAAGTGAAGGGTGGTTTTGCGGCTGATGGTCACAAAGCGAGAGAACTGAGGATAATTTGATAAGCCAGCAGTGATAGAGGAGCCACGAGCTTACAAACTGATGCAAGAATACAGCAATACTCGCTCTCTTCAGCATGTAGAGAGAGATGCATAGCAATGCTGCGAGAGAGACATGGCCAACGTCTTTCTAGGGAGTTAATTTACAGGGGCCCGGATTTGAGAAGCCTGATAATAATTAACCTCTCTCTTAGTGCACTGCCTACTGGCAGGTCCATGGTACATAACGCCTCCACTCTTCTCTGTCTTCCGCCTCCCTGTTTATTTCCACATATGAGTGGGACTTTAAATCATCTAACGTACCTAATCTCGGCCTGCCCCTGCCTCTTTTTCCTTCCATTCTACCTTCTATGACCTCTTTTAATAGACCTTCCCCCTTAGAATGTGTCCTATCCATCTCTTCTTCCTATTTCTTAATACATTTATCAACTGTCTATCTGTGCCAACTCTCTCCAGGACATCCTTATTTGTAACCTTTTGGGTCCAGCTTATCCTCTCCATTCTTCTCCAAATTCACATTTCCAATGCCTCCAGTTTCCTAATATCTTCCTTCCTTAAGGTCCATGTTTCATCCATACAATAGCGTGGTCCAAACCAAAGTTTTCACTATCTTTATCTTTGTGTCTTTCTTTAGACTTTTTGTTAATAGTTCTTTTCTACTACCAAAGGCCGCTTTTGCTTGTGCAATCCTACTGCATATTTCCGTCTCACATTTCCTGTCATCGGTTATAGTATGACCCAAATATTTGAAACTCCTTACCTCTTCCAATTTCGTACCATTTATTGTGATATTAACTTCACCTTTATTATTGGACACTCTCATAACCTTGGTCTTTTTTACATTAATCTTCATGTCATATCTTAAGGCCGTATCATTCAGCCTATCCATCATCTTCTGCAATCCAATCTCGCTGCTCGCTACCATTCCTTGGTCATCTGCAAATCTTACATCTTGTAACAAATTCCCTCCTACTTTTATTCCTTCTTCCATGTCTTCCATGGCTTCATCCATCATTGCCTCAGCGTAAATGTTAAACGGCAACGGCGAAATGCTACAACTTTGTCTTACTCCACGTCCAATTTCACCTTCTTCTGAGTATTCTTGTTGGATTTTGATTACTGCTTTTTGATTCATGTACAAGTTCAAAATTAGTCTTCTATCTCTCCAGTCAATTCCTATTCTTTTTAAGATATTCATCATCGTTATCCAATCAATCCTGTCAAAGGCCTTCTCGAAGTCTACAAAGCAATTAACCTAATAGCAGTAAATATAGTAGGCCTACAGCATAAGAATAGGTAGAACCAACGAATGTGCAAAGTCTGAGTAGGAGATACACTGAGACAGAAAATAACATTTAAAAGGAACGAGATAAACAAGGTGAGAATGAAATAAAAAATAGGAGAAAGAGAAGAGATTGATCTAAAAACAGCGATAGACCGAAAGCGAGAGAGAGAGATAGAGAAAGAAAAAGTTAGGTGGAAAAAGTGAAAGTGAAAGTTAGGTAAAGATAGAGAAGGGAAGAAAGAGAGAGAGAGAGAGAGAGAGAGAGAGAGAGAGAAAGTGAAAGGGAGGGAAGAGAGAAGAATAACGTAGAGCGAAACATTCAGACGTCACGTGTGTTCCTAGGATTGATATGCTCCATTCAGTGCGTAGCTGGAAGGAGTGCTTCGTCAGGAAGTGGAAGAATTGGGTGGGGTTGGCGAGTTGAATGGAGACATTATATGGGAATGAAGAGAGAAAAGAGTGCATGAAAAGTAGGAAAGAAAATAAAGCTATTCATCGAAGTCATCGATAGATATGGAGAGCAAAACATAAGACAGAGATACAGTGGAAAGGCATAAAGGAGTAGAAGTATTGAAATAGACCGTGGCCTACATTTAGTTATCCAAGAACAAATGAGACGAACATGAAGTTAGCATTGGTAGAGTATTAGCATAATACAATATAATCAGATAGAGCAATGACATATTTCCTGCATAACAGTCATTAAGATGGATGTAATATATGGATAAACAGGATTGCTTTCTCAAGGTATGACGCCCCTGCCCAGTAAATGTTAGTTGAAGCTGAGGAAGGCATAGGTGGCCCACCTCGTTATAAGCAGAATCCCCCAAGAGTAATGGTATATCAAAAGGAATGTTATAGATGATTTACAGATCCACTAACATGTGGACATGAAGAGGAAAACGGAAGCTGGAAATGAGTGGAGACGTTATGTACCATGGACCTGCCAATAGGCTGTTCACAAAGAGATAGAGAGGGAATATTATTATTTGGCACTTTAAATCATGCTCATTTAGTTAAATAGAGTAACATGGATATTGCCGTCCATTTTGGGCAGAATAAATGCAAATTTGCAGGTACAGCTTACTTATAATATTATGGTTATAGGTGTCTAGCTGACCGAGCTTGAATTAATTACGGACATGCTGATACTTCAGCATGCACTGATCTTGACGTTAAGTCAGCAGCAAATTAAAATATCTGTTCCTAAACAAAATCTGTCTACAAAAAACCTATTCATACAAATCTATCTAGAAAATGCCTATTCCTATAATATCAATTTACAAAATAAATATATACAGTATTCCTAAACAAATCTATCTAGAAAATGTCTATCCCTTCAATAAATTGAACCAGTAGGCTGAAGTCATGCTACGATGCAACTCATGTAATAAGAGGCATTATCGGCTAGGTTTTCAAATGCCAACCAATAAGTGCAGTGTTCAAATATGGTGCTTTTCTATGACTGCTGCGGTGAGTGACAAAACTGTCACTGAGTTATGTTTAATAACCAATTTTGATTCCGCTTTGAATTGCAAGTTGGTGATAAGTTACGTACCTTGCAGATAAAATACAATAGAGCATTACTAAGGCATATTTTGAAATAAAATTTAATAAAAGCAAGTAAAGTCTAAATAAAGTAAAACTGTTACGATGTACGAGTGAGAATTCACTCCCAAGTCCCTACAATAAAAATTGAAAACAAAACAGAAAAACCTTGCGCTTCTGAAGATTAGAAAATTCACCAGAGAAAAAAACCTCAACGGCGTTGAACTACCTAAAGATGCTTAACGAAATCGTCATGGAATTGCTTGTAATTATGCGAGAGTTGTTATGGTTTGCAATTTCTTATTCATGTTTTAAGCCCGTTTTGAATCGATTCACCGTGTTAAAACAGTAAACAGAAAAATTAAGCCTCCTTAAATATAACAATAATATCGCTGGCATTTTCCGACAAATATAATATTGTAAATTAATTTCAGGACACTCATAGATCAAAGTTCTTCGAATCATAAATGAAACCGAGAGCTCAGGAGATTGCGATATCGCGGAAGAAGAGAAAGTAAAGAAGAGAAGATAGTCAAAGCCGAGACAAATTGAGCAAAATATCAAGGAGACGAGAATATAGTGGGTAATGCAGTCTCAAAGATTAGTCACAAGTGAGTACCAGCCCTGCTATTGTAGCTTATACAATGCACATGATGTATTATATATAATATTTACGTATCGTGTGTTTTTTGCATCATTCTACTGGCCTGAACTTCAAGGAAATGTTTAGAAAGCCAAACATATGTTTTGAAGATATGTTTTCAAACATCTTAAAATAATTATAACTTCATTTTAAGCTTAAATTTTTCACAACGTATAAAATTATAAGTTATACATGCAGGCATATATAAGGTGTTTTTGAACTAGTACATAACTCTGAATATTTTCCGAAAGCTTTCAGCACTTACGTGCACTGTATAAGCCTATTTCACAAAGGAATTTTGATGTCAATGTCAAAAATTCCAACAACAGAGATAAAGTAAACACAAGTCTGATGCAAGATGTAACTTCCCAGAATATTAAAAGACACGGAACGGCCTATGTCTTACAGCTCTATGACGAATATTTGTCTACAAGCTTTCCTCTAACAAGTTCTTACTCCATAAAATCTTCTCTCCTTTAATCACCTACAGGTGATTAAAGTGAAGAAGTTTATACTCGCTGTAATCGATTCATTTCCAAGCAATTAGCAAAATAAGAGCTGACATTGATTAGTCTGATCAGCATTTATGCATCAGTTCAACAAAGGTTTTTATCAGTCTCTTTCAATTTTTACGAGCTCTCTTTTCTAAATATTCGTGAAACATGTCGCATAATTAAATACTTAAAGACAAAAAACTATTGCTAAATGCCAAAAAATTTCACGATATTAGGTTAAGGACTAAATTAATGTTAGTATTTTTGTTTCGAAACGTAGCATTTAAGGAGCGAGTCTTGCATTTACGAATACGTAGTTGGACTTCCTATCATGCAACCTACCTACCTCACAGATAGTTTCGTAAATTTTACAGATAATTAAGGATTAAACACACAAAATTACATAATGGAATGACCACTTAAATATTAAAAAAATTTCAATTTTTCTAAAACTAACCGGAAAAAGATTGACAGTTGCTGACCCTCACAATGGATTAATAGTCGCGCATTACTCATCAGGTTCGCCTAGTGGTTGATAGCTTAGTGCATTACTGATTTCATTGGAGCACGGGAAAGTCAATGTTACACTGAGTCAGAAAAAGCATAGACATTTTAAATAAAATGTAAGTAAAGCATTTCTTTGAATGTATATTTTTTAATTAAGAAGTTGTCTCAGTGAATTTGTGTAATCAACTGTTCTTATGTAAAGATTTTTACTAAAGAAAGAAGCAAATAAATGCATATCAAACTTTTCTCATTAAATTCTCTCTGTAATTAAAAGGCTAAAATTCATATGGCTTTACACCATTACGTACTGTATATTTCTGTCATCTATTAGCATAATTAGTATCTTCAGTTTATATATGTTACTTCAAATATATGATCATGCAATTATTTTCATGTTGTACCCCGGTGATCAGCATGGAAATAGTAACTTCATAAGAAATTCAAATCCTAAATTTTACGTGACATTATAAATCCTACAGTAAATCCCTTTCACATAACATACACACGTATTACTACGTATTGTTTAATCACTAGAGTCTAGACATCTACATGTACGTATGATTAAATGTTGCAATTTTAAAATAAACTGTAAAGCTCTGCCTATTTATCTATTATATTTATTTAAGAATATGTTAAAATAAGATAACAACAACTTTTTCTAGATGATTTGTATCTAGAGAGTAACCCGGGATGCACAGTGAGCCAGACATACGGACCATATTGGAGGATCGATCAATTGTGGCTCAAGTCAACTGACTAAAGAACGCAGCTGTGAACGACAAGGATGTGATACAGACCTAGCCAATACCTACCCGTCCATCAATGCATGTGATATAGACCTAGCCTAGTCCTACCAGTCCAATCAATGTATGTGATATGGACCAGCCTAGTCCTACCCCGTCCATCTATGTATGTGATATAGACCTAGCCTGGTCCTACCAGTCCATCTATATGTGAGATATAGACCTAGCCTAGAGCTACTCGTCAATCCATGTATGTGATATAGACCTAGCCTAGTCCTATCCGCCCATCAATGTATGTGATATAGACCTAGCCTTGTCTTATCCGTCCATCAATGTATGTGATAAAGACCTAGCCTAGTCCTACCAGTCCACTCAATGTATGTGATATAGACCTAGCCTAGTCCTACCCATCAATCAATGTATGTGATATAGACCTAGCCTAGTCTTATCCGCCCATCAATGTATGTGATATAGACCTAGCCTAGTCTTATCCGCCCATCAAGGTATGTGATATAGACCTAGCCTAGTCCTATCCGTCCATCAATGTATGTGATATAGACCTAGCCTAGTCCTATCCGTTCATCAATGTATGTGATATAGACCTAGCCTAGCCCTACCCGTCCATCAATGTATGTGATATATACCTAGCGTAGTCCTACCCGTCCATCAATGTATGTAATATAGACCTAGCCTAGCGCTACCCGTTCATCAATGTATATGATATAGACCTAGCCTAGCCATATCCCGTCAAAAAGTATATGACAGCCGATTAAACTGCAACTTCTGGCTTAAGTTTAACGTAATTGTTTTAAATATTGTTAAGAAAAGCATAACATACCTCACAATGTATGTCCAGTGTCCATACAGTATGTAGTATTGGGAAAATACGGCTTCTGATGTAGCTTTCAGTAAATCTTAAAAATGTTGTCTCTGTTTTGTCCAGGAACAATGAAGAATAAATAATCGTTAACTGTAAGTGTAGTAAGAGGCGACTGAGCAAGATATGGGATTATCAAAGGGACTTTTAATATAAATAATAATGTTAAAAAATAACTGACATAAAGTCCGTTTCTCATCTAGTCATGATGGCAGGGACGTTCCAGATCAGATATTTGTGCAAACCAATTCACAAAAATACTTCCAAAGGAATACAACTTGCCGTAATATGAGTAATTTCCTTATCACTGTTATACCTTTCATGTTTAAATATGGACAGAAGGTTGTCACTCCAGCTATATGAAAACTTCGTTGTGTGTCCCAAATAAATCGATCATGGCCAGACTGTATATCATAGATGTTCCGTTCAGAACAGAGCTAACGATACAGTCTGCAGCTCGACTATGCGATCTTCATATTTGCTTCAGTGATGTTGTTCTGATAGTAAGCGACCTTGATTAATTAAAATACTGGACATCGACTGTGGATCCTCTTTGGAGAAAATCGACTAAAAGGCCTTGAGACCAATGACCTTTCTGATTTTCTGGAGGTCAATGACCTTTATTTATACGGGTGATGTTTAAGTCGGGATACCAGTTTTATTCTATATCGTTTTCGATACCATGAATTCATTTTAAAAGTTAAGCGCTTACAGTGAACTTCGCATTTGTAAGGCTATCTAACACTTTTAATATCAGATGTCTAATTATTGAGCAGTTCAGTTAATTATCAATTAATTGTCACAAGTCCTGTGAATGTCTGAGATTTTGTATTCTGGTAAGCTCTACCGGGAATTGATGCCCCGATAACAGGAACAGCCAATTAAAATTTCATCACTTTTTTTCTAACTCATTTGCACATTGAGCTATATAGATATGATATATACAAATTGTTTATATTTTTGTGTTTATTTACAGCGTAGCACTCGCCGTTTATTACTAGTGGTGTTACATAGTATTACCTGTATTACATGAGCTTTCAAATGACTTGTCACAGATAAAAGAGGACTTATAAAGCTAATGTTAACATCAGTTTCCTCACTCGAAAGCGATGTCAGTGACGGACGAACACAGGATTTGAACCCCGCACATACTGATCCGCGGTTGAATATCTTACCGACATCAACAATGGCTCCAGTCATTGCGCTCAGATGGAATCCCCAAAATAACTTTCAAAATACGTGTACGAAATTAATCTCTTTCTTTTTTATACGTAATCTTTGGACTAGTTTCCGGAATTCTGGATCTTACAACTTTTAATTGTTAGTATTTATTTTGATCTCGTTGTCTTGGGCTTGACTTCGTACTCATCGCTGTTGTTGTTGCTGTTGTTGTGACCGGATGACAATAGCCCCTTCATTATTTGATTGTTATTGTTGTTGTTGTTGCTTCTGTACACACCATAGAGAGGTAAAGTTTAAAGCTATTTAATACTGTACTGCTGTCTAAATTCCTCATGTCCACCCTCAACCTTTATTAACTGGTAAATTTTTAGAGTTAAAGAGTGTTTGACATTGGTTGTCTGATTCAAGCTGGCTAAGGTAGTATCGAATTAATGAATCTTCAAATGATCTCCACCTCAAAGATTACACAATGCAGTGCTGCAAGAAGCACGAAACACCTAACATTCAGCACTTAATATAAATTAGTGACTATTAAATATAGCACACTGAACAATAAATATTTAACAGAACGCAGAAACACAGAACGTATCACTACACACTCCACACACAGCACTAAAGCACTCAACACAGAGCACTGAGCACTAATACACAGCACTAAACACTAAGCACACAGCACTAAACACTGAACACATAGCACTAAGCACTCAACAAATGGCACTAAGCACACTACACATAGCACTAAACACTAAACACAGAGCACTAAGCACTCAACACAGAGCACTAAGCACTCAACACAGAGCACTGGACACTCAACACAGAGCACTGGACACTCAACACAGAGCACTGGATATTAAACACTGAACATTAAGTACAGGATAGAGTACAGTGAATACTGAATATTGAGCAACGAATACTGAACACAAACATAGAAAACAGAACACTGAACACAAAACACTAAACACTGAACATTGAACACTGAACAATGAACACAGAATACTGAACACAGAAAAATGAACACATAACACTGAACAATGAACACTGATCCCAGAACATAGAACACAGAACACTGAACACAGACCACTGAACACAGACCACTGAAACTGAACACTGAACAATAAACACAGAACACAGAACACAAAACACAGAACACCGAACAAAGAACTCAGAAAAACTGAACACTGAATACTAAACACAGAACACAGAACGCAAAACACAGAACACTAAACACAAAACACTAAACAATGAACACTGAACAATGAACACTGAACAATGAACACTGAACACTGAACACCGAACAAAAGAACACTAAACACAGAACATCGAATACTGAACATAGAACCTAGAACACCGAATACTGAACACAGAACATAGAACACAGAACACAGAACACAGAAATCAGGACATAGAACGCAGAACACTGAGCACAGAACACTGAACACAGAACACTGAACATTGAAACCAGAACACAGAACAGAGAACAATGAACACAGAACACAGAACACTGAACACTGAACACTGAACACTGAACCCAGAATACAGAACACAGAATACTGAGCAAAGAACACAGAACGCAGAGCTCTGAACATAGAACACTGAACATTGAACACTTAACATTGAACACTTAACACAGAACACAGAACAATGAACACAGAACATTTAAAACTGAACAATTAACACTAAACACTGAACACAGAACACAGAACACTGAAAACTGAACATTGGACAAAGAAAACATTAAACGGAGCACAGAAAGCTAAGAACAGAAAGCTGAACAATGAGCATTGTAAACTAAGGTCTGAACACTTAATGTCTCTCATCAAGGCAATGACCTAGAATCCATAAGTTTTATTTGCTTACACGGAGTTTCCCTGCATTTAACAGCCACCACAATCGAGGCTCTATAAGCCCCAAGGCAAGAATTATTTTGATAATAAATCAGTCTCAGCATGTCACTTAAGCTCCGGCCTATTAAACGGTTGAGATCTAGCTGATGAAGCTCATGGATAACATTCCTAAAATTTTCACTGCACTCCAGATTCAGCAGAGCAGCAAAATTTCTTCAGACAGTCGCTGTCTTAAAACATTATTCAAAAACTTCTAAGGTGCCGTTGTGTCCCATTTTACAGGGTTGGCATAGAGCAGGGTTGTATTTTTTGCGGGGTTGGGGGATTCATTCCCCCTTGGCAGATATGTGGACCCCCTGCACAAATTTTTAACCCCCCCAGTTTTAACCTAGACCCCCCGCCTAATGACTCCTTTGGAAAATTTTATAAAATACAACACTGGCATAAATGTATTTAAATAGAAAGTGAAACCTAAAGGTCATCTATCTTTCCGTCATACACAACCAAGTGTAAACAATCGGTTTTATGAGTCCATCCGAGTGAGAAAAATTCACGTCGTAATGAAGTTTCGAACTTGCCTTCTCACTTTAGGCATTCTACCACTGCTACCACTGCGCCACAAGGCCCTACCTTCCAATAACCTACTATCAATTATGATGCAGTATTATTTTTATATTTAGATGTTTACTTCAAATAATAACAATTCTTTAGCGTTCATTTCAAATGAATTTTAAATTCAAATTTTTAAACAAAAGATATCAGTTAAAAATTTCTTAGCTGCACCATTCGTATTAGCTATTGTTTATTTTTATTATTTTCTTTCAGCTGGTGGTCTATCAAAAACCATTACGTTTAAATGATATGTCCTATTTGGGTAAAAACTTGTGTTCTTTTTAAATACATTTAATTTCAATAGTAGTTTCAATATATAATACAAATTTCTATTCATCTTAAACTTCGTCTCATTCGTCCTTTCACTCCCTTCTTATGAATACTGGGTGTACTCAATTCCAGTCAATCCTATCCTCCTCTAATTAACTCCATGTGTTCGGAGGTACAGGACAAGGTCGATATCATGTTCTGATAAACTATGATTCGATCAAGGTTATAAACTGGAGGCTTCAGTGTTTAAAATATCGCAGTAGACAGAGCATAAAATCGCTAAATGTAAACATTTTCGCGGATGGTTTGAATTAAATGACACAAATTCTAAAATAAGTCATACAATTTCTGCTCTAAGTTTCAATCTACCATGGGCAGTTTGAAGTAACGTTTCTTCTTATTGGTACAATTATTGTCATTCAGTACGTTTAAACGATTTATGTTAGTTCGGTATGTTTAAGTGATTTAAATTAATACTAATGAAAAACATGAACTAACTACTTTACCTGTAAAAGAATTAAATTTTATTTCAGTTCTATAAAAAAATTTACAGGATAGGAATTATTAAATATGGTTAACTTGGTGCAATAATGTATCAAATTTAATTACTTACATCTGTGAAATTATTGGAGATTTGTTCTGTTTAGACGGCTGTGTTTAGCAGCATGGAAACATGTTCAAGTCCTCATTGATTGATTCATACGTAGCCTATATGAATGGGTTCACTGGCGAATGCATAGCACACATTAATCAATCAATCAATCATTAAGAATTTAACGTCCGGTTCCTCGTCATGAAGCAATGTCAGAAACGTCCCATGCAGAATCTACACAAACAGGCGCCAAAGCACCAAAAGATGACGACTGAGAACACAAAGGCCATAAGAAAAAGCGAGATCGAAAGAGCGCAAGCCCCAAATCCAAATGCCTAATTCTAATTATATATAATTGCCACCCGTTTTAATCCCAACCGGACAGTCGCTGGAAGTGTCCCTTGTGGTGCTAGGTGGACGTTAAACTAAGCTTTATAAGCTTTTTAGTGCATCGTATATTTCTGATAACTTCTACAAGTTCTGTTAATTACTTTTCTGTAATAATAAAGCCGAACACAAATGACTTGTTTTGCTATATATTGAAGCTCATTATATACAGTGATGTCGTAAAATTCATATTACGCTTAGAAAAGCTAGAATATTTTGTGCATAATATTGTCGCTGAATAATGTCGCTGAATATATTGTATCGATAGTAAACAGCATTAACTCATGTGCTACATCTGGCGAATATCAAGACGAAAATTACATTGTACAACTGTGCAGCAAAAGCAAAAACATCTTATAATTGTCTACCGTTTGTCTAAACCGGTTTTCTAGTTTGTAACCTGCAGATTTATAATAAGCTATGAGAATGAATGAGTCGACTAATTCTGTTACGTTGAATGACGAATTTGCAAATGAATCCATTATTGAATTAAATTTCAAATTTGGCATCACTCTTATTATTGTACTGATGAAAGGTTGTTTCTCCGGCTTTTCTTTGACTGCTCTGAAATACTCTGGGTACTTATATTTATTTGGCGAAAGGGTGACGTTTAATTTTACATGAGGCAATCATCTGGATGCTGATCAGAGACGTCCCTAATTATTAAATAACCAATATTAGTCAATTTGTCTAATTATTTATATTACACAACGCACGTAATCTAATTGAATTTTAGATTCTGTGAGATCTTAACTTCAAATCTAAACTTAGCTGGATAGATCAGGTAGATTAGATCTCTGTGCACTGATAGATCAGATTGATTAGATCTCAGTGCAATGATAGATCAGGTTTGATTAGATCTCAGTGCAATGATAGATCAGGTTTGATTAGATCTCTGTGCACTGATAGATCAGGTTGATTAGATCTCTGAGAACTGATAGATCAGGTTGATTAGATCTCTGTGCACTGATAGATCAGGTTGAATAGATCTCTGTGCACTGACAGATCAGGTTGATTAGACCTGTATGCATTGATAGATCAGGTTGATAATATCTCAGTGCACTGATAGATCAGGTTGATAATATCTCTGTGCACTGATAGATCAGGTTGATTAGATATCTGTGCACTGATAGATCAGGTTGATTAGACCTGTATGCACTTATAAATCAGGTCGGTTGTATCTTCTCGGAGAATATTACTAGGAAGTATGATACTTTACAGTATATTGACAATTTAGATTTAAATTATACAATGAATTCATTTTTTGACTGCCTCTATTTGATATACTTTAAAATCTATACCATCCAACGCCTGAGCATTTCCGGTCATTGAATTTGTGACTCGAGAGCATATACACGTATCTAACTGATAAACACAACATCTCTTTCCAGTCTGAGCTGCATCATGCAAAGGCTTGTTGGAATGTTGTTCGACAGCGGATCATGAAATGCAAGGTTTAAATCCAGAGCTATCTCCGTCACTGACAAACTATCGAGCTGAAAACTGACCTTAAACTTGGCTTTAGCTTCTAGTCACTGTGTCACTGAGAATCTCATTGAAGTCTATTAATTAAACCGATGTGCAGGATTAAATTACAATGTACATTATATATACACTGTATATATATGCATGTATACATACATATATATGTATAGATACTGTATATCTATACATGTATACTTTAATATATAGATAATAGATATATATATATATATATATATATATATATATATACATGTATATATATATATATATTGCAGAATGAATATACTCATCAATATATATATATATATATATATATATATATTGATGAATGAGATATATATACATATATATATATATATATATATATATATGTATTCTAGATATATATATATATATATATATATATATATATATATATATATATATATATATATATATATATTTATATATTGATGAATGAGATATATATATATATATATATATATATATATATATATATGTACTCTAGATATATATATATATATATTTATATATATTTATATATATATATATATATATATATATATATATACTGCTGTTCCCCGTGTTGTGCACGGGTGTGATTGGACCACTGCAGAATAGGACGACCGTAAACATTCTGCTACGTGTACGTGAAAGGAGACTAAGGCAGGAGCTGAGGATGGCTAGAGGGGACCCACCTCACCATGAAATATTTTTCCCCCAGGATTAGATGGTAATTAATCCATCTAACTGAGGAAGGCAACCGGAAACCACCTCAGAAGCTATACTTTTCCCAAGATATAGGCTACATAAGGAATGGATAAGGCAAAGATTTGTGAAGGGACTAGTTTGTTGATCATTTGAGCGCTGAAGAACAAATATAGACCACAAATTGTGAAGCAAATTCAACTTAACCAAACCCAAACCAAGGGTCAACCCAACCCACGTTGATCTCTGAGAGACACTGATTGATTGTTAGGTCTAATTGCGTCACTGGCAATGCGTCCTTTTGTTACTACCATATTTGATTCTAGATTATTAATTTACATGTAGTGCTGTTACTGCATTCTGTGTAAAGAAATTTCGACAAGTATCCTCAGGTTTTTTCAATTTTATATATGACTCCATTGTTAGTCTGGTTAACCACATGACATATCCAATGTGCTACTGAGTTTCCTCTATTATATGATGCTTATTGTTGTTTTCGTTATTTCCTTCACTCCGCGTGTTTATCAACAAACTGGATTTTTGGACTGGTTGATGCATTGATGAATTGAACACAATGATAACTTAACTTTTTGATTAACATAGCTGCATCTCAAAAAAGTTAGCCTTTACAAGCCTCTAAAGGTTGCACCTTCTTCGGTATACGATATTGTGGTCTTAATCTATTACTTAAAACACTAAAAGTGGCAGTTCATTATACAAATTCAACTCCATTTTATAGCAATTATATATGTATACATTACAAATGCATACCATCATTAATTACACAGAAAATTCACATTAATTAATATATAAGTATATACAGAAATGAGCTATTAAATTGTTCTCAAGGCAGTTTGTATTATTGCACGTACATTTATAAGGGATAATTTGTGCTTGAATTAACATCAGTCTCACGTAAAGCCGCATAATAAATTTACAGAGACGTGTGAAAAACAACAAGAGCCGACTTATACATTTTAGTACGAATATTATTAAAACAGACTCTGCTAGTTTTTTACCTAATTACAGAAGCCCCATTAACAATTGTCATTAGAAATATGTTTGTACACATAAGTCAGTTTGAGAGATTAGTCGTATTAGCAGGAATATCATTCTGCTATATACGTAACTTTATAAAACATCATTTTCAAGGAATGAATTTGAAAGCCATCACTTGAAAACTTGAAGTTAACTTTTGATGCGGAAAGTTGGAGTAGCGTAAGAGATAGAGCCACTCTCTATGTCTAATGTTCTTACTAATTGATAGGTCGAAGGGACAAAATCATTCACTCAGACTTGTTTAAAGGTACCAGTAGATTTTTCTTCAATAAACAAATTGAATCCGTCAATAAGGACTTCTCTATTTTCTTTTCCCATTCAAGGCCGTTTATAGCTTTAGAAAATGGCACTTCTGAAAACCCTCTATTAACATTTTCATTCACAACTTTGTCGCCTTTCGCAACACCGCACAATACTCTTATAAATTTCTGCTATACCAAGCAACTATATTGGTATAGGCAGCGGATAAACGGCGATATAGCTAAGCCTATATTAAATAATCTAACATTTCAAAGATATCTGCATATCTATAATTATGAATAGAATCCAACTCTCACATATTATCCGCGATATTATACCTGGATGTGAGAACTGACGTTAAATTGTTATATCATTTTAAGAATATTGATGTATGACTAGGAGGAGCTCGTCACCGCTTGAGAGTTATTGTCATCGATGTATTTATCGAAGGATCTCCTCCTGGCGTTCATGAAGAAATTGGCGACGGTCGAGACCTTCAAACCGAGCTGCTCCGCTATGGTCGACTGTACCTCTTTGTTCGGTCTGTGCGTTTCCTTGAAGATTGCCATCAAGGTTTTTCGCTGTATGTCGGTAAAGACGAGTCGTGCTCTTTTATTCGACTGACCTGAGTTTCGAACTCCGACTGCTGAGCGTGGTGTGATGTCTCTTGACCGACAAGCTACACAATCAATAAATCACGTTATTTGATTTGAGTAAAACATTCGTTGATACGCTCAGAATATTGGTTATGGCTAGCTGAATGTGTAGTAGTGATTAGTCCAGGTGTAGCTTGTACGTCTTAAAAATATCTCCAATATTCACTTGTATACATTTAAGGTTTGGTTAAGCGTATACCAAGCGGCAAATGAATTGTAATAATGCTATACTCTCTTTCGACTAAATTTTCAACCTCCTGGTGTAAGGGATAGAAGATTTCGAGAAACGATAAGCTTACTAAATCTAGAAAATACCTGGATGCTACCCTCAGGTGATTATGAGTTTGATACTAAAACAGAATGCAACCGCGCTTAGCCAATTCAAGCGCTGCATCAGCAGAAGAAAAGCATTTTATTCTCTAATCGTCACGCTCCAATGCTTGACACATAATAGAGCGCGCAAGGAGATTGTTTGTTTGATGCGCCGAGGTTTTTAGCATTGAAGCGTGAACAGTATCGTGACACAAGGAGACTGGAGACTGCACAAAGCGCAATCGATTGGAAGAGAGGTAAGACCGGGCACTTGAGGCCCTGACATGCAAACCAGTCTTTCCGTTCTCCGAGACAAAAGCCTCCGTACCACAATTTCTGCGCTTACCTGTCTACAACGACTTGAATAAGTTGCGGTAAATAGCAATGGCAGACTGGAGTCCGTGATGAATTGAATTTATAATGACGCTATTATTGAGGCATTAGTGCTGAAGACTAATACAAGTACAGTATCAATATTAGTACGATAATAATTATATTTATACAGTAACAATAATATTAGTTTATTAGCTGCACAATATCTATAAACTAAATGAATTATATTAGAGACGCTTTTCATTTCAAATTATCTTTGCCTAGAACATTATTCGTCATATTTTATTTCCTCCTGTTTTACGTTTTAAACATATTTCCTGAGGCAGATTTAAATACACATTCGCGTATTATTAATACAAGCTTTTGTGTGTTTGACGCAGGCAATCTTACCATAGAAAATAAGGCACATTAAACGCAGGCTTTCTCCAATTTCATCCTTGGATGAGGGAACCGATTTTAAGCTTGCATTAATACATTAATAATCAAAGGTGTATCCCCATGTTGTGCTCGGGTGTGGTTGGACCACTGCAGAATAGGGCAACCGCAAACAATCTGCCGCGTGTACGTAAGAGGCGACTAAAGGCCGGAGCTGAGGATGGCAAGAGGAGACCCACATCACCGTGAAATAATTTCCCCCTTGATTAAATGGTAATTAATTCGTCTAACTGAGGAAGGCAAAGGGAAACCACCCCAGAAGCTATACTTTTCCCAAGATATAGGCTACTAAAGGTATGGATAAGGCATAGACTTTGTGAAGGGATTAACTTCTTGATCTAAGAAGTGCTCTAATGGAGCGAGAAAGTAGACTTTGAGTATGAAAATGTACCTTGGACCTGCCAGTTGGCAGTGCACTAAAGAGAGAGCGAGTGAGAGAGAATCAAAGGTCTAACACATTGCCTGAGCGAGGTTTACTCTCATCAAAAAAGTCATCTTGTAAGTTGCAAAATATCGACCACCGTGACTTATTTCAACGTAACGTAACCATTTAAAAAATACCGGTTGTACATCAGCATCATCATCACTCTAATAATCATCATCATCTACTTCTTCAATCTTCTTTTTTCAGACGTAGTGTCAATAAAAAGAAAGAAGGAATCGGGATTAGGGTCGAGATTATAGAACTTAAGTGGCCACCAACCGAATCCCCTTTCTGACTTTGGTTTGGTTTATAGTGCTTTGTCACCTTTTACAACAAGTGCAATCTATGGTTGGTCTGATCTTCAGCAAACCGAACACAACACGGGTAACACGACTAGTATACGAATTAGTAACAGTATTTGCATTTGGTGTGATGTTTGAACCACTACCAAAGATATACCAGTAGTATACTGCCCGTATCGTAAGAGGTAAATTAACAATAACTACAAAGGCACAAACAGGCAGTATTTTGGTGGTTCTGTGGAATTGTATTTAATAGTTTTTCCTACTACACTTCATATTGAATAAAGACCATATACCGGGATGATCACCGCTGAAACTGTATATTTAACAAACTAAAACCGAAGGTTAGTAGTAGCACAGCCATTTAAATTGGATTAATTTAGAGATAGAGTGCTCTTAAGAGAGCATGCGGTCAATTATAGCAATGTTCAACTTTGACGTGCCATGAGGCAGAACATTAAAGAAAGAGTGAAAGGTCATTAATTGTTGATGTCTTTATAGTGACTACAGTTCATTGAACTATCAAAGCAAAACCATAACTTAATTAATGATTTTAGTTAATAGGCCAACTTATATCATGTTATCTTTGTAATAAAACACGTAAGATGCCAGCTACCTTAGTACCTATATCTTGTATTCTCTCTTTCTCTTTCAATCCTCTTTCATCTATACGCCACTTCCTACTCTCTCTTGCCATTCTCTGAAATCGTCTCTCGGCTATAGATGGTGGCTTTAAACTTACTGCGACATTTATGTGATTCGTTCTTCACGCAATTACGTCAGCTAAATTGTTATCTACGCCGTCATCTATCTCTCCAGTCCCGTCTACGGCCACCTTGGGCCGATTGTTTCTCCATTCAGACTCCACTGCTGCAGATAGGCTAATGAAGATACGGAAAAATACCATCTACTGTGTAGTAGTCTATATAGCGCAGTGCCATATTGGACCAAAACACGAATTCTTGCAATGTATACTATATCGGTACGTTAGCTCTCACTATCACTCTAACTTCACTCTCTCTCTCACTTTCTCTCTCCCTCTTACTGCACTGCCTATTGGCAAGTCCATGACATATAATTAGTGCATATATTTCTATACTTTGCTTTTCTATTCATATCAACATACGAATTTATAACAAAATTACCCAGCATCCCTAGCTTCGTCCTCTAATATTTTTCTTCCAATCTTTCTTTAGTTATCTATTTTAGCAAACCATTACCTCTCAGGGCGTGATCCGTATAGTTCTTCTTTTTATTCTCTATGCCATTTATCAGCTATATATTTATGTATATGATATGTAGAACTATATCAATTCTTGGAACCAAATACCTCCCGATATCCGCAGTTCGAGGTCCCTAGCTGAATTCACTAAAAGTTACAAATGTACTGTACATTGTTTGATGGTTTGTAAATTTCAAAATTTTAGTTTTTTTGATGTACATGTCCAGCTAGAATTGTTACTAAGCTAAAGTGTGTATTTAAGTTGATTTTGCATTATACAAGACATTAATATAGCTGTAGACGGTGGTCAGCTAGGTAAGATATATATATCATCTTCCCTGACGGCCGTTGTTCTAGTTTCGACAGACTGTTTGATACCCTGTGTTTCTGGGAATTTTTTTATATTATTTCCTTTAAATGTTTATTTCTATTTGTATTTGTCAGTGATTTGGTGTTGATGCTGAAATAAACACATCTCTCTCTCTCTCTCTCTTATGTAAACCCCATAGAGCACTTCTTCGTTATTTTGTCAGTCCATAAATCTTTTCCATTCTTCTCCATAGCCACATTTCGAATGCTTCCAGTTTCCTTATATCCTCATCAAAACTGTACAAGAGAGTGATCTGCAACGAAGTCCTACAATCTTTATCTTCATGGATTTCTTCAATTTTTTTTGTTAGTTGTTCTTTCCTCTTACTGGAGGCATTTTTTGCATGAGCAATTCTACATTTTACTTCAGTTTCACGTTTCCCATCTTCTGTTATAGTATGTCCTAATATTTTAATCTGTTCCAACTTCGTATCGGTTATTTCTTTAAAAAAACGCTTGACTCCTCCTTTTTAATACGCCCTCAGAACTTACGTTTTCACAGTATTGATTTTCATTTGATATTTTAATGCTGTAGAATAAAGTTTGAATATCTCAGGCTATTGTTAATATTTTCAAATAAAACATTTACCAGTTACTAAAGGACTGAGAATATACAGAAGATGCCCTATCTGATTCGTGAATCCTTCCACTATGGAGCACAGAACCCCCTTCATGTTTTCAGCCTGATTAATCAAGCCGACCAATCAGCAAGAAGCTAAGAAAAAAGTCTTATCTCCAATTCCATCCATTCATCCATCTACACTTCCTTTACACCGTACATTGCTCAGAAAAACAAACTTTACAGTCAACGATGAATCTCATTTATCAAAATTCTCATTATGATTAATACGACAACTGTAAACGTTCGTAATCGGCTTAAACAGGTGGAGAAAGGATATTTCTACATTTGTATCTTCTCTTCTTCTTCGCTCGAATCCCAATTTAACTAGGGTCGGGATATGAATGGACCTTCTAAACTCTCCTTCTCCCATACCATATCAGAGTCTTTTCCATTCGTATTAGATAATTTTGTAGCAATTTCTAGAGCCTAGGCGCTCACCAACCGAATGCCCTTTCTGACGTTGGTTTGGATCTTAGTGCTTTAGTCGCCTTCTACGACACGTGCAGTCACCGGTTGGGTTATTCTTCAAACAACCCGGACACATCACGGGGAATTTCTACATTTGTATCAAATAGTTTAATGAAAATTAAATACATCGGACTCTAGGTACCACTAATTGAAATTGGTACTACTGAGTCTTCTGCTTTGGAAATTTACTACTTAACTTACTGAATTGTAACAATTTATTGTAAATTATGTTAGCAGATTGTAGATCCGATGTTCACAATCTCGTTCCTTAAACTCAATTCCAATGATCATCGAGTTGACTAACCGCAAATATTTATCAAGCCTTAATAAAACCTTTATTTTCTCAATATTATGCTTGTTGCCCATTGCTTTCTACAGCTCTAGTTAAGCGCAGTTTAACTACAGGAGCAGTGTGCCTCTGGTCTGTTCTATATAGACCTGTATACATAAAATTTAACTGTAAATTTATTTTAATTAGATTTTATTTCTACGGAAAACACGACAGAAGTTCTTATTCTGGACTTATCTAAGGGAGGAAGAACTAGCCAACACCGATGAAAACACAGTTAATTTCTAAAACAACGCCAGTGGAAGAGCGTGAAGTGGAAAATTAAAAGTTTCTAACTGACCGGATACTAAGTCGTAAAGCCGACATTAACGCAGTTCGAGTGATCGGCAGGCAGCATTAACTCTACATCTGAAATGACTTTGCGATCTTTGAGTTTCGTTCCGACGATGTCCGATCGGGACATTGCGAAGTATAGCGACCATTAGTCAAGTCCTCCTCACCCCTGTTATCCTGGCCGGACTGCCTCTCAAGCCGGACTTAGGTTTCGGATTGGATTGAGAGGGGGGCGGCAAGAGTCCCTAATGACCGAGACAAGAAGCTCTGTTCTGTGATTGCGTTGCTTCTCATGACAAAGAATGTCGCCTAGACCCACCCCACTGAGCCACAAACCACATTTTCACCTCCCCTACAGCATTTCAGGTTTTTAAAATATTTTTTTCGTTTAGAATTTCAATGATGAAAATCCGATAAATTTGCAATTTCGTCAAAACCTTTTCTGTCGCTAATTTAGCTCGCTTTTTATAGATTTTACGGCCTTAGATAGTTATAAAATTATTAACTCATTACTGCTTTGTAGATAATTTACAGCTGCTTATGGGATTTATATAAATGGATCTTGTAATACCATTGAATTGCAGAAAACATGACAAATAATGTGCATTATAATAAACTGATGCTTTAAAAAGGAAGCATATAATATCCTCGCATAGGGCCTATCTATTGTGGTTACATAACTGTCTTTACATTATCTACACATATAGTAAGAAAATTTTGTTACCCTTACAAATTCTTTAAATAAAATATATTTATGTTGCACATATTTCTTTTCGCTACTCTTGAATCCACTGTATACGAATGGTTGAGGTCAGCAATCACGAGCGACTTGAGAGGAACAAGAAATATGCGGTGTATAAAGTGACAGTGATTATGAATGATAATATTGATTCAAAAATTTAATATCCCTTATATCCGTAATTTTAAATATTTTATATAATGCTATACTAAAGATGAAGTACAGGCTATTTAGGCCTGATTGTGTTAAGTTAAGCACTTCGCTAGCATAAGTTAAAATCTGTATTGCATTGTTTCTAGGAAATGCGCTGTTTTAGGCAACTAAGCTTTTTAAGACATTAGAGAGTCTAGAGGTCTTGAATTTCATCAGCAGTAAAGTTACAATTATATCTTATCAGGCCGTGCTATGTAACAGCTAAGGCTCGTACTTTCAGAGAGAAAAAAGTAAGAAAAATATATAATACATTTGACAAACCCTCTTAATTAATGTGATTTGTAATTTAAGAATAATCAGCAATGAGTTGACCCTATTTGCTTAATATCCTTATAATTAATGACATTCAAACAAGATACATTGACTATGCTGAAAGTAGAAATGGTGGAAATGTATGAAAGCTATAAATATACCAGACACAGTCACTGTACTATTAATGTACTCTACAGTCACTGTACTATTAATGTACTCTACAGTCACTGTACTATTAATGTACTCTACAGTCACTGTACTATTAATATACTCTACAGTCACTGTACTATTAATGTACTCTACAGTCACTGTACTGTACTTTTACTGTACTGCACTGTTAGGATAAACTGTATGTATCGTTTCTAGATTGAAAATCTGTTACTCGTTAGAAACCTATCACTGCAGATTGCTAATAGTTTGGTATCATATTTTGCTGGGACGGTAGCCAAAGGCATCTTTAGACGTAGACACTGACGCTAAACTCGCCCAAGGTGACGTTTAGCTAATGAGCATTAATACAAGTAACTAATAAAATTATAGGATAATAATTGGTGGATGAAATCTAGAAAATGTCTAGATTTCATCCACCAAAGATTCCATCCTCCATTTAATGATAAAGAGTAGTATGGAACAGTAGAAAGTCCCAGTCATACTTTAAAACATTACAGAATATACGCTACTTTGAAATAATTATTGTTAACTGACTAAGAAAAGCATTCAGAAAATAATGTGCTTAATTCCATTAAAGAATTTCGTAATAGAAGTTAATTTCATAAAAGAAGGATATCACCATATACCTATACTGAGATAAAATAACAAAAAGTGATATAATACGGAGAAAGAAAGAGAGAAGAAAGAAAGTAACGAGAAAATAGGGCCCAAGACCGAGAGAAAGAAAAAGTTGAGTGAGAAGAAGAATTGGAAACTGAAAATCAGAAGCGTAAGATGTAAAATTATAGATTTTGCTTTAATTTGTTGCGAAACATATTTTCAAAAAAAAATTGGTGTTACTCTAAATCGAATTGGATTGAAAATTGTTTTAAAAATGCATAGAATAACAACAAACTAGAAAAGGGGTGAAAATAGAACTTGAACGTGATTAATAAAAGTCAATTAAATGTGATAAAGTAGATGAAGAATAGAAAAGAAATGAACAAATGCACAGATATAGAGAGCTTTAGGACGAAAGTTTGCTGGGCAGTGGAGTGAATGTCACGGGATGTGCGAACAGGGACGGGATGAGCTCACGTGGATTAAGCGAGGGATTTAAGTAAAGACACTGGGAAAACTGATAGACTAAATCCAAGTCTGTGATTAGACTACTGACACTAAAATTTTACAAAGGCTTTAGATGTGCAGCCAATTTTTCAATAAACAGGGTAATGCAAAAATTATTCAAATAGCAACAATCAAAGCAGAATAGTTTTGTATTGTTGATGTTTATTTCTTAAGCTTACTTATTTTTTCAGATAGTCAAATTACTAGCTTAGAAACCAGAAACCTAAAGTACAGTATCTCTCATTTTCCACAGGCTAATTAACATAACTAACTTTGTAAGAAAGAACTGAAAAAAGTTAACTTTCAGGGTATATCCATTGAAGATATGCAATCATTATATCAAATATCTTTCAAATATGAAAAATGAGAAAGTAAACTTAATGATTCCAAAGGGAAAAATTTTTGCGATATAGTTTACACGTTTGGTTCTTGACTTTAATGAGACAGGTAAAGCAGGTTTTTAGATATCGAGGACCACTACGTGAGGCACATTGTGATTCTAAGCATTGTAGAGTAGTCTACTTTAAGATTGTGAGAAAACTAAGTGTCGTAATGCTTACTGAGATAGTTACAATTAAACCGAGAGTTGAAGTTCAAATGAGATAAGCATATAATGCTGATGGAATGACCAGGGAGAGAGAGAGAACTATGTTTCTTTCTATGCACTCAAAATGTACAGTGACATACACAAACAATACCGTCAAAGAGGTCACAAATAACCTATCTAGTTGACCACCCCTCAATCATACAAATTGAAAAATAACTAGGCAAACGGAATAAACATGCAATACAAGTAAAAGAGATCCCAGTTGATAAAGTTCAAAAAATAAAATAAAATAATTAATAAAATGAAGTTCAAAACGTTTCGTTGAAATAATAACAACAGAAATTTAAAAAGAGAAGAGTAGTTTCCAGCACTAGGATGGGCGCTTGTGTTAGAGGGATTGGGCGGAAAGGGAGAACCGGTCGGAGAGCAAGGAGGCAGTAGGTCACTGTGGGATGAAGTGACGCGAAAGACGTAACGCAATGCGATTACACGTCCCTGTCTTAGACGTCCCGAGATGTCATTACCCTAATAATCCACTTGGACCAAGTCCATGCTTCGTGCCGCCTCTGCCGTCATATTACACGTATACACGCACGCACATACGCAGACAAACATTAAACGCTCCCTACTGTAGAGTGCACAAGCTGTGTGATCTTATTGATGAGCTAGTCTGGTAAGATGTAAGGAAGGAACTGCGATATTCGAATGTCAATAAAATCGTCTTTGACTATGTTTTATGAAAATTGAAATAAAATAATTAATTATATATTTATAAAGGCGCATTTTACTATATACTAAAAGTCATTCTAATCTTACAGTTGCTAATTTAAAATAATAATTAGCTTGATCATTGAACGTCCCATGCCATATATTGCACTGCCGTCAGTTATATTAACTTATATATATAAACTTAATCACGAATAAAGACCCAAGCTAAGACAAATACTAAACAGATCCACATTTGGAAATACATGAACTTTACTACAGAAATGTTTAAACTACAGAAGAATTTCCTCCATTTAAATCTTCGGCGTTGACAAGTGTCACTCACATATAGGTACTCATGTTCGACAATGACAACTTAACTCATCTCCCTCAAAAAACTTCGCCACTGGCTGGAGCCAGTTGCTAAGTCGGTAAGATACTCGAACGCGGATCAGTATATGCGGGGTTCAAATCCTGGGCTCGCCCGTCACTGGCATCGCTTTCGAGTGAGGAAACTGACGTTAAACTTAGCTTTTTTAGCTTTAAATCACCAGGCTTCCTACCACAGGCAGCTCTTATGAGGCAGCTGCCTCAAAGCAGCCATGCTTCCTACCACAAACAGCTGCGTCAAAGCAGTCAGGCTCCCTACCACAAACAGAATCATTTGATGACCAGCCATGACTAAATATAATTTAGTCGTTTTAATGATGACCCATTGACTGGACGGCCATCGAAAGCGTTCAGAGACTGACCAGTATATCATGCGATGGGGAGTCCAGCCCCCACCACTGCTCCATTGCACCCCACCTTCTCTCGCCGACGTTTTAATCCGGAGTCCTCGTTCCTGAGCACTGGAAGGGATCCAACATGCTCCGTTACACTCCCCCAATAGATGTACATAGCATAAATATGTAGACCTGTTTATACTCCGCTAGCAAACTAGCTTAAGCATGTCAACCTGTGTGAACCCAACTAGTAAAAACATGTACGCCTGTATATACTCCACTAACATAAAGACATGTATGTGGGCCTGTTTATATCTCACTACCCTAAACATATGCTCCTGTTTATATCTCACTACCCTAAACATATGCTCCTGTTTATATCTCACTACCCTAAACATATGCTCCTGTTTATATCTCACTACCCTAAACATATGCTCCTGTTTATATCTCACTACCCTAAACATGTGCGCCTGTTTATATCTCACTACTATAAACATGTGTGCCATTTTATATCCGATTAGCATGAGCACTACACTATTTTGTCCTGAATTTTAATCTTACATATAAACGTGTTACATGTCACCAGCATAAACATGTATATGCAGGTCTATTAATTCAACTAGCTTAAACATAGAGGCCTGTTCATTCAACTTGCTTAAACATATAGCTTATCAATACATTCATGTGTTGATGTTTTTATTTCCAGTAGAACGACAAGTATGCAGGTGTATAACTCCGATTGCGTAAGTTTTAGATAGAAATAAAATAAAACGATTAAACAATTGTATTCAATATTTCTTTGTTTATTAATTTTTATTTGAACTTCTGCTTATTTAGTGTGTTATTAAATTATAATGATTTAAACTAGTTTATCGTCGTCTTCTATAGAACTCGAGAAGAAACATGTCTTCAGTATATCTGTTATATATGTAGTTTTCACTTATCACTAAATTAATTTATACAGTCGTTATATAAATTGCTAACAAATGCGATAGGAAATAAAAAGAAAAGCTGGATAGGACATATTGTAAGGGGGGTGATTTGCTAAAGGATGTAATAGAAGGAAGAATGCAAGGAAAAAGCACTAGAGGAAGACTGAGACGTGAGATACTGGATGATCTGATAACAAATTCATATATAGAAATGAAAAGCAAGGTTGAGGATAGAATTAGTTGGAAAAATTATACGCCATGGACCTGCTATTAGGCAGGTCCATGAAGAAAATTTATGAGAGGCACACTTGTACAAAACTGACATCATTCACTTGTACGAACAAAACTCTTATATCACTATTTAGTTTTAAAACACATACAGTGTCAGAAAAGTTATTGATAGACGGAGCGCTTCGATAGCCGCACGCTACCGAGAAAAGAAGACGAAAGGCGTTGTTGCAGAAGGTCATTCAAAATTATCTTTCCCACGCAAAACACTAAAGAATTAGCAGAACTACTTGCGAAATTCCTTATTGCGTTCACTTCGACATAGACATATGAATAGAGTTCCTGTAGAAAGATGATGCTGGCGATCTATTCGTAAGATGTAATTTAATCCTTGAAAAGTTACGAAATGCAAAGCAGTTAAGAAAACAAAAACGGTTATAATAAGTTTCACGTTGTGCAGGCAAAGTAACGGCCGATCTCAACTTTGAAATCTAACTGAATTATTTACTAGACTTACCACTGAGCCGCCCAGCAAGACGTAAAGTGGACATCCTCTGATACTCAGGTTCCTGCAGCCATTTCCACATCCGGCGGAAGGTCTCTCTGCCGGACTTGAGCTTGCTCCAGGGTTTAGGATTGCGCAGAAGATCACTGAGGGTTCCCTGACTGCGACAAAGGACCTGCTGAGCGAACACGGACTGCGGGATACTGTACCTCTTCAGCTCAGTGCCGATCCTCAGAGCAACCTCCCGGGTGTTCACCTCCTCCTCGGGTCCCCCTCCACCCACGTCCTCGTCGCTCATTCGCCTCACCTGAGACTGGTCGTAACACCAAGCTGGGTCCACCAGCCGTCCACAGGTTGGGTCTGAACGACCGTATCCACCCTGCTGATCACAGTGCATGTACCCGTTTGTGTGCAGCAGAGGTGACGTCATGTGGCCTTCAGCTAATGACGTGAGGTCACGTGGAAGGCAGTCGTTCTGACCGGAAGCAGATCTGAGAGGAACGGCAGCAGCGGCGTAGTTGAGAAGGACCTCTCCGCTGACTGAGTTCAGTAGAGGAGTGGGCGAGAGATAGGCCGAGTGGGGAATGTAGTCGGATTGGGAGGAGAGTCGGGGTGGAGTGAAGTTGTTCATCTGCCCCACGCAAGGCATCGACTCATCGTGCCTAGAGTAATCCAGGCGCAGGAGTGGAGGTCTGGCACCCAACGAGTCCGTCGCGGGATGCGAGAGAGGATAACCACTTCCTGCTCCATCAAATCCATACGTGTAACTGCTGAAGGCGCTCGGTAGACCGTGAACTGGAGTTGTGTTGGAGAAATTAGCCTCAACATCTGGCTTTGACGCTTGTCGTATATCTGTCAAACTGACTTCACAAGTATTCTTAATCTCCCCGTCATTCTTCAGCTGCAGCAGGTCCGTGTAGCTTCTCGGCGCCTGAGCGTAGTAGCTATACTGGCCCCCTGTGACGGTGGAAATAGGCGGTAAGGATTGGAGTGGCTGTTGGTTTTCGTACGAGGTTCTAGCAGCTCTATGATCACTATCGCCGTCAGGCAGGTATTTGTGACTGAAGGGACTTCTGGAGTCCGGATCTCCGTGGTAAATGGAACCCCTATCCACATAAAACCTCTCAGCCTCTGCGGCCGAACCGTCGACTAGTCTGTGATACTCTGCGCTTCTGTTCATCATCATAGTCATAGTATCTCTATTTAATCCGTTGTGGGCTGCTATGATTATTTACCTGAAATTATTAAAATATTAAATTTTCAAGTAATGACTATATTACTAGTATTAGTAATAAATTAGTTAATTAATTATGGCATTACTAGTATGAGTAATAAATTAGTTAATTAATTAAGATATTACTAGTAAACAGAGTTGTGGTATTAGAGTCCGGACTTGGACTGACACGAGTCTTATTTTAGTGAACTTGGACTTTGTGTGCTCTGTAAGTTTTTTGACTTTGACTTGGTAATAACTAAGCAATTACAGTAATAAATTATCTAAGTAAATACAATTTCCGGATTATGAGGTGAATTTAACTCTAATATACCAATATTAGATCGATCAGAAAGTAAAATCTCTGACATTCATAGGACAGAAAATGGACTAAGAACTATTTTGTTGCCTAACAGTTTAAGAATGCAATTTATGTATTTGAATGTATTTGACTAAATGAATAAATATCATCATGAGTGATTATACTACAATAAAGTATGTTTCTATTTTGGAAATCTTGTTTTCTGCAGAATGCCTGAACAGTAGCAGGAAGTTCTATTTGAGAAAAACCGTATAGTAACGGTAGCGGTTTCAAGAAAGAAACCATGCAGTTATCATGATAAAATATAATCAACAAACCAGAAAATGTTGGACTGCAGAAAGAAAACATAACAGTAATCATAATTTATAATTATAATTAATATAAACAAAAGCAAAAGCAACACATCTAAGCAACTTTTGCGTAACTCTTTCCCTGCAAATTCTGGGCTCCGATCTATTTTAAAGTTTAACAATTTTTTCAGAAAAAAAATTGCAATAATAATGGCCATTTATTTCCGATGCAAACATGAATTGCCTTTTTTATTGCTTGTAGTGGTTACTAGGCGTCTATAGCACAGAGTATGACTTTTAAATAAGTTTTAATTTTAATTTAAAAATTTAAAATAAAAGTTATAACTCATAATTTTTTACAAATTCTTTAACTTATATGGAGTTATTAAACTCATAAAGATAATTAGTATTATTTATTCAATAAAGTTAAGCTCATATAACTTGTACGATTCATATAGCTTTATATAATTTAGAACTTACATAAAGTTTAGCAAGTTTTAAATTTAGAACAAGATATAACTTTAAAACTAACGTATATAATTACTGTTGATAATTTTAATTTTAATTTCCTAATCGAAAACGTATAATGACTCGGTAACACCAAAATATTATATTTCTAGGAATGCTATAGGCCTAGATCAATATTATTTAGGATATTGATATTGTACTCCAGTATTTTTAGTCATAATTACAGCAAATAAATGATAATTTACTTATTATTATTACAATTTCAGTAATTTTTTACTATTCAAACATTTATTGAGAAATTTATAGACCTAAGTAGAGAAAATTATATATCAACATCTGGCTACTTTACAGTTCTATTCTCAAATGTTGACCGTATCCAAAAACCAAAATAATTCATTTTAATTAAAGCTTGTATTGATTCGTTTTGGAAGTCTTCGTAACTCGAAAATAATTCATAATTGGTAGTCTTGTTGAAATTGCGAAACTGTACATTCTTACGAAACCATGTTTCGTAAGAAACTGGAAAAACCAAGCTTTCGTTGGCGCTGTTCAGATATGCTATCGAATATCGAATAGCAGCCCAAATAAATGATTTCCAAAGCTTTAATTAATCCTAATTCTTAATAACTCTAATAGGATAATTTTATTGTTCGCTTTCGCGCTATATTAAAATGTCTATCACATTTAAAATGTTTTTCCATAAATATGGGCAAAACAGGCTTAAATCCATATTCAACTCTGTTTGCATATTTCAAATTTGTATAGCACACAAAATACGTAATTGAGTTAATATCATGTTATTTTTATCCTAGATTTATAGTATATATGCTACATATGCCCCGATATAGGATAAAAGTAGTAGGATATATGCCAGAGATATTTAGAAGTAGCCTATATAAACAGCATCAAAGATAACGCAAAATGAATAATTGCATAATGGCGAGAAAATAACAAACCCAAAGAGAACTATTTAAGAAAGAAAACATTATGTATATGCAAAATTTTATAGTAACCTGGGAGATTAAAGAATAATCATATTTTAATTAAGCGATTGATTTATTTAATTAACTACTACGTACTCTTATATAAAACATATTAGAAATAATTAACTATTGTTACGTACTCTTATATAAAACATATTAGAAATAATTAACTATTACGTACTCTTATATAAAACATATTAGAAATAATTAACTATTACGTACTCTTATATAAAACATATTAGAAATAATTAACTATTACGTACTCTTATATAAAACATATTAGAAATAATTAACTATTACGTACTCTTATATAAAACATATTAGAAATAATTAACTATTACGTACTCTTATATAAAATATATTAGAACCCTAAGTGAGGAAGCCTCGAAATAATAAATATTCTGCTAATTTCATTTCACAAGCTACTTAGAATTTCTACCTATTACAATTATCAGATAACTTTTAATGCTCGTTCAAGTTACATACTCTACAACCAGTTAAACACGTTTTTAAATCATCGTTACTTACAACTTTCAGAAAGTTTCATACGGTGCTTTATTTACGTTGAAATATTAATCGAAATGAAATCGATTTCTAGGCTTTCTATACTTTCAATTAAACAATTAAAGTTGTGTTCCATATGCTCGAGCGATCGCTTTAACCAACCAACCGTGACTGCTACTAACAGCTCTCTGTCGTCTCCCTCATCTTCACTTAGGCTGCCGCAACAGCTGACAGCGCCTGCTGCTGCAGCAGCTGCTGCTGCTACGGCTGATTCGGCAGCTACAGATGCTGTTGAAGCTACTGCTGATGTATCTGTTGAGGCTACTCCTGCTACTGCTGAGATACGACCCTTCAATTATTATATTATATTATATTCGTTCATTACATAAAATCTGACATACCGCAGAAAACGTACATAGAACAAAAATGAAATAGAAAGTTCAATATTACCATAAAGTCCAAGATATAAGTTTCATAACGGTCATAATATAATAGTCTAATGATAACATCTTATCCACGAAAGGAGTGCGTTTAAAAGGTAATTAAAATTGATGAGCACTCCAACTGAGCTTGATGTTAAAATATAGTAAATCTTCCCATTATTCAAGAATTAATAAACGGCAAAAAGTAGCTGCATCTCATTTTTCATCTGATGCAAAAAGATCTGACTTGTTTTTAACTATTCATCATATATTACACTTAGTTTAGTTTCAGGGTAACACAGTAAGTCGACTTTCTTTAGTTTTCGTAATCTTCCTTCGATCTGGAATTAAAATTTTTGCGTAATTTGCTGTTTATAGCTTTTTTATTTTGCAGAGTCTTAATAAATCGTTCTCTGAGCTTACATGTATATTTTTACATGAGATTTACAGTTAATATTGTTACATTTTAGATCTGGAAATTCTGCAAGTTGTGAGGTTGCCTTAGATTTTAGAGTATTTAGTGGCAAAAGAATATGTTCAGATTTTGTTTACATTTACTGGCTGGCTTATGTTGTATTACATCACAGAGCTTGGACTGTTTTTAATTAATTTGATATCTTTCGTCTTCGGATATGATTCTCATATCGTGAATATATTTGGCTAATTGAAATAGGCAAGTTTAACCTCCGTTATTGAAAACTTTTAAGAATAATTTTCTGGTAATTGCGACTTATAAAAGTTAAACAGGCTGCTTGAGTCATTCATTATATAATTTTAATTTTGTATTTAATTTTCTATTTAGTTGCAGAAATTGTTGATCTTGACGAAAAGTGTATAGTTTTACTAATATTTAGCAACTATTGTGAGTGCTTAAATTTTAACTAACGAGGAGAGAGAGTGGGAGGGAGTGACAATTATATTAGAGATGCATAAAACATAAATGTAATTTAGTCATGAAGACTTACAAAAATTAAAATTTAATTTAAGAAATATATGTAGAAATAATATGAAAGGACTAGCTAGCCATTAAGTAGACAGTTTGAACATTTATACCTTATATTCTTATTTTAAATTTATTTTCAATGCAGATGTATTTGTAGTAAGGCACTCTTTTATTGTGTGTTTATTGTAGGTAACTTGATATCACGTCTTGATGGTGAATAAAGATTCACATATTAGGGTTCTTATTAGGTATGTTGGTGTCGAATGAAAGTGGGGTCTGTGATTTTACGTATCAAATATAAAAATAGTTTAGGATCCAAAGGGTCGCTATGGTTTCTCAGCGTCGTGCAATTAGCTTTCACAGATCCTGAGGTGAACTGAACTCTCGTGGGTTCAAATTCCAGCCACGCTGATTTGAGAGTAAAATCTCAGACATTCACTGGACTGGTTATACGGAAAATGGACTAAATTTACTAACGGTTTAAACATATGGTATTTAAAGGGATAGATATCAACATAGTTGGCCAGTTCACTATACATGTATTACGTTTTTACTATACTTTTCATACTTACTTTCTATATGTTAATTTTGAGAATAACGCAACCCGCTATCACATAAGAATTAATCATCATGCGAATACAATTGTATTGGCGAAGATGCAAAAATTATTTTAGTTTAGATGTCCTTGATAATTCTTTTTAAAATTTATCTTTGATATTTGTAATCCATATAGCCCATTTGCAACACTGTCATAAAGTTATTCTCTTAACTTTATGTAGAACTTTATCTTGGTTTTTTTCTATATCTCAGAAAATAATATAAATTTTCTTTGATAACCTTAGAAAAATAAAATACTGTCTGTGAATTAATCTGAAATATGTTGATAGCGGCTATATCGAGAAGGTGCTAGAGAAATTTTTGTATTATAATTAAATTCTACTAGAAATTCTGAATGAGCCAGTATATTACATGTATGTGCAAAAAAGTATTATAGCATTTAAAGAATGGAAGGTTAGGGGTACACATTTTCCGATAACAAATAATCGTTATTTTTCCAATTTATATTTCCGCTCTAATAATTTTAAATTTTAACTGCAGCAGCAACTTCTAAGCTGCCGCAGACTGCGTCAGTAAGAATGAGCCGACCAATCAAACAACAGCAATGAATCTTTCAACATGTCCTGACGGGGAAGAGTTAGAGCTACAGAAAACAGGAAAACGCTCTAACAAATCTGCGATATATATTTCAGTATTGCTTTAATGAAATGAATTAATTTTGTTATTGACGAGCATTTATAACAATAAGAAAATTCTGTACTACTCGTAAATTAAAATTCATTGATTATAGATTTGAAGCAATATATTACTTTATTTAATGCTATCCTATAACTCAGTTTGAGAGTGACTTTTGGACAAGCTGCTGCTGCAGTCAGAGCTTGCACACCTGTACGCTAGCTAGAAATGAACGGGACCGTCAACTAGAGAAAACATTGAACACGCGCAACACTTCAGGACTAGGAAGAATCAGATGGTATCTTGTAAACATCGACAACCTATACAATCACACAATGAAATTCAAAAGAGTATACTTACCTATTGAGTCATGTTGTGTCCGGATATCTGAAGAATAGATCAACGGTGGATGTAAAAGGCGACAAAAGCACTGAGATTCAAACCAACGTCGGAAAGGGCATTCCGTTGGTGAGCGTCAAGGCTCCTGAAATTACAATAAAACTTTTCAAAACCAATTGAAAGATATGTGAATAAATTTGAGTGTGGAGGGGATTGGCTGGCTCAGTCAAAATTGAGATGGTATTGTCATATAGTGCAAACGGCAGTGGAGGAAGTACTCAAGAGAGTTTGGAGAAATGAGCTTAACAGATAGAAGCGTTGGAGAGGGGTAGACTACATCTAACTTGTGATGCTGTGATTAAGAGGGATATAATGGGTGATTAACTGATTATACGGTGTGAGAGATAAAATTGAGAAGGTCTATTCGTATCGAGTCCCCAGCTAAACTTGGATTCAAGGGAAAATGATAATGAGGATGACTCTATTTATTGAGCACCAAAAGTAGATAAAAATAATGAGAGAAACATTGTTCATAATTGACAAACAACGAATAAGGGTTATATACATCTACGTGTATATATGAGCATGCGATCAGTTGGTAAACCTGCCAGTATTTTATACTACATTTACAGTGCTGGAGGGTAATACTGCAACAGAGAGGGGACTGAAACACTTGCTGTCACTGAAACTCGATCGCACAATAGAAACACTAATGATAAGAGTTTTATTGATCCATAGCCCATCCTTGACACCTAGGTGATCCAGGTAAGACTTAGCCCTCTCCCACCTCAATGCCTTTAGCATATTATAACAATGCGTGAACAAAATGCACTCTTCGTATTTAGTATTTACTCAGGATAGATATAAACACAAAAATACGTTCTAAAATAATTTAAATAATTTTGTGGAATAAAAGTGAATAGTTAATTTAAATTTAGTTAATTTTAAAATGATCGAACTCCGTCAAAAACATAACTCAAATTTTCTACAACCGATATATAAAAGTGAATAGAAATTCATTTTCATGAAAACCTTCAAACAATCGATTTCAGACTTTTTGTATTCCAGTAAGTCAGTCATGAACTTTCTGTATTCCAGTGAAGCCAGCATAGCTAGCTTAGTAAACTTCTAGAGGAAAATATAATAAGGGAAAAGGTAACCTGTGCTACATTTTGCATGACGCATAGGTCAAATAAAAGTTATTTTTAGGCAAAGACCGTAGATCCATTATGCAAAAAACTCGCTAGCATTTTAGTGTTATGAAATTGCCACCTTAGAAACTCATACACATTCCTCTTTTCTCGTGAAAGCTGGAGGTAAGACGATATCACCTCGAAAACTATATTACAATATTTAAAAAATTAAAAATTTAGGTGAGAGGAATTTCTAAGTCAATATGTTGTTCGTGTTCTTAATAAATCTTGAAAGGAAAATATATTATGAATGTATATCTTGGACCTCTCATATTGCAGGAATAAAGAGGGAGAAATAGACAAAGAGAGAGAGAGAGAGAGACAGAGATGGAGTGAGAGAGGAAGAGATAGTCTGTCAATGTCCTGTCGAGTATGAATGAAGAGAATTCGAACGACTCTATTGCAATTGTGACTCATCAAAAATTAAATTTAGAGCAATTTATTGTACGGTAAGTAAAGTTAACTGTCTTTTTACAATAGTTTACGAATTAACAGTCATGACCGCTAAACAGTTGAAATTGCGGCTTAGTGGGTACGATCACTGCAATGTCTATGAGTCAAGTGATGACAGGCATGTAGTCTAATTTAAATTATGTAGAGAATTTTAAATTACTGAAATATCTTTGACGAGGATGCGTGATCGACTAAAATCATGTCCATCGTGAATCAAAATAAAAACTTTATTACATTGTACAATACAATTGAAGAGATACTCCATAAACTCTAAGGATTATGATGGTTACTCTTACTTCTGAAAGATCTTGTAGTAAAAAAACCATTAATTATTGCTCAGCTCACAGCTGATGGTGTCCTTGTGCGTCAAATGACCCTAACAACAACTTTAACCTTTGGCTAAATATTTGATGAAGATGATAATTTACTGGCAAATTAGCATCATCAGACCTTTGATAACTCATACGTATGCGGCACGGAGGAGTACACAGTGCATACAGTCGAGTTGTAGACAATTTCCAATGCGTGTTTGCACGGGACATTTAATATGAGACACTTCTCTGTCAGTACACTGACTGATTGCAAGAACAGCTGTTTCCTCAGGTGTGTCGCGTCCCGTCTTAGCAAACACCCTCTTAGACCCTCTCTCCTGCACTCTCTGTCTCTCTCTCTCTCCCCGCCTCTCCTCAACTCTCCCTATCTCTCCCCCTCTCCCTCAACTCTCTCTCTCGTCGCCTCTCCCCGGGCAACTACCCGCAGGTCTGGAAGTCGCTTCGTTTTTTTCGGACTATGAAGCGAAATGAAAAAACAACAGCAACAGCAGTTTGATATGTATCTGCGTATCAGGGCTGTAAGTATTGTGTAATATTATCTAAATGTTTTTATTGTTACAGAACTATTATTATTATGTAGAGAATATATAAATACAAGAGAACTTATCTAAGGGCAATATTTTTATTTTTTACTGAGCAGTAATGCGTAAGAATGACAAACTCTATTCTCTCTTCAAAATTTTTTTGAATCGTTTGGGGTTCTTCGGTTGTAGTGATGCTTCTTTGCCACTAATTTTGAATTGAATTGAATCACGTTTATTGCACTTCGGAAAAAACGCACATCAGAAACACACGGAGACAAGTGAAATAGGACACCAAGGTCACGAAAGCATTTTGTCGTTATATACCCCTCAATGAACTTGTAAATAAGCCTACAGGACTTATTCAGACGAAGTCCTGTATTTACGAAGGCGGCAGTTGCTCCATTTTCTAGAAGCAAACTGGAGTTAAGGTTGTGGGGTTCTTCTACATCTGCGTGACTCTATCCATCTATGTATGTGTCTTTGGCTGTGTGCGTACTTGCGCAGCCTCAGTGCGACAGCTGCTAACTAAAAAGTTCAAATATCACACAACACGGCTGTTGGCGTTCTATAAACACTCACAAGTTTACACAGAATAATGTCGGTAACAAGTCATGTTGAATAAACACAATCATATTATAACCTTTCTTGTTCTAAATATCATGCCACGAAGCGAGCAAAACAAATTTTAATTTCAGCTAAAATGCATGATACACTGTAATTGTTAATAGTAAATTACGTGTGCCGCCCAGTGATTGCAAATTTAGAAAATATTTGCATCGCTACTTGCTATATAAAGTTATCTATCTAAGCAATGTATCAACTGTTTCGGAATACATGACATGGTTTAATAAGTTTAAAATTACCGGATGGGAATAACTACACATAGATTGTTAATTTTCAATAAAAATTTACTACTGAAATTTCGTAAAACTATAATTGTAATCATAATTTTAATACCATACAAATAAAGACGTTACAAGAGTAGTGAAATTGTAAACCTGCTTCACGCTCGTAGGTTCGATTCCTGGTAGGATATGCTTGCTAGTAGTGAATTGGGTTTACAAAAAATGGAGAATGATTTTAACAGTAGGCCTACTGCATTAAAGCATGGAATGATAATAAATATAAAGAAAACTAAAGTTATGAGAGTGACTAGAAAGGAGGAGAAAGTACAGGAATAGACGTTACGAAGTTAGAACAGTCAAAGAGTTTCAGCTATTTAGGACACCCATATAAAAGCTGGTAAAGCTAATGTTAACGTCCGTTTCTTCACCCGAAAGCGATGTCAGTGACGGGAGCGCCCAGGATTTGTACCTCGCACATAGAGATCTGCGGTAGAATATCTTACCGAACTCGCCACTTGCGCCAGCTAGAAGAATCGAAATGAGGAACAGCAATAAAATGTATAATTGGTCAAGAAAAAGAGGCCTTAGGTGGGAGGAAAGAACAACTATCAAAAAGTTTGAAGAAATTTTCGAAGTTAAATATTGCAAAGACTTCCGTGTGAAACAGGTTTCTGTATGGTTGTGAAAACGGGCGTTAATAATGGAGGATATTGGGGAAATAGAAGCATTTGAAATGTGGCTATAGAGGAGAATGCTGACAAATTTCTGAACAAAGAAGTGCTAAATAGGGTTAGCATAAATAGGCACTTGATCTTGTAAGAAACAGGAAGAAGCTCTGGATGAGTCATGTACTGAGAGGAAATGGGTTATTAAAAGAGGTAATTGAAGGAAGAATGGAAGAAAAGAAAGTTAGAGCAAGACCAAGACTTTGGATGCTGAATGAATTGATTAATAATTTATATGTTGATATGAAGAGAAATGCAGAGTGATGTGTGGAGGAGTTATATGTCATGGACCTGCCAATAGGCAGTGGAAAAAGAGAAAGAGAGAGAGAGAAGAGAGAGAGAAGAGAGAGAGATGTTCGATTCCAGACAGAGCTGATCAGTTAATAAATCGTGGTCATTAAAAATCAGTAAATGTATAAAAGACTACATTGCTTAACGGTTTAACGCGCAATAATAAAATGATAGATATCCGAATATACTCCGATATATTCCGAATATTAGGCTACTCCGATATATACATTCTAATATATCTGATATATCCAGAAGTGACATAAGAGAGAGAGAGAGAACTCTGGTTATTTAAAAAAACACTAAATTATGCAATAACACATATTAGGTCATCAAATATATTATAAAAACCTATCTAGTTGACTACCCATCATGTATACGTAAAAATACAAACTAAAAACATTATGTAAACTAAAAATGAGATCAAGCAAAATTATATATATCGGATTATTCGGATTATTGATCATTCTTATTAGTACATTCGGATTATACTGTATATATACGTGTATATATATATATATATATATATATATATATATATATATATATATATATGACTGTGACATAGATATGGCAGTGACAGACTGATGTTAGTGCGGATCAAAGCAGATCCAGTAGATTTGGTGTTTATCCAAATCTACATGCCTACATCAGCCTCAGAGGATGAGGAAATTGAAGCGATGTACGAAAAAATAGAAGGAATGATTAAAGGAGAAAAAGCCACAGATCAAGTGATAGTTATGGGAGATTGGAACGCGGTGGTGGGTGAAGGAAGAGATGGAAATGAAGTTGGGGAATATGGTCTAGGAAAAAGAAATGAGAGAGTACAGAAATTGGTGAACTTTTGCAATAGAATGAGATTAGTGGTGTCCAACACTTGGTTCAAACATGACAAGAGAAGGCGTTACACATGGAAGAAACCAGAAAGCACCGGAAACGAGGGAAGATACCAGATAGATTATATTCTGATAAAGCAACGGTACAGGAATAGTGTGAAGAATTCAAGGGCTTATCCAGGAGCCGATATTACTTCAGACCACAATCTAGTAATGGCAAAAGTAGGGCTTCAGCTGAAGAAAATACTTAAGAAGAAAAGCAGTAAGAGATGGAATTTGAACGGATTGAACGAGAAAAGAATTCAGTTTCAGGAAGCAGTGGAAAGAAACGTTAAGGAAATGAAGGACTACGAAAGAACAGGGGTAAATGAAAGATGGTGTCAGCTAAAAGAAGCTATTAAAATAGGTGCAAAAGAAGTTTATGGCTTTCTTAAAGCAAATACAGCTAAAAAAAACCTTGGATCACAAGCGAGATGCTAGACAAAATGGATGAAAGGAGGAAATAGAAAAGTATTGACACCAGTCATGGACGAAAGAAATATAAAAGCTTAAACAGTGGACTTAGAAGAATCACAGACAAAGCAAAAGATCATTGGTGGGGTGAAAAGTGTGATGATTTAGCAGAATATGATAGAAGAGGGAGGTCGGATCTATTATACCAGGAAGTCAGGATATTAACAAGAACCGATAAGAAAAAGAAAGGAGATGCAAAGAACATTAGTATAATGGGTAAAGCTGGGAAATTGAAGACAGAGCTGGAAGAAGTAAAAGAAAGATGGAGAGAATATGTAGAGGAATTGTATGATAAGGCTGGGAAACCAGTTCAAGAGAATTTTAAAATAGAAGAAGAGAATATCATAGAAGACGATAAAAAAAGGGGCCCCGATTTAATGAAGGAGGAAATTTATTCTGCAATTAACAGTATGAAGAAGGGAAAGGCAGCCGGAATAGATGAAATCCCAGCAGAATTCTTGAAAATGTTGGAAGGAGAAACACTCAAAAAGTTAATGTAAGTATGTATGAAAGTGTACAGTACAGGTATTTGGCCAGACGACTTTACCACGTCAGTGATGATTCCAATTCCCAAAAAAGCCAATGCTGTGGAGTGTTCGGATTACAGAACAATCAGCTTAATACCTCATGCATCGAAGATCTTATTTAAAGATAGTAAATAATCGCATTCAGTCGAAAGCAGAGATGATACTGAGCAAGACACAATTTGGTTTTAGGAAAGGATGCGGCACAAGAGAAGCAATAGGAGTAATGCGGTTCTTTGCGAAAGAAGCTTAGAATATGGAAATGACGTTTTTGTATGCTTTGTAGACTTCGAGAAGGCCTTTGACAGGATTGATTGGATAACGATGATGAATATCTTAAAAAGAATAGGAATTGACTGGAGAGATAGAAGACTAATTTTGAACTTGTACATGAATCAAAGAGCAGTAATCAAAATCCAACAAGAATACTCAGAAGAAGGTGAAATAGGACGTGGAGTAAGACAAGGTTGTAGCATTTCGCCGCTGCTGTTTAACATTTACGCTGAGGCAATGATGGAGGAAGCCATGGAAGACTTGGAAGAAGGAATAAAAGTAGGAGGGAATTTGTTACAAAATGTACGATTTGCAGATGACCAAGGAATGTTAGCTAGCAGCGAGATTGGATTGCAGAAGATAATGGATAGGCTGAATGATACGGCTTTGAGATATGGCATGAAGATTAATATAAAAAAGACGAAGGTTATGAGAGTGTCCAATAATAAAGGTGAAGTTAATATCACAATAAATGGTACGAAATTGGAACAGGTAAGGAGTTTCAAATATTTGGGTCATACTATAACCGATGATGGGAAATGTGAGACGGAAATATGCAGTAGGATTGCACAAGCAAAAGCGGTCTTTGGTAGTAGAAAAGAACTATTAACAAAAAGTCTAAAGAAAGACAGAAATATAAAGATAGTGAAAACTTTGGTTTGGACCACGCTATTATATGAATGTGAAACATGGACCTTAAGGAAGGAAGATATTAGGAAACTGAAGGCATTGGAAATGTGTATTTGGAGAAGAATGGAGAGGATTAGCTGGACTCGAAAGGTTACAAATAAGGATGTCCTGGAGAGAGTTGGCACAGATAGACAGTTGATAAATGTATTAAGAAATAGGAAGAAGAGATGGTTAGGACACATTCTAATGGGGGAAGGTCTATTAAAAGAGGTCATAGAAGGTAGAATGGAAGGAAAAAGAGGCAGGGGCAGGCCGAGATTAGGTATGTTAGATGATTTAAAGACCCACTCATATGTGGAAATGAAGAGGAAGGCGGAAGACAGAGAAGAGTGGAGGCGTTATGTACCATGGACCTGCCAGTAGGCAGTGCACTAAGATATATATATATATATATATATATATAAACGCAAAGAATAGGCGCAATGTGCACATATATACATATAAACATGCACATACATATACATATACATACATGCAAATATACATATGCACATAAACATACACATGTATACAAATAATCTCATATGCACCTAGTACTAAGTAGTATTTCTCGTAGACTCAAAAATTATACATTTAAGCACGTAGTCACAAACACAAATAAAGATATGCAAAAAATAAAAGTTATCGAAGTCATACACTACGCAAGCAATAATCTAAAATAATTTTTGATATTTTTTGTAACAAACAATATTAGCGAGAGCGAGCTACGAATGTCTATAGAAATGTTGTTCCATTCTAATACACAATCATAAATATATGATTCAAAATATGCAGAGTTGGTGTTAAAGCTAAGAAGCTGAGGTTAACGTCAGTTTCCTCACTCGAAAGCGATATCAGTGACGGGCGAGCCCAGGATTTGAACCCCGCACATACGGATCCGCGGTCGAGTATAATTCGGACTTCGCTACTGGCTCCATCCATTTCGACTAAATATAGTTAGTATTTTAAAGCCTGGTATTATAGGGGTGAGATAGCTGCAGAGTATTGAATATGTCTCTGACAACTGTTGACATTACACCATCATAATTCAGACACTTATAATCTAGTTTACAAATAGAAAGTTTATAGGGTAGTTGCATCGGTAAAGTGCTAAAGTTTAAATATAATTGATTAACATTGAACAATTTATTTTGACCTTGCAATTTTCTTAAAACTCTATTGCATGAAACGTGCGGTGGACACAGGAGCCTTTGAGATGATTTGCCGTAAATGTCAATGCCATATTGAATGATTGATTGAATAAGGCAAAATAGAGATCTCTGCGACAGTTAACGGGGATATAGTTCCTTCGTCTGAAAAGCATGCTATTGAAACTATTAATCCTTGTCACTAAGAAATGGATGTGCTCTTCAACGAAACATTGCGAATAGAAGACAGAGCAAAAAGGAAGAAGAGAAGAGTGGCAAAGTTATATGCCATGGACCTGCCAGTAGGCAGTGCACAAAGAGAGAGAGCTACCGTCATGGACGATCATTTCACTGTGTGTGTTTAACCTGTAGGCCAGGTAAAACGTGGTGAATTAAAGCACTTCAGGACGACGAGGTATAGCAGTGGCTGCAGAGGCTGCAGCGCTCGACAGGCTCGGGCACGCTAGCGCACCACTCAAGCGAGACTGTGAGAGTCTCGCAGCCTCCCTCCCTCCCTACCCCTCCTCCTTCTTCTTAGCCTGCCTCTCTCCCTCCCTACCCCTTCTCCTTCTGCTTAGCCTGTCTCTCTCTCTATCTCTCTCTCTCTCCCTCCCTCGTACTACTTCTTAGCCTGCCTCTCTCTCTCCCTATCCATTCTCCTTCTTAGCCTGCCTCTCTCTCCCTCCCTATCCCTCCTCCTTCTTCTTAGCCTGCCTCTCGCGTCTCGTCAAGCGTTACACCTCACCGCACGTTACTTCTTTGCGATCTTTCGTTGTGTGTGCAGGGCTGCAGTTGAGAGAATCCTTCCCTCTAGAAAACTACCCCACCCAATAATCAATCCCCTTCGTTGTTTCTTGTGGCTGAACTAGTGAAGTGATCGGAGAGTTTTTGACTGGGTAAGTGCAACAGTGTAAGGTTCAAATCCAATGTTCGTTCGTTACTGAGTGATTTAGAGGGAGTAAACTGAAGTTAAAGTCTTTCGTTTTCAGGATGTGACTTAATGTACTCGACGTAGCAGTTAATTATCTAACATAACAAGTAGTCTTTTATTAAATTTAGTTTGAAAGTGGTTTAATTCAGACGGTGGCCAGCAAGCAACAGCCAGCTCAGCTTGACTTTAGCCTTTTTTTAAATTATTTCTGACACAAAGCAGAAATCCTATACAGCAAGCAATAGGCTAATAAAGCAGGACTGTAATTTGCAGCTTCTTATATGATGTAACATAGGGTATATTATACTCTTTAACAGTTAGCCAATTATGAACATAGGCCTATGTTAGATAATATAGTCGATTTTAAGCATAAGTTACAAAAATCGAGTATTTCTTTCTGACGTAGAGAATCTGCAACCTAAACTGAAATTACAAAGCAAAGACTGCTTACCATCGACGATGATAATATTGAAGTGAAGGCAATATAGCTGATATTAGGTAAGTAATTTTAGAAAGTGCGGAATAAGAATTTGGGATAAGATGTGCACGATTATAAATGCAAATGCGTTGTTGTGAAAAAGTAATATCTTCATTTTAAACCATTTACGGGAAGGAATAACTGTGCATAGATAACTGAATTTACGTTGTTAGCTTAGTAAGGCATAGTAAAAGGCTAATGGGAGAAGCTTTCCCTTACACGCAACTTGTCGAGCTGATACGCACTGGCTTTGTAGGCCTACCTATTTCATACCCTACCATTCTATTAAGAGATAGTGACTATTTGCATAGCCATAGGACTGTATTTTCAAGTGCATTTTTGTTATTCTTTCTCAAAGACTTCAACTACTTGATTTGTAATGTCTTAATAGCGTAGGGGTAACGTCATGAAGTTTTAAATGACAGATCCTGAGGTAAATTAAACTCTCGGGGGTTCGAATCCCAGCCGCGCTGATCTGAAAGTAAAATCTTGGACATTCACTGGACTGGCAATACGGAAAATGAACTAAATTGCCTAACGGTTTAAACATGTGGTAATAAAAGTGATAAATGTCAACATTCGTTGATTATTTCACTATAATCAGTGTTTACTCTGCTAAATCGCCACAATTACTTGAGGCTTCGCTAGCTCCTTCATGTTTGGCTCCATCAGTCGTAGTGAACGAAACCACAACAATGGCGTTAAGCGTACCAAGTCACGCGTACCTCACACAATAACCTCTATTTGATTTTCCGCAATATTGCATATTTATTAACCTAAAACTTAAACGGAGGAGCCGCCCCTGATATGAAAGGAATGATTGATAGAAGAGAGAAGCGATGCGGGACGCCATCGTGCAGCTGTCTCACTTCACCGCTATACCTGGTCGTCATGACAACTGCTTACTTGATTACAATGCACCTGTCTGTCTCCAGGAAGTCTTTATTTGCTGCTCGCTCCATTCTCCGACGGGCCACTTTAGTTTCTATGCACCACACCGAGACTGAGTCAGTGTTTTGTGCACATGCCACGTGAAGGTCTATTGTACGCGTGTCTCGGCTTAAAAAACTCTGCGCTATCGGTTCATACACACGCTCGCTTAATACTGCTCGGTTGAGAGATAATGGACACTCCTCTCAATATCGGTTTAAGTCCCATTCAGTTAAAGCAATCATACACGTAATGTGTTCTATTGTTTTACTCGTAAATTATACACCTAAATTTCAATATTGTCATTATTTCATGTGTCAATAATGGTTGCCCTGATATCCATTTATATTGTGAATTCCACATTTGTGTAATGCAGTTTCATAGTCCAAATATAATTGTAATATATAAGTAAAGATTATATCTAGCTATCTAATATTTTTCTTGATATTCATTTCAATTATTAATTCCGTATTTGTATAACGTAGTTTAATCATCCAAACATATTAATAAGAATTATATCTAGCTATCCACTTTGACACAACACGAGTGGTCCAAGATTAAGATTCGTACGAGTACCTTTTATTGTAAAGCTTGCAGACGCTCGGATCTTTGAACACATCATACAACAGAACAAAAACCTCGCTAATCCAAGTTATACTAAAGCAGGCACATTGATTTAAATATTCACAGAGCCGTCAATTCTCCATCATCTATTGAGGTATCATCTATGTGATAGGTGTGTCGAGCGAGTCTGGATTTGAACCCGCTTCTGTCGATACGCCTATGACACGTTATTACGCACTGTCATAAACTGAAGAAGTACTTGCTATTTATGAAAATAAGTAGAGCAGTTTATATTATATCGTCATGACACTTATCCGGTTTTACATTATTTGGCTCGCATATGATTTGTATCACCCAGTAAAGGCCAAAACTAAACAAAATGCTCGAATTCTAAATATAATTGAGCCTATGCCACTAAAGATGATTTGCTCATTACAAAGACATATATTTAACCAAAATGATTGTTCTCAATTTTTTTTAATGAATCTGCTTGAAAAAGAATGCCTTTAACTACAAAGAATGCCTTTAACTACTTTATACGACTTGAATCGTTTCACGCACCGGGAACAATCTCATTCATGATGGTCTCATTATGACAATTAATTATTTAGGCAAATCAAATGTAATCATACTAATATTTCGGATATATATAGGCCTATGTATAAAGAACATGCTTATGCATGTAAAAATATATATATACATGTATATATATATGTTTAAATATATATAAATAGGCCTATATATATACAGTATATATATATATATATATATATATGTATATATATATATATATATATTATACATGCATATATATATATATACGTTCATTCGTCAGCATTTTACAGGAAGAAAAAGAACAGAAAACAAATCACACAGCGCAAGCATACAAAAGTAAAATTAAGGTAGAAATCATAGTAAATCAAAATAGACCACCACTAATTACACAGTTAGAGTTGTAGTTAATCGGCTCGATTGCATATATATATATATATATACATATATATATATATATGTATATATATATATATGTATATATATACATATATATATATATATTCAATTTATATTAATTAATTAATTGTTAGAAATGATATAAAAATGTAATTTAATACAAAGTTAATTTAGCAGTCTTTAATTAAGAACATACTGACAAGGAATAACAAAATGAGGAGTAGAATCGGCGATATATCCAGAATTGAATTGTTGCTTTGCTGTTAAAAACAAACAATGAAACATAAATATACTACTAATTACTATCAATTATTAGTTTCATAGCCTTTGCAAAGGAAATAACTTGTTGATCGATAGAGTGCTTTTAATCTAGTATGAAGCTGATTATAAAACTTAATATATATATATATATATATATATATATATATATATATATATATATATGCATGTATATATATATATATATATATATATATATATGTATGTATATATACCTTAGACCATTCACTTGGCAGAGCACTAAGGAGAGAGATATGTGGACCTGCTGAGATTCAAATACTGATCTTTAGAACTGATAAATCAATATTATAAGCTATGCACATCAATAATTACTTTATGTACCCTAGAGCACGGGAAAATATCGCTTCTAATGTGGTTTCCCGTTGCCTTGGAAATGCAAGGCAGTTTTTGCTTTGTCGCCTCTTACCACATGTGCAATTAACGGTTCGCTTATTCTTCAGTGTTTCAGACGCACACGGATATTTGGTCTTTCACTTTTTCTCAAGCTGGAGGCTGCATAGGGAATGGGTAAGGCATAGCCTTTTATGGAGATATTAACCAGTTGATCTATGAAGTGCTCTATTTGGGGCGTGAAAGCAGACTCTGTGTATGAATATGCACCTTGGACCTGCTATTTGGTAGTGCACAGGAGAGAAAAACATAAATATGCTATATTTAACGCATAACTATGGTACAAATACGTCTATACGGCTGAAGCGAAGTAGTACGGAGCATTGCTAGAAAAAAGAAAGAAAAAAGGCAAAGTTTAAAATCAGTTTCCTATTCGATAGCGTGTCAGCAGTGGCTGAGAGAGCATTGGATTCCAACCCTGCATCTACTGATCCGCTGTCTAACAACATGCTAACAAGCCTCCGGCTCAGCCCAAGCTTTGGAATTACGCTTAAGAAAAGACATTGAACTTATTCAATCGCCATACCCTACAATATACTCGAGACGACGGATTCAGTCGGTTGATTAATTGAAAATGCGTTAATATAATAATAAACTTTAGGTACATTATATATATAATAAAATAACTTTACCAAAAAAAGTTACAGAAAGGTTCGAATTGGTGTTTAAAGATAATCTGCAGGTTCCGTGCGTAGGTGTGACAAGAAACTCAAAATAAAATATACGTCAAGAACCTGATAACAGAGAGAGAGAGAGAGAGAGAGAGAGAGAGAGTGAATGAGAGAATGTAAATCGAGCCTAAACAATGTACTAACCTTGCTTTTTGCCAGACCTTTACTTTCATCTTTGCTGGTGCTGCCATACGTTGGGAAAGTTGAGTTAACTTTGGTCGATCGCGGTGGCGATCGTTTGGGCTCGGAATACCAGGTATACCGGAAAGACTGAGGATCGAATGAAGTGAAATCCGAACGAGGTTGAGCGGAAGTCCTGTTACGTCTTTTAAATGATCCGGGTGTTTCAGCGGTTCGATGAAATTTCTGTGAGTCCGTAGATTTGTATCTACATCTGGTGTTGCGAGATTTGAAGGATTTACTCCATTCGCTATACATCCTCTCCTGTTCAAAGAAGTCATCTGCGGTTGGACATAAATGTACAAACCCACAAAGTTTCATAGTCAGGAAAAATTTGTAAGTTTCCAAAATCTCTCTCTAATGTTCTGCTAAGTGGAAGGTACATATTCACAGGCTGATTTCATGCTACGTGAACAGCACTCCATAGATCATTAAGTTTATTACTTTACAAAAGGCTATGTCTTATTCACACCGAGGCCTACCACATTGGAAAAATATTACTTTTTAGGTGGTTTTCCCGTTGTCTTTCTTAATTCTTGCTTAGTTGCCTTTACCACGCACGCAGTCTTAACGGCTTGCCTATTTTTCAGTGACTAGGACACAGCACGGAATATATGGCGAATATGATTTCAAAATTTGGCGACAAATAATACAGATTTTCTCAGATATGACCGCAAAATTTAATTCAATTACAACAATTGAACAGGTATAGTTATACTGTACATAGTTTAATAAAGAATTGTATGGCTATGGTTTACGGTTTATGGTTTTCTCATACCGCCGTTCCTGTTTAGTCTTGTCGGAGCTTGTAGTTATACATAACTTAATACATAAATGTAAACCCATAGGTATACGTAACGATAGGTACACAATTAGTAATAGTTATATATTAATAGTTACTAAGCAAAATCCCCAAGAATACCGGTATATCAAAAGGAATGTAATAGATGATTTAAAGATCTACTCGTATGTGGAAATGAAGAGGAAAATGGAAGACAGAGATGAGCGGAGGCATTATATACCATGGACCTGCCAGTAGGCTGTGCACTAAGAGAGAGACAGAGAGAAAGAGATTAACAGTTATGCATTAAATCAATAGTTATAATGTATCGCTACATAGTCATAGTTAGACTATATTTTCCGTCATTACAGTGAATGAATTTTTGTCATTTCATTTCATTGCACGAAGTTCAAATCCCAGCCCGTGATACAGAAACAGGCGTTAAACTTAGTTTTGTAGCATTTTCAGTGTGCTGAACTGAACCGCTAATCGCTGCATTTCACGCAATTTATCTGTATTGCAATTCTGCATTACCAACATTAAAACCACTACTACCAAAAACGTCTCACCAGTAGTTTTTGAAGAGTTGTAAAATTGTCGAAAGAAATCGGATGCAAACTGATCATCTAAAAAAATATATACACAACAGAACGGCTAAACTTCATACTAAAGTAAAATTCCTTTTGTGTGTGATTTATTGACATCACGCCGTCACACAGGCGGCAGATATGCTAACACTAAGAGCATGTTATATATATGAACTGATTTCTTAATAATATTCCAATTAATAACAAACTACAGTATAAAAAATTAAACTATTTAATTTATTAAGATATGGACTATAACATATATATCTGTACACCTAATATTCATTCAAATGCAATATTTCTCAATTTCTGGAAAGTCCAGTTAATGAAATGAATATCAGTCAATGCAAATTTTCAATTCATTTGGGCCAAATGCCTAAGAAAATTTCGCATGTAAATTTTCGGTGTTTTAAATGCAATGAGCAAATACGGCAATAAGTAATACTCATGTTACATATTTGGTCAATACAATATTTAACACTCTAAGCTGTTAAATTTATATCACTACTAATATTAAATTTTGCGTCGATATTTAGATCAAGACTTTCTAAAAACCTAATGTAAACGTCAGTTTTCTAACTCGAAGCGATGTTAGTGACGGGCAAGCCCAGGATTTGAACCCCGCTCGCACTGATCCGCGGTCGAATATCTTATCGGCATCGCCACCGGCTCCAGCCAATGGCGATGTCGATATATATAGACCATGCTACAGGATCGAGATATATACATGTAGATCATGTTTCAGGATCAAGATTTATAGAAAATGCTATGGGATCGAGATTTATAGATCATGCTACAGAATCAAGATTTATAGACCAAGCTATGGGATCAAGGTTTATAAATCATGCTACAGGATCATGATTTATATATCATGCTATGGGATCATGATTTATATATCATGCTATGGGATCAATATTAATAGATCATGCTACAAGATCAATATTAATAGATCATGCTACAAGATCAATATTTATAGATCATGCTGTAGGATCAAGATTTACACATCATTCTATAAGATCAAGATTAATATAAGTTGCTATACTACATGTCTGTTACTACAAACCTTCTTCGTAAAATTCGTTGAAGTCGTACCAGTAGAAGTCTGATTTTGTTTTCTCATACCGCCGTTCCTGTTTAGTCTTGTCGGAGCTTGTTGAATTCGATGATGATGAGGCAGAAGCTGATGATGATTTGAATGATGACGCAAAAGACCAAGGGGAAGGTCGATGAGTATCAGTTCTGAGTGATTCATCGTACGTCTTTCTCTTCACAGGATCGCATAGAATAGACTGAGCGTTTACTATTACTGTTCCGCGTTTAATAACAATAAGATTTAGTTACAAAATGCTGAACCAAAATTTACCTTAGAACGTTTTATAATCCTACATTAAGAGATTATCTTTGATAAGGTAAATGGTATCTATCAAACTATGAAAATACCATCCTGAATGATATATATATATATATATATATATATATATATATATATATATTTACCTTATCAAAGATAATCTCTTATCTATATATACATGTAAATATATATATATATATATATATATATATATATATATTTATACATATCTATCTATATATATATATATATATATGTGTGTGTGTGTGTGTGTGTGTGTGTGTGTGTGTGTATAATATTAATTATAATGATAGCAGGAATTTTACTTTCATTCTATAATTGAATTGAATGTCAGGAGCAATTGGTTTCATGTTTACGTCGAAGTTCAAATCAAATTGATTGCCTATTGGTAGAAAAAAGTTAAGAAAAAAATAATTGACGTAAAAAAGAAAATAGGATAATAATAAAATCCCATTTGCAATAATATGATAGAAAATCTGACAACAGGCTGATAAAGAGAGCGATATCATTCTGACAAATCCAAATTATGTCGATTACGTAGAGATATCATGCGCCACCAAAAGGCCACGATTACTAATAATGGAGAGGAAGAAGTAAAAGGGCTTTAAACAAGCATCTGTGCTTCCTGACCCAGTGTGCCGTTATGTCATGTATATTATGTAGAGGGCATTTCCGACAATCTAAATAGTGCTTCCAATGGTAGTAAACATATAGGCCTTAACAATCTACTGTATATAATCTATATAATAACATGTGTTTATTGCTTTCTGGTGTGCTATTGTATATGTGAAAGTTTTCTGCGGTATGTCAGATTTCATGTAAAACGAATATATACGCGACGATTGAATGATGACGAGATGATCGCGACTAAAGTTTAACCGCCAGTGAGAAGACGACGTGTGAACTATAGTGCTAACCTAATTTAGAGTGCTAGATATGCTGATGAACAACACACCTTTAAAAGCTTCATCCGATCCTGGCGCTTGGTTCTTATCTGGATGAAACTGTCGAGCTAATCTCTTGTAGGCTTTCTTGAGATCATCATCGCTGCAGTCTCTCCCAACGCTCAAAACTTCATAGTGGTCCTTGCATCCTCGAATCCTGGGGTCATAAATATAAGAATAAGTTAGTAACCTATTTATATATGAACCGTTATTACACCATCAAGAAGTGGTAGCAAAGTACAAACAATAGAACACAAAATAAAAACGGTACATTAAAAAGCTAGTAAAGCTAATGTTAACGTCAGTTTCCTCGCTCGAAAACGATGTCAATGACGGGCGACCCCAGGATTTAATTATAAAATTACAACAAGTACTAGAGCATTCAAAATAAAATAAAAGCTAGATATAATATATATCCCAGATATCTTATTTATTAATACTAAAATTAAGCGTTAAATAAACCATTAATTTACCGTCACAGATTGAATGCCCGAGACGGTGTCTAGATTGCTTGCTGGTGAGCAAGAGATCACCTGAATTCGAATCCTGTCAGGCAGCATCTGATAATTGTGGTACGGAAACAAACGGTAGGCTTTAATACCGGTTGCTAAAAATTACCAAATATAGATTTTTAAATACTGCAGGCCGACATGTAAATAAAATTATGAAAAGTGTAATTGTTATATTGCATTTTGAAGTGATTTTTTTATAGCGAGAATATCGGAAACCATATTTCTAAAAAGTAAACATTCGAATTCATGCAGGTACAGCTTTCGTTACTGTCTATAGGCTACTTATTGATCGATGGATTGCTCTTTGAATGTGAAAATAGACTAGTATGTTTTGCGGAAATAAAATTAGCTTAATATTTATGGTTTCAATTGAATTGAAGGTAATCTTTAGGAATTATATTTTTAATAAGGTTTGTTTACTCTAAAATTTATGCATTTAAAATAAATTTCATCATTATCTTACATCCTCATTTTCTCACTCATTTTATCCTCTCTTCTCTCTCTCTCTCTCTCTCTCTCTCTCTCTTTCTCGTTCTCTTTATCTATCTACCTCTTTCCTCTCTCTGACTCCCTTTCTCTTTTCTCTCTCTCTCTCTCTCTCTCTCTTTCCTCCCTCTTTCGCTCTTCTCTCTCTCGCTTTTTCCTCTCTCTCTTTTCTCTCTCTTTACTCTCTCTTCTCTCTCTTTCCCTTCTCTCTCTCACTCTTTTCTCTCTCTCTCTCTCTCTATCTTCACTCTCTCACTTTATCAAGCTCTCCCTGCTCCAGAGTTTAATCTAATTGAGATGGAGATGTGCACAGTTAAACCCTATACTCACTGTTGTACAGCTCGCTGCTGTTCCTCGCTATACTTCTCAGGAGACCTTGACCTTGGATTGGACGACCCTGCCTGGTGATCGTTGTTTGACCTATTTGTCCTATCAGCTGTCTCCCTGCCAATCAGCTTCAAGAGATCTGCGTGTGTGTGAGTGTGTGTGTGAATACAGATCTGCGTTACTGCTTAGCAAGCTCATTTCATGGAAACAAAGTAAGTCCTACAAAACTACATTAAGACATGAAGATTAAGTGCGATTTAAAAGCGATTCGATCTAAATGAACGCTATGAAACAATAGTTCATGTCATGCTGTTCCTATTATATAGGCATAATTTAACACTTAGTGGTGTAAACTATTCGTGTATTAAAGTTTCTCAGCATAATGCAAGTCGCCTGAACATTTACCTGAAGTCGATTTGAAACCCTTTGCGGTTAGAAAGGCTGCATTAAACACTCAAATTGAGTTGCTGTGATAGGATTTGGCAGTGATAGATGGACACAGACATATTCAAGAGTAGTTATATCTTGAAACTTAGTGAACATTTCGGACTAAAATTTCAATTAATAAGCTCAAAATTAAACAACATAATTAGTAATATCTTATCTGAGAAGTCATACAGTTAGATCAAGTTTAGAGATAGAGTTTTGGTTGAATTGACTCCGCTGACTCGTGAATTTTCAATTTGTGGATTTGGTTTAAATTTGTAGATAAGTAAATATTTGTAAATTTGTATATTTGTAAATTTGTGGTAATGATTATAACACAAACGTTGCATTTTTCTACTATCTCAGAATAATCTGAGCTAACTTGACGGATCCTAAAATTCATTTTTCTTAAGATGAAATAAATTTTTCTATGCACAGCATTGCACAGGCTGCAGTAAATAGAATTAAAGTCTAATAAATCTGATCTGTAGTTCCATAGGATGTAAAGTTTGCTAACATACTGTTCAATCTGAATCTACTTAAATAGACGAATAAGGTGTGATTTGGGCTTTTGTTTTAGGATTGGCTTTTGATATGGTTGAAGTTTTTGAAAGCTGAACTTTACTTAATCAGCGTTACAGTGCGTTAACAGACTTAATTAGCAAATTACCAATCCCGTTACGTTCTCTTATACTTGCATGCAATAACTTACGTTTCGCTCTTTCAGTCGGATACAATTTCTCAGCTTTATTTAGAAACTTCAGTGCTTGCTCGATGTCACCTATTCTCGTCAAATTCACAGCAATATCCACACATTTTTCCGCTTCTACTTTGTTACTTTCCATACAGCATGGCAACTAATTAATATTCTAAAGTTCTAAACCAACTTCCCGTTCAATCCTGCTGCAGCAGCCAGTGTCTTTCCAGAAGTAAACTTCGCCGATTACTCTTCTCGGCCGGCAGTGCATGCAGAGCTAACTATAGGCCTACACTTAGAGCTAGCATTCAGGTTTTCAACCTTTAGCTTTCGTTAGATTATAAATTCGGAAATGCTCGTCAAAATCAGTAATTATAACTTGTTCATCCTATATAACTAGTTATCTAGCTAATCAAATCAATGTATGCAAAGTTAAATAACTGAAGCGTAAATGCACAATACGCCCAACCTCATCCTAAATACAGAAATACACACACACGCACACACATTGCGCCATGTACGTATATGCAATGTATTTAAGTCACATGTATGTAAGTTAATAAATATTTATGTACGAGCACACTTTAATACTTTTTAACTATAGTTAGCCATTCTTTCTTATTGGGTTTTCCTATAACTAGTTATGACTTTCTTTGGCAAAAATGGTCAAAGCCTAACAGAAATTTATCAATAAATATATTACAAATATAATTTTATTTAATTATTTCACTTAAGTTCTATAAACTCTTAAGTATGTAACTACCGATGAAATCTGTAGTTACATAAAACGGTAAATTGGTAGTTATATATCGGTAATTTGCCATATTGGAATTATATTGCTTCATTGTAGAATTTCAACATTAAACCAATTTAAAATGAATTATGATGCAATACTATTAAAATACCATTCTGCTTTAATTATTTGCTGCGTGCTAGTATTATCGGCGAAATGCAGAAAATACAATAAAGTTGCCCGAACTTTACTAGATTTATTGCAGACTTCACAATTTTGGAAATTCAAGCCTTGGTTAGGCGACCTGCAGATTCTGTTAGTCAAAACAAGACTCACATTATCATAATAATGAAGTAGCTGCAGAAGTGCCGTATGTCTTAGCCTAAAGCACAAAAGCTCATAGACTGTTCAAAGTATTTAGAGATCTACAGAGAGAAGTCTAGCCGCTGTAGCTACACACTCCAGTAGCTGCTGTAGTTGTAACACTACAGTTGTAGCTACACACTCCAGTAGCTGCTGTAGTTGTAATACTACAGCTGTAGCTACACACTCCAGTAGCTGCTGTAACATCTGCAACAGCACTCTCTGCAGTAGATGTAACACTACGGTTGTAGCAACACACTTTTTCATCTGCCAGTTGCGATATCAGTAAGGTACTCGAACGTGGATCTGTATGTGAGAGGTTCAAATCCTGGGATCGCCCGTCACTGCTGTCATCGCTTTCGAGTGTGGAAACTGACGTTAACATTAGCTTTACCAGATTTTTTACCAGCTGCTGTGACAAAGCAACACACTCCTGCAGCAGCTGTTGCACTATATCTGTAGCAACATACTCCTGCAGTTGTTGTAACACTGCACCCCACTTATAGTAATAGACTTCTTGAGCAGCTGCAACACTAAAACTGTAGAAACGCTATCCTGCAGTAGTTAAAACACTACAGTTATAGCTATACACTCCAGCAGTTTCAGTAACTCTAACACTACAGCAGTTGTAACACTACAGCTATAGCTATACACTCCAGCAGTTTCAGCAGCTCTAACACTACAGCTGCAGCAGTTGTAACACTACAGACAGATCAGGTTGATGGGAGGCTACGCTAGATCTGGAGCCCCTTCATGAAGCATGATTTTTGCGTTGTACATATTGCTTTTTGTTTCTTGAAATTTAGGTCAATATATGTCAGAATTAAATAAATTACTATCGGGATTCAATAAAATTCATTTCGGTACTCAACTTAGCCCCTGTTCGACCAAAATTTATCATTACACAACGCAAATTAATCCATACAGAATAGAATGGGGCGGTACGGTACGCCCTAGTACAGCATAGTATGCTAAGGTACGGTATGCCATAGTACAGTATAGAATGCGGCCATACGGTGTGCCATAGTATAGCATAGTATGCGGCAGTGCGGTAAGCCATAGTAAAGCATAGAATGCGGCTGTACGGTATGCCATAATACAGCATAGTATGCGGCGGTACAGTGTGCATAATTTGGTGTACAGAATAATTTGCGGCGGAACGGTATGCAATAGTACAGAATAGTCTGCGGTGGCATGGTATGTCATAGCACAGCAAAGAATGCGCTGGTACGGAATGCCATTGTATAGAATAGTATGCGGCTGTACGGTCTGCCATAGTACGGCATAGTAAGCTTCTGTACGGTATGCCATTGTATGGCATAGGAAGAAGAGATACCATACGCTATAGTTCTGCGAAATATGCAGCAGTACGGTTAGAAGTAATACAGCATAGTATGCAGCGAATTGCAGGCCAAAGTACTACATAACATGAGGTGGTACGGCATGCCATACTGTATAGCATAGTAAGCAGCGGTACAGAATGTCATAGTATAGCATGCTATAACCTGGGATGATATTCCATAGTACAGCATAGTCCTGAAAATTACGGTATTCCATATTATAACATAGCATACGATTTGCCAAAACACAGCCTAGTATGCAGCGGTACGGAATGTTATCATATGGCATAATATGCAGCGGTACAGAATGCCCTAGTATAGCATAGATGCAAAAGTATGGAATGCCATGTACAACATAGTATGCAGCGGTGCGATATGCCATAGTACAGCACAGTCTGCAGAGGTACGGTATGTCATAATAATGCATAATATGAAGGGGTACGAAATGCCATGCAGCAGTACTTTGTACCATAATACGGCAAAATATACAGCGGTACAGTTTGCATAGTAGAGCAGTGTAAGAAGCGGTATGGTATGTCATAAATTGTTCCAAAGCCTACCACTGCATAATATTCAACGATAGAGTACACCACACTACAGCATAGTATGCATCGGTACAGTATGAGATACTACAGCATAATATGCATCGTATTGTACGCTACAGTATTGCATTGAACACAGTGGTAAGCTACGGAACAGTTTATCCGACTATATACGTAACTTTTTCTTTTTCTGACTTTAAGTCAAATATAAAGTTTTTAGTTTTATATTAGCTCAATATAGATATAGTTCAGTTAGATTTTTTTATCTGAAGTAGGTTATCCTTTGGTTTAAGCTTAATTAAGTTAATTTTGATAATTTTACAGTTGCCTTATTTTTATGGGCAACAATTAATATGCACGGTTGTCAAACAAAGTTTCTACAGTATTCTGCAGGATAGAAGAGAATTAGGAAACGTGTTCACATTTTGATTCCACGTAAAATGGATTTTGACGATTCATTGTCAAGGTTGAACAATATATCCAATAGGAAATAAGTAAACAGACACTTGAAGGTGAAGGCCGGACGCAATTTGTTGACGAACAAATGCCGTTTTGCATTGTAGCAGTTCGCATCCTGTTTGATTTTAAGAGCACAAAATAATCGTTTTCAATGTGTTTCCTTCTTACTTGAAGATAGGAAATGGTACAATTCTTTGCACCCGTATGTAAGCATCAGCTTCTACGGGATAAATACCAGAGATTATGAATTTCCAGAGTTCGGGTTTGGTTCGGTTCGGTTCGTTGAAAATGAAAGTTCGGGGGTTCGGTTAGCAGCTGACAAATTGAGAGTTCGGTTCGTTGAAAATGAAAGTTCGGTTCGGGTTCGGTTCTAATAAGAGTTTGGGTTCGGTTCGGGTTCGGCTTGCTTTCCAACTCGCAAGAGTTCGATTCGAGTTCGATTCGAGTTCGAAATGGTTTGGTTTGGATAATGTTGCAATTGTTTAACTGTACTTATAATAATCATGGCTATGACAAACATGTTTAAAATGGTTTATAGTAAATATGCTTAAAAATTTATTAAGTCATAATAGCAGCCACATTTTTTCACCTGGGTAAAATATGACAATGAAAAAAAGAGAGAAGTGGTATTTATTCTTCTACATTTCTTAAAATATTGTTGATTGACCTGCAAATGTTCATAATATAGATATTTAGCTTTATTATTGTATCTGAAATATTTTCCTTGATTATAACGAGCAAACAGAATGCTTCATCAATTTTTAGATTTTTATTGTCACTATAGGCCTATAAATTAGATACGTTTATAATTAAGTGGAAATGTCTTGGCTAAAATTTGATCCAATATTTCAGAGACAAAGTTCAATTAAGTAACATAAAATTGTCAAATACGGATGATTTGGTAAACACATGTACTTCCATAGAAAAATGATCATAATATACACCGTCTGCTATCAACTGACCAATAATAGCTTCACAATTTATCTTATTGTTTCAAATTTGAAACTCTCAGATCAATTATGAAGTTACGAAAAGAGTAAAGAAATTATTGCATCGCTATGGTGCAAAATTATTTACTCAAGATAGCCTTAACACGTATAGAATGTAAAATATAATTATTTGTAAATCTGGCTGCAAAAATATTAAGGTAGCACACTAAAATTAGAAAAAATTCATAATTTGAATTTAACAAGAACAAATCCACCTAGATTGCATCAAGCATTTTCAGATTTATATGGGATACTCTCATCACTTTTGTGTCTTTAATATTAATCTTCATTCCATATTTCAATGCCGTATCATTCAGACTATCCATTATCTTCTGTAGGCCCGTATCGCTTCCCGCTACCATTCCTTTGTACCGCTACCATTTTAAAATTTGTGTCGGAACCAGCTTTACCTGAATATATGCTGTTAGATACTGTAAGACATGTAAATGCAAAAACTAATATATATTTGTATTGTTCTAACTATCTTTATTTAATGTCAGGCTGGTGAAGAAGAAAGGAACTCCAAGAGTTTGGTTCTGTTCGGTTTGGACAAAGTCTGGGTTCGGGTTCGGTTCGGGTTCGGCAAGAGTCTGGGTTCGGGTTCGGTTCGGGTTCGGTCAGAGTCTGGGTTCGAGTTCGGTTCGGTCAAAATTCTAGATTTTAGGGTTCGGTTCGGATTCGGTTCGATTCCCATCTCTAATTAAATACCAATATAAATGTCAATTTAAGGAACACTTTTTTTATTTTTCCTGTTTTTACCATTATGTTCAATGCATTACTTTGAAACAAACGACTATCAGCTGTAGCGTCGTCACGTGAACGGTGACATAATGACTTTTACGCAGAACATTTTGTTTAGTTTCTAGTTAAGTATGCTGTATTTGCTTTTTATTATGAGACGATAAACAAATAAAAATTGGTTGAAGCAAAAAAATAATAACGTTGCACACTATGCAGCGGTACGATATGCCATAGTACTGTATTACAAGCAGCGGTACGGTATGCATAGTGCATTATACGGTATGCCATTGTAGGGCCTACTAATAATGTTTCACAATGGAAGCTTGTTCAGTACCAACAAGTAGCTGGAAAGTTTCTCATTCTAAATTAGCAATGCATGTAGAGAACCAATTCAGTGGATCTATGCTTCTCAGGGTACTATAGTTGATGTATATCCATTGTTTGGCAGATTTAAAAGTAAGCCCGTCTGACAAACAGGAGTACAAGGGCCTTACATTTACCATTTCCTACAAACACACGCTATATGAAACACTCATTCAATGAGGCTTTATAGTTTTAGATTTTTATAAATTTGGGCCTTATTATTTCTAAAATGCAGTGACAATTACAGCCAAAAAACTGTAGGAAGTAAATCTGCACCATGTATTCAATTATCTAAATTCTTCACATTCACTTATTAAAATACTGGCTTACAATTCACACGCAAAAGCTCTAATAATTAATAGGCTAACAAATAAAATTTAATAGACTTCATCATCACTAGAACAAGTTAAAGCTTACAGGTAGATTTCGATAATGAAATCAAGAAAAATAACTGATTACAAATAAAAAATAACTGATCACTCAGTTACATTTACCGAAATAACTGAGCAGAGACACTATTTTTAGTGATTATAACTCCTCACCATTCTGTATATGCGCAATTCTGAATTACCAAGGCTATCAGGAGAATGCAGTGGTTGAAGTTATTCATGGATGATAAAGTATTATTATCAGACTGATAACAGAGCTTCGCTACTGATAAAGTATTACTATCATGCTGATAACAGAGTAGGGTTATTGGACTAACACTACTTGTCCAATAAGCAGAAGAGCATAAGTTAGAGCATCGAACGAAAATCTTTGTTAATCCTTTTTTATGCGGCAGAGTAAATATGATGGTAAACTACTTACCTAAGTTACCTTTAGCTTTCTAAATATTTCTATAATAATCTTTAAATCTACGAATATTACCGTGACATCAAGAAATCAAGTAGTAATTAACTATCAAAACTAGTCAATAATAACTAGCTAATAAGTAAAAACATAACATATTGTCATATTTAGCATAATAATTAAAAGAACATAATCTTAAGGCAAAAACCTAACAATCCAAAGGATTAGACATTTAAATTCATATGCATGCGAAGTCTACAACAATTTAAAATAAATATGAAACATTCCTCTACCCAGTAAACATACAGATTCAATAGAAAGTAAAACGAACAAGCTATCCAGTAACATATTAGCCAAAACGGCTTCAATATAACTTCAATATAGTACGGCTTCAATCACCACCTCTTCAAATTACATAACTACTGCGCATATGACGAGTCTGTCTCGGGCTGGAGAAGAGAAGAGTGAGATAAATGCCAAATGTACTCTACTGTGATATTACAAAGTAATACAATCAAGGTTTAGCGTCCGTTTCATTCTCAGGACGACATCAAGCTGGAGCTCATGCGAGAAATAATGTAAAAATACTGAACGGCTTAGTATACACAGCTGTCAAGGACTACACAAATGCTAACATTTCACAACTGCTCAAGGATACAGAAAGATATTTCACTGTTGTTAAGGGCAACAGAAGGCCATTTCACAGTTGTTAATGGCTACAAAGGACATTTCACAGCTGTTAAGGGCAACAAAAGGCCATTACACAGTTAATGGCAACAGAAGGACATTTCACAGTTGTTAATGGCAACAGAAGGCCATTTCACAGCTGTTAAGGGCAAAAGAAGGACATTTCACAGCTGTTAAGGGCAAAAGAAGGACATTTCATAGCTGTTAAGGGCAACAGAAGGCCATTACACAGTTAAGGGCAACAGAAGGATATTTCACAGTTGTTAATGGCAACAGATGGCCATTTCACAGCTGTTAAGGGCAACAGAAGGACATTTCACAACTGTTAAGGGCAACAGAAGGCCATTACACAGTTAAGGGCAACAGAAGGATATTTCACAGTTGTTAATGGCAACAGATGGCCATTTCACAGCTGTTAAGGGCAACAGAAGGACATTTCACAACTGTTAAGGGCAACAGAAGGCCATTACACAGTTAAGGGCAACAGAAGGACATTTCACAGTTGTTAATGGCTACAGAAGGACATTTTACAGTTGTTAAGGGCAACAGAAGGCCATTACACAGTTAAGGGCAACAGAAGAACATTTCACAGTTGTTGATGGCTACAGAAGGACATTTTGCAGTTGCTAAGGGCAACAGAAGGCCATTACACAGTTAGGGCAACAGAAGGACATTTCACAGTGGTTAATGGCTACAGAAGGACATTTCACAGCTGTTAAGGGCAACAGAAGGCCATTACACAGTTAAGGGCAACAGAAAACAGAAGGACATTTCACAGTCGTTAAAGGCTACAGAAGGACATTTTACAGTTGTTAAGGGCAACAGAAGAACATTTCACAATTTGAAGTTCAAATACTAACAAAACTTGAAGCAGCACATACCGCCCAGTACACTGAACTGTAAGAGTAGATACAATAACAAACACATAAGCTACATTTACATATAAATAATTATTTTCAACATCACAATAGTTCATAATTACCATTAAATACTAAATGCCACAGCTACTATCATATCTAATAATTACCATAGCTACTAGTAATTATTATTAACAACCAGTAACTAAATAATTATTATCTAATAGCAACTATTCTTCGTTAATTAGCACTGACTTTTAATTAGCACAAATCACTTTTACCTAATATTTGCATGAATTTTAACAATGCAGTACAATTATATTTTACTAAATTCAACTCAGTGCAATAGGGATGTCAACTTTATCCCACTTAAGCATTTAAAACTCTAAAAGCTGAATTGAAAAACTAGGAATTTACAACTATACATCTCTCTCTCTCTCTCTCTCTCTCTCTTTAGTGCATTGCCAAGTGGCAGATTCAAGGTATATATTCATACTCAAAGTCTACTTTACAACTATACATATACTTCATAAAATCAGAAAATATTCCAAAAATACAACAAATACCAAATTAGAAGTCATAACATTGTAACTTTCAAGGCTGCATCACAAATGTGAGAGAAGTAGAAGCCTGTGCTATCGAGATCAACAAGAACCGTACAGAACTAACGACAGAATAGGATTCTCTTGTAGGAACTCTGTCCATCCGTGTTGAACCGTTACTTTATTAGACTACATTTGAGTAACTGTCTCGTCATAATTATATGAATAACTAGGATAACATTCCAGTTAAAAGAGATATCGATCCAGCAATTATAAATCAAAAATGACATGCATGACATGACTTAGTTCTATTTGTGATTTAAAATACAATAATGCAGAGCGTAGCCTGAACAGGCTCAAAATAAAATGAATAAACTATACTTAACCAACTAATTGCAAAGATATCAACTATACAGGATTACACCCAGCAATGAAAAAAGTCAGCAGAGAATTCATGACTGATGCAGCTAAACGCTCTCAACTATTTTTACAGATGATATTAGAACATGTTTATAGACGGATTTGATTTTCTACTACAGTCAGCTGCACCACTGTTTAACTGACCAGGATTTGATCCCAGAACTCTTTCATGAGTTCAAGCTAATCACTCTAACAACATGACTACATACCATCAGATCAATCCTATTGGTTTTATCGATAACAATAAATAAACAGGGAATAATGCCATACCATTAGTTGCACTAGCATTTGGGATACACTTTTTCTACACCCTAAATTCATGTAACATAATAGTGCAGAATAAAGCACTTAAGAGGACCGGGCATACGTTAAACCAGATAAGAGTTAAATAAAGAAATATTACGAAATACTTGTCAAACTGAGGAAAACAACAACAGCATAGCACAATTGAGGACATACGCAGATATTTTTTGTAAAGTATACATATCGTATATACATGTAGAAGTGTAAAGAGTAAGACTGAATTTTAGATGAATAGAATACTTTACTAGATTTTGTTGAAATATAGCAGATATATGACTCAGCCAGAACATACCATTATCATCATTATCATCATCCTCCCTTAAATCCCAGTTAAACCAGAGTTGGGATACGACTAGAATATTTTCCATTCATTTAAGTTTTTGTAGCAATTTCTGGAGCCTAGGAGCTAACCAACCGAATGCCCTTTCAGACGTTGGTTGAACATACCATAAGAAATAGACATAAGAGCTGAATGGGATAGGTTCTAAGAAGGAATGTTTTAAAAAAGATTACAGAGGAAAACGGAGGGGAAGAACTAGACTTGAGATTCCAGGCAATTTTATAAATTATTAATATGTGGCTATGAAAATAAAAGCAGAGGATTATAATATGAAGAGGAGTAATCTGCCATGGACCTGCCAATAAGCAGTACACCGAGAGAGGGAGAGAGAGATGAGAGAGAGAGAGAGGAGTGAGAGAAATAGAGAGATAACTTAGTAGGAACGTTGAGTTTTAATGAAGCAATAGTGACTAAAAGTCTATTACTCAAAAATCTTTTACATAGTAATGCACCACAAGCAATTAATTAGTTTTTCTTAAATCTACAGATATCTTACTTCCCCAAATAACCAATTGAAACAAGTGTTGACAGACAAAATGTTAGCAAATGATAATTACTACTAATACACTAATTATTATAAAAAATAATGACAACAATAATAAAAGTAAAGATTTAAAACAATGCAATTTCATTCAATATGCAACTTCTTATATTCACAAAAACAAATTCTATGATTAGCGTGAAAACAGTCGGAACTGTAAACACATGACAAATATTTCTGAGCAAGAAATAAGTAGCAAGTCAAATACATATTAGAAGATCATGTGTATTTAAAAGCTTCTCGATATCTACTGCAAAACATTAATCTTTGTCTAACATGACTGTATCGAGTACACAAGGTAAGATTGGTACGTATGAGTAAATAGATTCCATATTGCACAATGCAACGTATTGATTGACTACACATATTGACTACAGATGTGTATTAATTAAATACACATCTGAGAATGTAAATACAACAAATTACTAAACGAACATAACTTTAATAATAAATAAATGAAGCAAAATTAAGAAAAAATTTAATTCAAATACTTTGTCAGTACAATACATTGACTATAATTACACATAGATTACAGAAACCGCTTAAACAAGAACTAATACGATTCTATACTTAACCTACATGCAGAAAATTTACATACACGTATTAATAATAGCACAATATACATGTATACTAATGAAAAGCATATAACATGTATTATTACATTGTAATATTGTACTATAAGAAGAGCATGGTTTTGCCACTATTAAAGCATCAATTATAACATCACCAGTTGTCTATAACAGTGATAGAATGGTATGATATATTCCAGGTTATTGATCAGCTGATCCCAGAATTGATCCAATCACTGCGACAAACATATGACACTTCACTCAGACCTGTGGCTCGCAATGTCAAATTCTACGATCACTGGCACAGCGTTACTTGCTTCTCGAATAGAAAGTTGGCTGAAACAGCAAAAATCAGTTACAGTTTAATGTGCAGCAGAATTAATTAAGTTAAGGTCCATTTTGTACCACTGTCAGACACGAAAGATCGCTAAGGTCAGAGATTTGAAATTGAATCCGTATACCAGTATATCAGTCAAGTCAGTCACGATATTCCACGGGCTATCATTTACAACATGACAATTATAAATACACAAATATCTAGATAAAACCCGCTTATGTACCACAACCCTACTGTCAGAGATGTTTCAACTGGGGTAACAATATCATTAATTAACAATTAATTAATTAACAACGCTGCTCTTTACAACAGTATCAAAACAATATAACAGTAATATCAATTGCATGATGATATAAAATACAGAATTTTATATATGTTGATATTAATATTTATCCATTACTATTCACAGCATCATCACACAACAGTACAGAAGTTACATTCAACCTACCAGAAAATCTGTAGAAATAAATAGTACACTCTATTTGGAGCGATCTTAAAATCTTGACTATTTAATCTCATTATTTTAGCAGTATTAAGTTTAGGAATGCTTTTGCTTGATCTTTGGAAACTTCTGTCAATCACATAACTTATCGACTGCGTGTCTTAAAGACATAAACTACACGAAATGGCAGGCCAAAGGTATGAATTCCTTTAATTCAACATATGTTGTTAAGCTCACTATAGGAAATACAATCGTGCAGCAAATAGATCCATTCACAATGCCAAACCATTAACAGAACCTTTAAAATGGAGACGAGCTGGGATGGTTTCCTATTGCTTTCTCATCTTCTACTTAGTGTAGCTATTGCTCTAATAACATATGCAACTTTGCAGTTGATCTATCCTCAGAGGTCGACATACAACACAGAAACGATTTAGCATCTCCTATCTGCTTAAAATTTCATTTTCACTTGGTTATAAGTTCACAACTGTAACATCAAACACCAGAATACAAATCACTATGTAAACAAGTGCACACAGTAACCTGCTCAGCTGGAGGTATCCCAGTCACTCCGTTGTTGTGTCCCTCCTCTTCATCTTCTCCTGAAGAATCCTCTCCAGAGGAATCTGGATTTACATTAGTATTACCTGCCAAACATTAACATCATCATTTATAAAGGTCATCATGTCAAAATAGGATCATATCAACATCATCATGTCAACATGATTGACCAAAAATTCACTTGCAACGTCATATTTCACTTGTATCTACAAAAGTCTCAAAAGCTTTATATATTCTTAGAAGACTTCGGTTTAAATTGCCTAAACGATCACTGTTACACATATATTATAGTTTTATCTATTCTCACCTACATTATTGCAATATTATGTGGGGTTGTGCATCCATTTCTGCTCTAAAAGAATTACTTATCCTGCAAAAACGTGAAGTTAGAATTATTAACAATTGTAATTATTTATCACATACGTCTCCAATATTCAAGGACCTTGCCATTTTGAAATTGTCTGATATAAACTACTATAACACAGTGTTATTTATGTTAAAATGTAAACATAATTGCCTACCATTAACTTAGAATGAATTTGTAATATCTAGCACTTCTGTAGAGAACAATAATTATTACATGAGAAATGTTAATGAATTCATTGTTCCCTCCTCACGTACTAATATACGAGCTAAATGCATATCTGTACATGGTCCAAAACTGTGGAATAATTTGCCAGATGTTATAAAAAATGCTACGTCTATTTCTAATTTTAAGAAATAATTCTTTAGTTTAATATTTAATCAATATTAATTTAACCTTTATGTATTTATACCAGTAAAGCTCTCCATGAACGCTTGTACTAGTTAATTAGACACTACATTTGTTTCATTGTATTTTCCTTTTCTTGTTTTATTATTTTTCTTTGCACTCTAAAGTTAAGTTTAAATAGTTAGGTTTTTGCTATTTAGAGATACGAACTTAGTTTACTTATTTAATTTGTAATAATTTAGAGATGTTTTTTAAAATTTATTTTGAGTTTTACTTGACAGTGTCTGGCCATTTCCTGATTTGAAAATGTTCAATTGTATGAATACCAACGGTTTTACTGTAATTAGTAATGTAATAGAAATTTGTGTATTTCAGACTTAAGTAGACTCTACTTTATCTGCTAATTATGGTATTACCAACAGAGCTATGGCTCTTTTATGGTATCCTCTTTCGTATTGTTATTTGTTTATCTAACTACATGCACGTTCTTATTGTTTATATAATCTGTGCTGTGATGAACAAATAAACGATACTAAACGAAAAAAAAACGAAAACATTATCATATCAACGCCATCATGTATGTCAACATCATCGTATCATCATGTATGTCAACATCATCGTATCATCATGTACGTCAACATCATCGTATCATCATGTATGTCAACATCATCGTATCATCATGTATGTCAACATCATCGTATCATCATGTATGTCAACATCATCGTATCATCATGTATGTCAACATCATCGTATCATCATGTATGTCAACATCATCGTATCATCATGTATGTCAACATCATTGTATCATCATATATGTCAACATCATCGTATCATCATGTATGTCAACATCATTGTATCATCATGTATGTCAACATCATCATATCAAAATCATCACGTACGTCAACATCATCCTATCAACATCATCAACTATTTCAAAATCATCATCAATTGTATCAAAATAACCAAATCAATAAATTACCAAAGCAATATCATTACATCAGTATCACCAATAATAAGTACTATCTACAAAAAATATAGAATAACCTGAGAAGCACATCATAATACCACCATCTTATTAGTTAATTACGATAATTTGCACAATTTATATCCTTGCGTAATAAACTGTTCCCTAGACAACAACATCTATCAATCAATCAACGAATACTAGTTAATCTCTTATACTGAGACCAGTAACTCCTCAGAGACTTCGAGAGTGATTTATTAATCAGCCTGGACATGCCACAACTACTCTTTTCGTACTGTTAGCTCAACTAATTTGCAAGGACTTTTTGTGAAACAAAGAGAACAACTGAACATACAACTGAGTTTTATCCCACCATCAGTCAGGCTTCATAACGAAACCACTAGACTTTGATTTTGTCTCAATAGTGCTCGATGTTGTCATTGATGACTTTAGCACTCTAATTGCTGTTAATATTATAGACATATTTGTGGCATATTTTACGTTACAAATAAAATACTAGTGCTATTACAACGTCTATGATAAATGAAGGTGTTTGGTAAGGCAAATCCTTTCGAGAAGTTTTTAACTTGCTGATCTAGGAAGTGCTTTATATGGATGGTGAAAACAGAAAGTAAAATATATCTAGACCGGCCAATTGGCAGAGCTCTAGACATAGAAAGACGACAAACTTGATAAATAAGATTACAAATGTTTAGTTTTACTCGATACAAAACCTCGCCATGCTCTTAAGAGAGGTGAAAGTGAAATGTGTGGATACAAACCTGGGACAGTAGAAACACGATTTGAAGCTGAGGACGTGCTCTGTAGCTTATTGTAGCACGTGGTGCAGACACGCAGAGGTTTAGTGGACTGATGCTGCAACAGCCAGCGCTTACTGGTGCACGAGTTACAGCACACTGCGCCGCACTTCCTACAGTGATGCTGCACATAATGGCACATAACAATAATAGACATTTAGCTAATATTACTACACAGCACCAGAGACAATGCATTGATGTACAGTAACAGAGCAGTGAATAGTTGATGTTCAGCAACTTTCAAAAACATTCGATAGCCACTTTAGATGACTGAAGCGACTCCATGAAGCACTTAGCAATGATACTACTAACAAAGAGCCGTCATATAAACTTTGTCGAATTTTACTTATACATACAAAGGCAAAAATATTTTTTCCTTTATAGAGAAACTTTAGCATAAACTTTTATTACAATTACTTCAAAAACTAAAAATACTTTAGTAATTAGTAATTAATTTTAGTCCATGATATACTTCAAAAGGCAACAATTATCAATAACCACGGGAAGGAGGGAGAAAATAACTAAAATTGCAAAAGCAACTAAAGAAAGGAAACTCTGCTGCACGTGAGGTTGTAACGTTACCAACGATCAAAAAATTCTGTTTGTAAAATGTTATCAAATTAAATACTACATGTAGATAGGCCTACCCTGCGGTTAATAACCGTGAATTCAGATTTGTGACAATGTTGGCAGACAGAAGCGTCACTGTCTGGAACCCATACAGGTGATGGTTCCACATCCAAACATTTTCTTCCATCTGTCAATCAAACACCTCATCTGTCAATCAAACACCTCAATCAAACACCTCATCTGTCAATCAAACACCTCATCAGATACCTCATCCGTCAATCAAACACCTTATCAGATGCCTCATCTCTCAATCAAACATCTCAATCAAACACCTCAATCAAACGTCTCAAAAAAACACCTCATATGTCAATGAAACACCTCAATCAAACACCTCATCTGTGAATCAAACACCTAATCTGTAAATAAAGCTTTAACTCAAATTTCTCATCAAAAGATGATGTAAAATATGCCCAATATGAAAACTATTCAACTAAAAAATGCATATTCTTTCTAAGAGTTGAGTTCTTAAGAGTTAATGCAAAGGAAATGAATCTACTAACAAAATGTTAGTCACAGGAACTGAAGATACTAACATTAAAATGTCAATACTAAGTAAATATTGCACATATAAATTGGTAACAGATGTTTCCACTTTCGACTTTTTTTAGAGGTGTTTTGAATAAATCAACAGTAATTCACACCCTCGTATCTACTAGCTATTGGATTTTTAAACGAAACTTGGCAACAGCGTAAACATGTAAAGCGATCTTGAAGACTGGACACCGGCCATGACACAGGTGTAGAAATTGTCGGAGGTTATTATTAATATTAATATTATATAGCTTCGTTTAACACTCATACGTTTTGTTAGCAGATCCTGAGCACACTTATTGATGTGCGCCATCCATTCAGTTTTTTCTGTGGCAGTGGCAGCGTACACTGTGAACGACTTGCTGGGGTTTATTATCTGCCAACCATTGCGTAAATCTAGACATACACGTATATCACAATATCCATTTTATACTGACTTGTCATGAATACATAAATACATGTATATCACCATATCCACTTTATACTGACTTGTCATGAATACATAAATACATGTATATCACCATATCCACTTTATACTGACTTGTCATGAATATATAAATACATTTATATCACCATATCCACTTTATACTGACTTGTCATGAATACATAAATACATGTATATCACCATATCCACTTTATACTGACTTGTCATGAATATATAAATACATGTATATCACTATATCCACTTTATACTGACTTGTCATGAATACATAAATACATGTATATCACCATATCCACTTTATACTGACTTGTCATGAATACATAAATACATGTATATCACCATATCCACTTTATACTGACTTGTCATGAATATATAAATACATGTATATCACTATATCCACTTTATACTGACTTGTCATGAATACATAAATACATGTATATCACTATATCCACTTTATACTGACTTGTCATGAATACATAAATACATGTATATCACCATATCCACTTTATACTGACTTGTCATGAATACATAAATACATGTATATCACCATATCCACTTTATACTGACTTGTCATGAATACATAAATACATGTATATCACTATATCCACTTTATACAGACTTGTCATGAATACATAAATACATGTATATCACCATATCCACTTTATACTGACTTGTCATGAATACATAAATACATGTATGTCACCATATCCACTTTATACTGACTTGTCATGAATACATAAATACATGTATGTCACCATATCCACTTTATACTGACTTGTCATGAATACATAAATATATGTATATCACCATATCCACTTTATACTGACTTGTCTTGAATACATACAGCTAACGTCAAATCTAGGACACCCTTAAAATCACCGCAACTCCTAATTAAAGGCTACAATGATCAGGATAACTCATATGCTCATAATATTGTCCTGGCTAAGTGGTAAAAAAAATGCAATCGATGACCCTCGAGGCACAAAACAAGTTGACTTTCGCAAAATACAGTTTATATAGTATTTTAGAAAAGAAAAAAATTCAGTAAGTTCTGAAAAACTGAACAAGTATATATGAACGGTTCAAACATTGTTCACAATTTGTAAGGCTGACTTCGGAGTTGTATAATTTACAGAAGCAACAGAAGCAAAGGAGAAACATATGCAATATAAAATGTATCCAGAAATGTATAAAGCTTAACTTTAGGTGTGTAAAGGTGAATAAGCTAAACATAGTTGCAATGAATCAGAACATTCTACATATAGGATATTAAACAATAAATATACAAAAATAGACTTTATTCAGTCACAATAGTCCACTAAATTTGTAGAAATTATATTAGTAGAAGGGATTCAAGGAAAGATGATGATGATGATGATGATGATGATGATGATAATATTAGAAGACAATGTATTATTATTTTAAGTTATATTCTATAAGTGCTATTTCTCAGTAAAGTAGTTATTTAGAAACAGTTAATTTAGCAGTAAAATATGTTTTTCTTTTCTAAAGTAGTTATTAAAGAACATACTTCCTTCATCAGGCACTGATTGCAGACGAACGTTTTCCAGTTGAATTATGTGCTGCTGGTTGTACTAAAGAAACGATACAAACAACAAACACTCAAGTCTCAAGTCATACACAAGATATATATATGTGTGTATATATATATATATATATATATATATATATATATATATATATATATATATATACACATATATATATATCTTGTGTATGACTTGAGATATGTGACAGATCCAAAGTACATATTCCTATTCAAATGCCGTTTTCGCGCCCTTTAATGAGCACTCATCCAATAGAGATTAGTTAATAGGCTTATATATATATATATATATATATATATATATATATATATATATATATATATATATATGCAACATTTTTATTAATACTTTTCATGCAGTTCTGCTCAGAACTATATCACAAAAAAAAACTTAACTGAATATAAATCTTGCACCCTCGTGGTTAAAAAGCTTGTGATCTATCAACTCTACCTTCCAATTAGTACAACAACAGCTAATTTTATTTAAAAATATTCTCCTTAGTCTCCCTCACAGCTAAATGATGTCAGAGGTTCAAATTTCTTCTTAAAATATGTCTCATTAAAGGGCACAACAGGGTGTAAAACCATTGGTACACATCAGTATAGACTAACTATAAAAAATCAAACACAACACCTTAATGATCATATTATAAGCTTCAAATTAACTGGCGTTACATAGAAACACACAACCTTATAAGTTAGCACTAGATTGTAAATACAAGTAGTCATAGATATCATTACATGTAAACTAAACATGGCTAGCACACATGTAAACATAATTACAGAAATTCTAAAAAAGTAATTTTCAATTACAGTACTAATTTCTTAACTAATATATAAGACAGCACCAGTAACTTAATTCATATAACCAAGTAACTTTAACTAAATTTAGTTAATTAATAAAAAAAAAAAAAATTCTATAATATCAAGTTAAAAGGAATTAATTTAAATTTTTTAAATTTTAGCTTGAGAAGAGTGAGAAACTTGATCACAACAGTTAACTATATTTCTCTATCTATCTCTGGTGTTCAGCTATGTGACAGATCCAAAGTACATATTCCTATTCAAATGCCGTTTTCGCGCCCTTTAATGAGCACTCATTGAATAGAGATTAGTTAATATCTTCACAAAAGGCTGAGCCTTATCCAAACCTTAATGTAACTAATAAATATTTCTTATATAATTATTATTATTTATAATAATAAATTTATTATTTATAATAAATTATTATTTATAATTTATTATTTATAATTTATTATTTATTATTTATTATTTATTATTTATTTCTTATTTTTCTTATTTATTTCTTATTTCTTATTTTTCTTATTTCTTTCTTCATAGACAAGTTTATTCTTAAGATACATACTTTCTTTTTGCTGATAACAATATTGCCGTATACAAGAATATCGTTGAACAAAAAGAACTGTCTTGGTTTAGGCTTCTTTCTACACATCTTTGTCAATACACCTTCACCGACTAGTGTTCTATTAGGAATTGCCAGAGGCTGCAGACAACATATTAATACATTTCTAAATATGTAGAAAAACATTTAATGATCATATAAAATCTGTAGACATATGCTCCACAGTAATTATTATCATCCAATTGCATGCAATAGCAATGATAAGTCGAGACTTTAATCCAGATATAAATCAAAAAATCAAACAATGAAGGATAATAATAGACCTTGCTCAGTCAAACTTTGGTAATGATTAAATAGTCAGAAATTTTGAGACACACTTTAAAGGATGTAACAATAAGAACTAGCTACTAAAATCTAAATATGTATTACTTCTGATCAAAGCTTTTCCAACAACGAAAGACGAGATATAGCGAGATGTACTGTGTACAAGAAAAAAGATATTTAGCTACATATAAGGTACAGTTAAATATGACTATAAATTAAATAGAAGTAAACGGAAAGCAACCTTTTGTTTACACCACGAATTAATATTCAATTTATACCAAATCAGTAGATCTCCAAGGTTTCAAGTTCAAGTATAGTTCCCAACTAAACAATATTCACTATCTTCTTAAAGATCCTATGGATAAGCTATTCAATTTCTCAGACAACTTTCAAAACACTATCATTCGAAAACCATTATCACTATTAAAGCACATACCATCTCTATTAAATTTTCTTTTTTATCTAGTATACACATGAGCTGCATTCTTCTTGATCTTCAATAAATTTGTCACATAATTTTTAGAGTACTTCATTCAAATCTCACTCTGCCAAATGCACTGTATCCTGATCTTTGCTTTAACTCTTCATTTAACACTTCACTAGCCAGCTTTAAAACATCTCATCACTGATTGATAGAGCTATTCGTTCCATGTTCGGGAACATTTTTTGAATTAACCAATCACCAGCATATTTTGCACAGACATCCTAGACACTGTTAATACCAAACTATTGGGACAAAGCAGTAAACGTTAAACTTTAGAAGACCTTGAACTCAAAAATGAAGGTATAGGAAATTTGCAGAAAGTAATTAGTAACTTAAAATAACTATTTGACAAATAAATATAATTATATAGAATACTATACTTGCCTGTCCAGCACTACCAAAACATTGCTCTACGAATGCAATACGCTGCGCATTAGCCTGACTGTTAGCTGAAAAAGAAATAGAATAATTAGTGTATAGTTACACAGTGATCTTTTACGATTACTGAAAAAGAATGCCAGAAAATAAAGACAGCCTATATGTATAATTGCTGGTCAGTTAGATAGGGTAGGCACTATCTAGCCATCTAGCCATGATTAGCTACTAACTTATAGCTCTATATGGCACTTTCTATCCATGGTTGGCAAAATAGGACACCTGGTGCACTTCCTGAAAGTTGCACGATCACTGGCATGGCCAGGATCTTGGGATGGGGGGTCAAAATGTTTTCAAACCATAATTTCAGTGGTTATAGACTTACAGTACCTAGTGCCTTTCAAACTTACTTACCCACAGCACTTTTTTGAATTTTTGAGCGACTGTTAAAATGGAGTAGTTTTTTGTTGACAGGAAAGAGATAATAATTTTTTTTAAATCTGAAACCAAAGAATTCTGTAACCTATGGCACTCATATACATCCCTGACGTCCCTGACAGATGCCGTCCCTGACATCCTCCCTGTATGAGGAAACAGACATTAAATAAACCTTTGCAAAACCTTTATTTTATAGTGGAATAGATATCCCTGTCGATAAATATTAATTGATTACAGTTCAAAAACTAGATGAATCTAATTTCAGCTATAAATTTCAGTTAATATCTTTTACAGACTTTACAACATGCTACAAAGTTACATATTTCTGCATTTTATCATTTATAATGAATTCCTTTTAAATGGGAATAACTCACTTTAGTTTTTATATACTTTAGCTTCTACTTTTTTAATATTTTTAGTGAATTGTAAGTGCTTAGGCATTATACTAAAAAGACAGAGCAATCAACCACATGAAAAATGCCTTTTATCAAACTATAGGATGAACAAACCACTTGGAAGAAAAACAACAGTATATATATTTCGCTCTCTCTCTCTCTCTTAGTGCACTGCCTACTGGCAAGTCCATGGCATATAATGCCTCCGCTCATCTCTGTCTTCTGTTTTCCACTTCATGCCCACATACGAGTGGATATTTTTACATCATCTAACAGTCTTTGTGATATACCATTATACTTGGGGGGATTCGACTATATTTCTGGGAAATTTTGCTATAAATCTATTTAATTGTCAGTAGAATGGAGATTAAATTAAGTTGACCAAATAATTAATTATTATTAAGCATTTTATAATACCACTCAGACTAATGAAAGTACCCACACTATACAAACAAATTAAAATCTTCTGCCATCAGGTACATACATTCTACAACGTTACAGACAATGACTTGAACCCTTTTACATTGAGGTATTAATAATAATAATAATAATAATAATAATAATAATAATAAAGGTTTAACGTCCGTTTCCTCATACAAGGCTGATGTCAGAGACATCCCTCCATCACATGTCACTACAAATCGATTCACCCCAAAAAACACGTGCTGAAGAAAAATAAAAGATCCTAAACAGTGCCGGTCCGGTGATCAAAAAAACAGTCAGGCAAGATGAAATAAAATCTATAGCGGGAAGAGATGTGTTTTCAACTTACAGCGGAAAGTGGAAGTAGTAGAACATGAGCGAAGATCAGGAGGCAGAGAGTTCCAAACAGTAGGAGCGGAGAAAGAAAATGAACGTCTACCTAACGAAGTGAGAATATTAGGAATTTTGAGCAGTCTGGTATCGGAAGAACGAAGCTTACGATAAGGTTGATATTGGATTAGGAGATCAGAAAGGTAAGAAGGTTTACCAAAAAGGAGTGTTCTGAAAGTTAAAAGAGCAATTTTATACTTAATTCTTTGAACTACAGGAAGCCAATGAAGGTTATTAAGCACGGAACTAGAGGTGGCCTGAAGCCTCGAGGATCACAGACAACACGTGCTAGAGTATTTTGAACGCGTTGCAAACGCATGAGAACGCATGAGAGAAGAAGAAGGTAAACCATATAGCAATAAAGTAAGAATTGAATTATTGCTTACTCAATAAATCATGTTTTGTGTCTATTAAATAAATAAATTTAATTTAATAAAATCCTACTTTAAAAAGTGAGCTTCTAACATTTAAAATTTTATATAAGTATTTTTTAATAAAAATTGCATTAAACACAAGCTATAGTCACAGTTCAGTTCAAAATTATCTTTCAACCATTACTATACGAAACCAGGACAATTACAGGTGATCTTTTAGAGGTTTACAAAATAATACATGGGCTTACCGAATTAAGAGCAACAGATTTTTTCAAATTCTCCAATAATAGTTTAAAAGGTCATAGCTATAAGTTGTTTAAGCCTAGTGTAAGGACAGACTTGGGAAAGTTTTCTTTTCTCAAAGGGTGATTGATAGGTGGAACTCTTTGAGTGAGGAGCTTGTGAATGCGGTGTCGATGAATAGTTTTAAAAACATGCTGGATGTTGTAATCATGCATGATTGGGGATTGAATTAATTCCTTGGCTTTCTTCCCTTGTTCCTGCTACCTAAGTTTGACTAAGGATTGAATATAGAAAGATGGTAGCAGTTCTGGTAAATTCTGGTAAATTAATAAAGGGCATTAACTAAAAAGAGAATATTTAGGAATCATTTGGCCACCACTTCTTCAAGCTATTATCCTCTCACACTGTTTAACATAACATAATATAACCGAACACTGGGTCAGGAAGAAATTTGGCTGCAGAAAAAGAACTATTTTTGAGACATTTACTCGTACACATGACTCAATCTACGGTACACAATTAGAGTTCATGGCAGCTCAAAACAGTTCTCAAACTTAAGCCTGAGGTTCTTTTTAAAAGTTTTTCGAGTGTCATAAATGCTTTCGAGTCATTTTCAAAATTCCTTTAAATTATGATTGTAGGGAAATTTATTTCTAATCTTTATTTTATAGGCTGGATGTATAAAGGTCCTCTCTTAAATATTAGGTAAAACACAACAACTCGTTCTCATAATTCATTTGATTATAGTTTTTATAATTAGAATTATTATAATAATAATAATTATTAAACAAAATATATGGCGAAAGCATTCACACTTTTACAAATGACAGACGTACATGACTGATAATAATAGCAAACATATATACAACGATATAAAGTAAGTATAATAATAATATAACAATAATTATATTAAAACAGTAGGTATACAGATCTCCTAATTCCGCTATATCTATTAAAGTACAAATAATTTCTCAAATAACTTCTTTTAAAGATGAAAATGTTCACAACTTAACTTTACTACTTTTAATTCTTAAATGATAGTCTTCTATCAACTGTTCAATTCAATCTCCCCTTTTGTTCTCCCTCGATGACTCGTTCCCTGGTCGTACCGTCAGAAAACAGACATTGTCCAGTTCTGTCCTCTAATAGGACTTAGACGGCTAGACGAGATGACATTATTCCACGGTTATACAATAATATAGACGGAAACAGGGTTCCATATATATATATATATATATATATATATATATATATATATATATATATATATATATAAACTACTGGCTAATAGGTACCACTGGCTCCAGCCATAAAATAGGTACCACTGGCTCCAGCCAGTGGTACCTATTTTACTATCAAATAGGTACCATAAAACATTTTTAGCCCTGAAATTTTCAGTTTTTAATTTTGAGTTTTGTCGTTAGACAGCCCCATGCAGTATCATATGCATGCGATGCTGTCTTAAATTTTTGCGTTCTGAGTTCGTTGCAACGACTGTACAACTGTAGACTTTAGACACGTTGAACTGACAGTGGCAATATGAGTAATAAGCATGAATACACCCACTTACCAAGACGGTCGGCCATGATTATCGCCAAGTCCTCACTAAATGTATCACAATACTTGAGTTAAATAATCCGTAGCGACTGCGAAAAGTTAGATGTATAGCTTCACTTAGGTCGATTTAAAAAGTAAAACTAAAAGTTTACAGATTTTTATTTATTTATAAACAAATAAACAACACAATTCTTCCGGAATTACTTTACGAAACATTATATCTCGGCATTTCCATCACTCAATTTTAGAGTTGCACTGCTTAATCTTTGTCCTCCTCTAGCTGCATAGCCTACTATTCCCAGCTCTAATCTTAAAGGCATACCTGAATTGACATATATGTTAATATACAATAATACACATTAACTGCAAGTAGACCTCATAAAGGTTTAAGCAAATACGTGTTGAAATTTAATTTTCCTCTGCGACCTTTACTAATGAAAATTCCGTTTTCTAATGGTACATGACCATGACTGTTCCTAGATATGAGAACCTAGTAATTATATAGAATTATACTGTAATTTAACATAATTGTACTAAAATTCTGTATAATTACACAATAATAAATATAATTATACACAACCTAGCTCGAGCGTGCCACAAACTACATGTAATTGTTACACATAACTAAAACTTCACAAGCATGTTTCTTCCATATCCGTGATCTTCGTCGAATACGTCCATATTTGTCACGTGAGACAGCTGTTACAATTGGTGCCTGCTCTTGTGCAATCGAAGTCGGACTACTGCAATTCCCTGTTTTTAAATCTCCCTGGCTGTGAGATTGATCGGTTGCAGTTTGTTCAGAATTCTCTTGCGCGAGCAATTTTTGTAGTTCCAAGTACTCACATGTTACGCCTATTTTGAAGTCTTTGCACTGGCTAAAGATTAAAGAGCGTATCATTTACAAAACAGCTTCGTTAAAGTAAAAGTCCATCACCATCCCTAGACAAACTTGTATGTCTCACTTGATTAAAGTGATGCAGCCTGCTATTACTCGGTCTTCTAAGTTAATTACTCTTGTGAGACCTAGCTTACCTTCACGCTCTAAGCTATCTAATCGTTCTTTCCAGCATGCTGCACCTAAGATCTGGAATTCTGTTCCATCCAATCTTCGGAAATATTCATTTAAATCACATCAGTTTTGCTTTCCTATGAGCAGTTCCATAAGCAGTTGAAGACCTATCTTTTCCATTTCTCTTTTCCATCTAGTGTCCATGAGCAGCGACCTGCGCCTAAACCACCTTTTCTTTAACTCCCTTTACTTTGGACTGAATTTCTGGATTTTTGAATTTGCACCGTTTTTGGACCTTCTTTTTTTGCTCGCCGGCGTGATTGTGTCTCAATAGTGCTCGATGTTGTCATTGATGACTGTAGCACTCTAATTGTTATTATTATTATTATTGTAGACAACGTTGGGTGTGTATAGAAAAATACCCAGTGCGTAAGCCGGGAGACGAACCCTGATCAATTGCTTGGAATTTAGAAGGCAACTATGCTACTGTTATACCGCTCATGCTTTGTACAGAAAGTGTAGCCGGCAATGTACTCTACACGATGCATGAATAGACCATTGTGAAAACAACGCTACTTACGAACCATGCAGTTTACAGTAGGATTATTCTTCCGTGGCCCGGATACCATGTCCGAGAAATAAATAAAAATAATGAAAATTAAATTGCTCATTAAATAGTGGGAGGGTTAAATTCCGATCCCAACTATTGCTCATAAGAACTATGGGTGAAAAGGTTGGGGGCGAGTGTAGTCTAGCGTATCAGGTGGCTGGCCCTACCTACTTATAGTTGTTGGGTCTTCTGCCTCACTATAGACTCCTCGTTACTCCAGGCATTGATTCCTGGATTCTAAGGGACGCATGAGTTCATGGAAACTTGAGAGAGCGGGTGAATCAGCTTTGCCCAGGTCGTGATCGGGGACTCGCTCCATGTCTAACATTTTCACGCTGTGTGATGCTTCCTCCTCTTGGATATTCATTCAGCGGTCGCCTTAGTCGATCAATTTTATATTAACTGCTTGCTTTTATTGGTTGAACTTTGGACTGATTTTCTGGATTTTGGAATTTGCATAGTTTTTGGACCTTCTTTTTGCTCGCCGGCTTGATTTTGTCTCAATAGTGCTCGATGTTGTCATTGATGACTGCAACACTCTAATTGTTGTTATGTTGAACTGAAATGTTCAATTATTTTCTTTCTTCACTTCTTCTTCTGGCTTGCTGCCTCTCTTCTGCTCTGTGCTTCTTCCTGTCTTTCTACTCTTCATGCACCTATGCTCCTCATCATTGGCTTGCAGTCTTCTTTGACCTCCCTTCTCTTTATTTGATATGCTTTCTCTCACCTGCAGGCACACAGCCGACTCAGGTGCTTCGCTTTCCCCAGTTGGCCAACAAAGCCGCGATAACCAGGTAAGCGGTTCACTTTCCTTCCGTCCGGTATTCCATCATTCCAGTAGGCCTACATTGCAGTGACACCCAAATATCTAGGTAATTATAATTACTAATCACGTTTTGTTAAGTGCTAAAATGGATCTCAAAGACTTCAACTACTTGATTTGTAATGTCTTAATAGCGTAGGGGTAACGTCATGAAGTTTTAAATGACAGATCTTGAGGTGAATTGAACCCCCGTGGGTTCGAATCCCAGCCGCGCTGATCTGAGAGTAAAATCTCGGACATTCACTGGACTGATTACACGGAAAATGGTCTAAATTGCCTAACGGTTTAAACATGTGGTATTGAAAAGTGATAGATATCAACATAGTCGATCATTTCACTATGATGATTGTTTACTTCTACTTTACTTTTAACTATACTGATAATTTAAGCTAAAAATCTGTAGATAGCTCTCAGACGGTTTAATTTATGCCATAAAACTGATATCTTAACTGTAGAGAAATGACACCTATTAATGCCATCTAATTTATCTAATCTTCAACCTTCTCATTTTCACAGATGCCCTACAGAAAATTTTCAAAAATATTTAATTTAGACAGATATTTAGCATCATTCCATTTTCTTATACGAATTAATCTCAAATATAATACAAAATTAATTTATCGGGCCCACGGAGCAGTGACGAGCTATTTTAAATAGCTTTAAATACAAAATAACAGCTAAACACTAAAATTGTAACAGACATAGCCCAAGCTTTATTCAATATAGCGCATACAATTACATCAGTACGGTCTGTATGCATTACTGTATATATCACTAGAGAATATACAGACACAGTTGATTTGGCATCTAATAATGAGGGATGGGTTGCTGAAAGATGTAATAGAAGAAGAATACAAGAGAAAGAGTAGAGATAGACTGAGACATGCGATGTTAGAAGACTGTAAACAACTTTGTACAGAGAGATGAAAAGAAAACTGATGATAAAATTGGTTGAACTATTTATACGCCATGAACCCGCCATTAGGCTCAGGGAGAAAGATACTGACACAGTCAAACAAACATAATCCAGATGCTGCAGTATGACTAAATGCTATAGTGAAATTGACAGCTTTGAACACCATTTACATTAATATAGACTACACATTCATTATATCATTACAAATACATTACAGCTAATAGATTTAATCGAGGTAGAACTGAAAGACAAAGTAGACAGCACAAATAACTGAAGATTTAAAGTCTATTTCTACATCTATGAACAGACAGAGACATTAATATAAGCCCAACGGCTCACATAACAAAAAGCTGATGCTCAATCAGTTGAACAATGAACAACAAAGTCACTATTATGACTACAACATTCATGCATCCGATCATGCAACCTTCTTGAAGAGAAGCGCTTTGGGCTCCTGACGTTAAACCCACATCATCAGAAGGCCACCATTATAAACAAAAGCCATTGTATATATACAGCAAAACAATTCGACCTAATGTCAGTCTATAAATTCATCAGGGATTAAGAACAAAATAAAGAGGTATAAAATATTTCAAGAGCCTCAATACGACAAATAGTGTTGATAAAACATAGGCTACTGATAAAAACTGCACTTGCTTCTTGAAACCTACAAATCACAGCCCAATGTCGCTTAAGGATTACCCATTATCCACGACCATAGAGAGCTCATTTCTTACGTCACACACGAAATGCTAATATTTAGTTTCATTCAGTCACTTTATGTTCTACCTCTAAATTAATTACAGAAACGCTGCCAAAGAGCCGAAAGCAGCCCACAAAGATACTCGATCATGATTGCCCATACACACACTTGAGCAATGACCTCAGTGTCCTTGTGATTTGACTGATCTGAGTTTACTCTCAAGCATCAGTAGTAGTAAAAACAACGACAATAATGAAAACCAACATCAACAACAACAATAACAATAATTTAATAGTAATTTATCAAACCCCGGATCCTTTACACATGAGGTATAGAATATAGAAGTTAAAAATAGTAACACTAATAGTAAAAATAAAATCTATATGATCTAGAGTAAACAGATTGTGATTTGTTTACTTCAATCGATATTTTCAAATCCCATGGATTTTACACCAGGGAGAGAGAAACTGTGTTTATTAATTTGTATCAAGAATCAACACACAAACATAAATAAGTAGATCAATCAAGATAAAAATAAGTGTAAGTGCGAAATACACTCTAACTAGCTGATTATCTTGCAGGGTGTTTCAATTTTTTTAAATTGTAATAATAATCATTTAATAATAATAATAATTGTAATCACAATAGCCTATTAGTCATCGTAAACGGTTAAAATCCATTTCCTGATCCAAGGATGATATCAGGGATGTTATTAGGACTAGGCAATCACTTGAGCTCTAAGCCTCTATCATCAGCAGATAACAAACACCTGTCAAGTTTTCAACCGACAACTACATTTGTATAAAATATACAACAGAAGCGCAACTATGCGCACGATTTACTTTTATCATACAGACAAAACTACCATAAAAACACAGGCACAACTAATAAGTCACAATACTTCGATAATTAATCTGTAGTGATAATTAATGTGATAATTAATCTTATTATAACTAAACTGTTACATCATCAATACAAATGAGACAATATTTGAAATAGAACAAACAGAAGAACTATATCAAGAAGAAGATGATGATCTAGAAATAGAATTATCTGTAGAGGTGTATAGAAAGTCAAAAAAGTAAAGCATCAGGATTTAGAAAGATATCAGCCAGCGGAATTGAAACAGAATACGGGAGTACACAAGGTGAAGTGTGCAATCGAATCTGTATGGGTTAATTGGGCAGGGGATTTAGCGCACTCTGTTATGCAGCGCATCAATTGAACGAAGTAAAGCCATTTTGCACGAGTTTAGTTTGTGGGCGACCAAAACAAAAAATCCCTAGGGTGTTGGAAGGTTATTCTTAAGTCCGCGCCGACTGCAATCGATGCGCCAACAAAAGGCAATGATTACTAAAGACCCTGGAGGGGAAAAGGAGGAAATAACGAAAAATAAAATTAGTTTCATTAATACAAATCAATTTATTTTACTTCGGCTCCAATTCATGAATATATTACACACTAAATATTTCCATACGTAATATAGTCTACTCCAGAGCTAGTGTAAAAGTTACTGTTCACATTGTCATGGCGTAGTCTTTCATGTATAGAATGCATATATAAATAAAGTATATTGTAATTATCCTTATAAATAAAGACAACAGAGGTTAATATATAGCACAAATAAGTGTAAACAATAACTTGACAGAAATAGAATAATTATTATTATACTGAATATAATGTCACGACAATATGAATACGCTAATAAAACTGCGATGCTTTACAAAAGCCTTAAACAACATCAATACTGAACTTCCCACTCTCCCGTTTTCTTAACACATACAGTCGATTTAAGTTACGATTTAATTACTAATATCAACACTCAAAATGACTAGACCATATCCAGAGCAACGTGGTAAATACAAATTTAGCAAAACTCAGGCAACTCAACACCACCATTTGTAGCCGACATTTTCAACAGATAATAATGATATTATTATATAAGAAAAAATATAGAGATTCACAATCTTACACATAAGAACATTTTGCAGGCAGAAAAGCTTGAGAGATTATGTATATCAGATATTTAAATTACTTTAGAAAAATAGCAATAGCGGCACAAATGTGGCAACAAAAACAGGCAACACGAGACACAAATACGACACATACAACTCCATACATGTAAACTCATGAACACAACCGTCACAACCTTGATAGAATGAAGTCAGCAGAAATAGAAAAAGCAACTAAGAACTCATTCCGAAATCTTTAAAAGAAATACACAGTTGTTCAAAATTAACCTCCTCAATTTTCATCAATTTTTATAGTCTTACTCAACACGAGGACTTACAACAAATAATACCATATAGTAATCATTTCGCAGCATATAAAGGCAGACATAGAACAGTGAACACAAGTAAATAGCATGATTTTAAAATAAATCAAAAATATATTGCGCAATAGCTGAAAATCTAAGAAAATTTGCACACAGTTAATGTTTTACCAAGTTACATCAAAGTATTACTGCTGATAAATAAACAATCAGTTACTGTAATCGTTACCATAGATTAAAATGTTCATGAATTAAGCACAAAAGGACTAGACAGATTTCAAAATAGCAGCATAAATATAAAAACATGCATAACAATGAAGTTACTACCAATGAAGTAACCAATTACTGTAAAATAACAGACACATTGGAGCAGCAAGCACAGAATATAGATAGCTACAGAAATTGTGATAAGTTTCAACAACAGGATACATGAAGCCATTATGCAGTAATTATACACTATAATATACAATCAAAACTATATATGCATAAAATTCAGTAGCATGTTAACAATTGCTATACATTAAGCAAGAACAACCATGTGGCAAGCGATAGAATATAGAGAGCCACACTAATAGTAAACAGCTATAGCACAATACATACAGCAAGCAACAGTGTTACAAACGAGTCTCAACTGCTTGATTTACGGATCTCACCGCTTTTTGACCGCCATGATTTTTCATGATGTCATCATTGTGTTCCTGCTCCATCATTGCAACACCATCATCATCCTCAATCATTGGCTCTAATACTTTCGCTGTTTCTGCATCAGACAGTTGCTCAACGTTGTCTTCATAAAGCATTCCACTCATCTGAAGCTTGGCGTACTCACTGCGATCATCGCTGTCAACTTCACGGTGGTAGAAGTAATTAAAGTTAGAGACGATGACAGGAACGGGTAGCGCAATGGTTAACACACCTGCAATCGCACACAGAGAACCAATCAGTTTGCCCCATGCAGTCGTCGGTCGCATATCTCCATAACCCACGGTAGTCATGGTAACCACGGCCCACCAGAAAGCATCTGGGATGCTAGTGAAATGAGTTTCCTTAAAATCAACTTCAGCAAAATAGACCGCGCTGGAGAAGAGAATGACGCAGATAAACAGGAAGAAAATGAGCAAACCGAGTTCGCGCATGCTGGCTCGAATGGTCTGGCCAAGAATCTGCAGACCTTTAGAGTGGCGCGAGAGTTTAAAGATACGAAACACTCGCACCAGACGTATGACTCTGAGAATCGCCAGTGACATGGCCTGCTTGTTTGAACGACCTTCATCGGCTACTACCGTTCCCAGAGTAATAAAGTACGGCGCAATCGCAAACACGTCGATAACGTTCATGACATTTTTAAAGAACGCCAGATGATTCGGACATGAAGCGAATCTAATGAGCAACTCAAGAGTAAACCAAACGATGCACGCAGTCTCGATGATGAAGAATGGCTCGTTAAAGCGTGGATCATCTTCCACATCCAGTGAACCCCCCCACACCTCCACTCCTCCGAGTGACGAATCCTGAGCCGCGCTCACACTCTCTAAATCTCCGTGATGCATGCGGCGTCTAACAGGAGCGTGCGTCGTAACGTTGTAAGAGAGCCAGTCAGTGCCATTAACTTGTTTGTAATGCTTAAACTGGGGCAAAGTCTCCAGACAGAATATGACAATAGAGAGCAGGATGACAATAATGGAGAAGAGTGCTATTATCCTGGCAGCCAGTGAACTCTCTGGGTACTCTATTAGCAGCCAAATCTACAACACATAGAATCAAACAAAACTGTTAGTTGCATTATCAGACTTAGATGATCCATATATCAGCACCTTAGCAAAATTCATGACGAATGACCTCAGAGCATAGAAAAGCATACAATTTTAAAGAACTTACAAGTTCAAATAATGAGCACAAGTATCAGAAATGAAATTATCCATACACCTGTCATTAAATCACTCTTATTTTCTGATTTTTGCATTTATAAATAGTACTTACAATATCTTACAAATTCAAATGATGTACCACAATCAGCAGTTCAGGTTAAATAAATATTGATAATATTATTTAATAGCAATACAAGAGGGAAGCAATTTGGAAAAAATATTATTTATATTATTTTATATTATAATATATATATTTAATATTTTTTATATTTCATATTTAATAAAATTTACATTATTAAATTAGGAAATGTAATTTAATTAATAAATTGTTTATATAATACTTTAACTTTTTAGATTTATATAATTCCTTCCGCCTGTTGGACAGCGCTGTCTTTGATTGATTGAAATAACTTGGTGGATGACCTTAAAGTTAACAACCACATTTCTTAGTGCTCAGCTACTACAGAAGCATTCACTAACCGCTACCTACCGAGGTGCATGTATACTGAGAGTTATGCCTCTGTTTTAAAAGTTTCGTAAATACAAGCAGTATTGAAAGAAAAATGGGAATGCAACAAAAAAACAGGCTAAGAGCACAGAATATTAAAAGAAAAGTGAAATTCATCCTAAAGATAAGAAATATCTTAACAGTTTAAGGACTGCAAAAACTTGCTTAAATTGAAGCCTTTTTTTGTTCAATTTAACAATTATAATATAATTATTTAAACTATATAAAAAAGAGTATTTTAACTTAGCTAAATATTATGAATGGATAGGATTTAGTGAAAAAGTTTCATTACCTACATTTGAAGGAAAATTTAACTCAACCAATTTAGCCAAAATATTTCAATTGATTTCTGATTTTACCAACGGCATCGGACTATAATAAAAGAATTGAACAAAATATAAACTCATATATAAATAACATATTCCCCACCCTATGTGTTGGGCCCTGAGAGAGCCCATTACAGTGCTGAGCGAGCCGTAAGGAACCAAACCAAACAAGCATACAAACAGATTTCCATTTATTTAAACAGATCCACATATTAACCTTTCTCTGTAGCTTGTTTTTAGGAAGCGGTTGAACTTCTTCTTTAGGAAATCCCTCCTCTTCTCTGTATTTCGCAATAACTTCATCACTGAGTTGATAGAAGGCTAGTTCTTCAGAGAATATGTCCAGTGGGACGTTAACAGGACGTCTCAGCCTTCCTCCACTCTGGTAGTAGTACAGAATGGCATCGAAGCTTGGTCGATTACGATCAAAGAAATATTCATTTCTTAGAGGATCATAATATCGATCTCTTTTTTCAGGGTCGCCTAGCAGCGTCGAACGATACTGATCAAGTGTTTGCAACTGAGTCTCAAATCTAAGACCACTGACGTTAATGACAACACGTTCAGAACACTCGCAACCAATATCATCAATATCATCTGAATGGTTCTCATCGTCATTATTATCATCAATACCATCCCCTTCATCATAACCATTATCATCATCGTCATCATTGTCATCATTACCAGCTCCATTATATTCTAAATGTAAGTCTTCTATACAAAGCACTTCGTCGTCAATGACATCCTGAGCGTCATCATATACTCCATAATACTTCAATCCTTCAAACTCCTCACTAGTTTTATCAACCGCAGACTTACACATTTCTACAGGAGTAGAATGTAGGTCTGACAAGTAGTTACAGTTTGCTTCATGTTGAATAGATTCAATATTGGAATCAATAGGCGACAGCATATGAACTGCTGAAGCTGCTGCAGACTGAAAAATTCTCAGTGGTCGGTAACTTGGAGAGTTATATTGTTAAAAACTAACTCATACTGTCACTGTGGATAAAATTAACAATAAATTTAGGATAAAAAGTGAGCAAATAGGATATAAGCAAAACATGTATTAATTGAAATAAATCACATACCCGTACATTCGTCATACAATCATGCATGGATAGAGTATTAGTCAATTAATTGATAAAAATAACACGCATTATAACAGACTTGCAGTCCTCGAGACCTGGTGTTGGTCTCTAGACCGCTTGAGACAGGATTTTACCAGCCTTGGTATTGACCTCGAAGGTTCTGGTCTTGGCCTCGAGCGATTGATCTCGAGTATTTTTGAGACCAGTGCATATTTTTTAATTATTTTCAAGCTGTTGTGATTAGACAATTTGTTAGAATTATACATGTATTTTATTTAATTAATTTAATCAATTTATCACAACATACAGAGTATTAGGTCAGCACAGGCGAAAAGGCACACCAGAAATTGCGTGCATGTGTGAAGTGGTAATAAAGGCTAAAAGAATTAGCACTTAAATATTCCGCAGTCATTTGAAAATAAAATTACCAATAAAGATTACAATTATTCATTTAAAAAGTAGGAAAGTAGTAAGGTAAAAATAAAAACCTAGTTTACAACATACAGGAAAAATGTATATAGAGAATCACAAGTACAGGTAGAGCAGTGAGATAAAATGTCAAATTAAAACAATTTGCGCATTTTAATTAAATATCACAATACAGACTTCTCAGAAAATTTCTGAAGTCAACTAGGTGTAAGCCAGATTTAAAATGGTTAACTGATACTGCCTCAATAATATGATTTGGTAACACATTCCAAGCATTAATATATCTATTTCTAAATATATATCTATCTTTGTTATTTCTAAAAGGATTTACATAGAGTGAGGCCCAATTATTATGAGCAACTCCTGATTTTAGAGTAAAACATTCACCTGCCGGTAGATCAACAAGGTTATTTAAAATTTTGAAGTATGAGATTAAATCCATTTTGAGTCTACGGAGTTCCAGAGACTCAGAGCCCAGGACTCGTAGTCTCTGTGGGTATGTTAAGTCTCTTAAGCCGTTTAAACGTTTAGTAAAACGCTTTTGTACTTTCTCTATCAAAACAATATCGGTTTTACAATATGCATTCCAAATGTTTGAGCAATATTCCAGGTAGGTCTAACGAAAATAGTGAAGGCTTTAAAAAGTATATCTTTGTTTCTAGATTTAAAACAGTTTAGAATAATGGATGACTTACACCTCGCTTTATTACATATTTTTTAATGTGACCCAAAAAGGATAGGTTTTGCGTAAACAAAACCCCAGGTCAAGAACATCACTTACTTTTTCAAGTATTACATCATTTATAGAGTATGTGTAGTCAATAATCTGTTCTTTAGAATTGCAAAAAGATATTAGATGACATTTATTAGCGGCTAGATCCATATGCCAGTTAGTAGCCCGTAAGTGAGGTGTAGTACAATGACGTACGTGTTTTAATGTCTTTTTCTTGCTCTTGGATTGTTGTACACTACAAAGTTCAGTCCACATATTAACAGAATAGTGAGCTTAGCTTATATACATGTATTATTATTCACAAATATGCTTTTATTAATTAAAATTTTCATCGTAGATTTCTGTATTTAATCAGCCTAAATCAGGTATGGCATTATAGAGCGAAAACACGGGCATTATGACATTGTATAAAATCGTGCAGTAGACTAAACAATTGCCGAGCTCCAGTTTATCCAGATGAAAGCGATAACGAAGTCACTGCACATGTCATTTTGGCCGGGTCGGCATTTAAGCAAGCTGGCTTTCTGAAGCAGCCTAATGCGCTGGTATCAGCTCGAATCAAAACAATATCATAATAGTCTGTAATCAACTTAATATGAAAGTATCATAATCATTAGTGAATAGTCAATTGTGACAGTAACATAGTCCATTCAGTTTTCATCGAAATTTATAGCCATTACAATTATACTACTATATATATAGCTATACAATTTATAGGCTATAGTAGTAGCTTAGTAGGCCTGTGTAAGATTATACTAGAAGTACAAAATATTAAAAATAATACTATATAACTTAATTATTAAGCTGCCAATGATTATAGTGTAGTGAAATCAACTTGTAATTTAAAGAAGATTCTTTCATAATGTCAGTCTTGTCAGACACATTAATGATACATTCATGGATAATGTAAGATGTAATTATGTAATGTAACGGATAGAAGTGTGCAAACATTTTAGCTTGGTTAGGGAAAACAGACATTTTAATTCTAATAAAATAGAAAGGGGCGAAAGTATCCTATTGCCACCCCCTCCCCCTCCCCGAATAATGACAACAAAGTTGGAAATTTCTTTAGTGCGTCCCCAATCCTGAAACCAGATCTCTGCCCCTGTATATATATATATATATATATATATATATATATATATATATATATATATATATATATATATATATATATATATATATATATATAAATTACAATTAACAGCATTCGACTAGTCATATTAATTAATATTAAAATTAAAAATACAAAATATTTACCTTTCAAAAACAATATTCCTGTTCAGTGTTGCCATTTAGTAGATCATCACTGATCCATCAGTGTGTGTGGAACGTCGGTGTATGCTTAAAAGGCACCGTATTTCGTATGAAATTTAAAATTAACTTTAAATTAATTTAATTTAAATTGCACTTTTTTCAATTTAGAGTTCAATTTATCTCAAGATCTGTCATTTAAAATTTCGTGACGTACGGTCGTCATTTGACGTCAAATATATAAATATCCGATCCTGAAGTTGAACTCTCGTAGGTTCGATTCTCAGCCGCGCTGATCTGAGAGTGAAATGCAGACATTCACAGGACTGATTGCACGGAAAATTGACAAAATTGTCAAAGGGTTTAAACATGTACGTGTTATTAAAAATGATAGATATCATATAATTATATAGATCATTTCATTTATTATTTTATTTATCTACATTTTGTCTATACTGGAATTATATCCATGTCAGGTTGCTGAGATTTAGAGCCTCAAGTGCTTCTGTGCAGTTTTAAATGTAATCATAATGTAGATTTTGTCCCGGGAAATTGTCTGTCAAATTATAGTTACAGTTTTGCAAATTTGCACACACAAACGTAAAATTTTATTGGTCTGTACTCTGATGCCATCTGATGAGTCATATTTACGAGACTGTGAAAAGTTTTGATGAAAAGCCTTTTCTTCGCATAACCGCTATATGCAACTTGAATCCTGCTTAAAAGGCCTATTCTTCGCAAATGTTACTCGTGCCGTGTTTGGAGAATGTAGTTAGCAACCGTACCGTCACGAAGCGTGAGTGGTATAACGGTAGCATAGTTGCCTTCCAAGCAATTGATCCGGGTTCGACTCCCGGCTCACGCACTCAATTTTAATTACCGTGGCCAAAGACGATTGATTAATTACTTTATATAATTAGTAATCTTTATTTTAAATTGTATAATTAAATTCTATCATCTCGTGCAACTACCTTTTGAGCACTGGAGTCGATTGGCTGAGTGTATGGCTGAGATAAAGCAAAAGTATTGATTATTAATTAGATAACATCTAGACAATGCCTAGAGAAACTGTGTCTAATAAATTACTTTTTTAAATATTTGGTTTTAAAACAGAGCGAAAGAAATCACTTTAACCCTCTGATGCAGAACCCCTGGGTCACCCCTGACCCGGGACTCGCATTTTGCCCTATATTTTTTTAACGCTACAAAATAAAATCTTGTCCGTCTACGTATTCCTCATTCAATCTATTTTATATAGGTATATATATATTTTAAATTGTTTTTTCATCTATCCCCTACTTAGTTTCGAGCTGAAATGGAGAAGTCATAGGTCGTCTTATCTAAAGGCTGTGAAAAGGCTGTGCGACAGTTTTATGGTAATGGGATCTGTTTGATTTATATATGTACAGTTATTTGATATGAGTCGCATGACCTAACGGGCCAACAGAATCCTAGTTTCATAGGCCCTTATAGATCTCTTTACGCAGAATTTGGTGTAAAAAATGTGTGCAAAATCCCATATTCACAGCTGTGATGTCAGGATCGAGGTTTGCTGAAATACTTTCGCTTTTGCGATTTGATGACAAGGATACTAGAGATAGGAGAAGAGCAGTTGATAAGTTTGCACCCATTAGAGACTTGTGGAATTCCTTTACTGACCAATGTCGCTCTCTCTACACACCATCAGCTTACATGACAGTCGATGAACAGATGTTGAGGTTTAGAGGAAAATGTTCTTCTCGACAGCATATCAAGTCTAAGCCAGAGCGATATGGAATTAAGTTTTGGATTTGTGCTGATGCAGAAACGTATTATTTATTCAATCTCAAACCATATATTGAGCGGGAGGAAAGTACAAGAACTCAAGCTCTAGGTTCAGAGTTTGTTCTCAGTCTCGTGCAACCAATTGAGCAATCTGGCAGAAATGTCACGTGCGATAACTTCTTTACAAGTACACATCTAGCAAACAAACCGTAGGAGAAGAAGTTGACAATTTTTGGTACAGTCGAAAAAGTAACCGTGACATTCCACAAGCATTTTTAGCTAATAGGTCAAGAGAGACTGGTTCATCATTGTTTGCTTTTAATGAAGTAAAAACAATAGTGTCGTAATTATGTTCCTAAACATAACAAAGCAGTTGTTCTTCTCTCTACAATGCGCAATGACGACAAGATTGATGGAAACACCAACAACCTAAAATGATCTTGGATTAGAATAGAACGAAAGGGGGTTGACAGTGTTGATCAACTCCGCCACAGATATACTGTGAAGCGGTCAACTCGTCGTTGGCCATTGTGTATTTTCTATGGACTTCTTGACATTGCAACAGTAAATTCTTTCATTGTGTTTCTCCATAACAAGCCTGATTTTCATTCCTAGGAAGTTGCAAACGCAGGATGTTCATTGAAACATTGGCCATGGACTTGAAGAAGCCATAATTGCAGTATCGACTGGATAATTCTCAGGGCTTATCTGATCGTATTTGTTCATCCATGAGTGCCGTTGGCAACTCCTGCGCAAGTCAGCCTAAACCACCACGTCAAATGGTCACCACTCACCACCATCACCATGCGGATCTTGTCACCACCATGTCCACAAGATCCGCAGTTTGCAAGAGAAATAGATTTTTCTACTGTCCTGCCGCAAGAGACAGGAAAGTGTTCACTGAATGCTCTATCTGTCATAATCGTGCCTGTTCTGACCACTCCACAACTACAGCTAACATGGTGCGTGTAAACTGTGCGTAATTTACCAGTATGTGTGCATTAATAACTTACATTTTGTCTTTTCAGATTCATTAAAGTTTTAAGAAAAATCACGGTTAAGTCATTAATTAATCTTAATTCACTAAAATAAGCATTAAATTTGTCTGCCCAAACTAAGTAACAGAATAAACATTATAATTTAGCAAGAATTAAAATTTAATAAAGTTTCAAAAAAGTTCACTTTGCTTATACGTACCCTGATATGATCTCTTGATGATGATGATGACGTCCCTGATACCATCTCTCGATGAGGAAATGGACGTTAAATCTTGTATTATTATTATTATTATTACCATTAATTGCGATGATAAAATTGAAAGTTTTGCATACTGCTTTATTTACGGCTGCATTAAAGCTTGCGAAAATGTGGCTTTTGAAATATAGTTTCATATAGGCCTATTGTCTTCCTCAGTTCTTGCTTAGTCGCCTTTTAAGACGTATGCAAGGCTTTGGCTATTTAAAAAATAGAATAATTAAAATTTCAGTTAGACTGCAAATGTTGGCTACACTAGTTTAACTCTAACTTTATTTAAAGTTTTTAACCTTTAAATTATTATTTTTTATTTAGCAATCTTTGGAAAGATATTAAAACTTCGTAGAATACATACAAAAATTCAATTTTAATGAATATAAATCGCAATATAGGCTAACCATAATCAAAGTACTACCAATTTTACAGGTGGTATTTCTACTAAAAATGGAATAAAAAAAGTAGCATATATTTTACTTTTTACAGCATATTTCTATTTTTAGTGTAGACCTAAATTCACCTAATCATAAATTATTTGTTAGTAAAAAAAGCTCGTGACAACCCGTTATAACACCGTACAAGGTCCTGGATTCAACACGAGAATTAATACTTTCAAATACAAAAATATTCAACCGGATAATTGGAATAGAGAAATTAGTTGCTATAAGCCTATGTTTGTGAAACTTAAAATAACGTTAAGCAAACTTTTTATTTTGCATAAGCTTATGATGGTCTATTGCTGAAAAATTTGCTATCCTAGTAGGCCTATTGGCCCATAATTATAAAGTAAACATAAATTAGGTAATTAAGCATTAAATGTCATCATCATTAACGTCATTATCATTATTAAATTCGTTATTATTAATGTCATTATCATTAAATGTCATTATTATTCGCTTTTTTATTAAACACATTGAAAGTAATTAAATTTTCAGTGCCCACTCTACATGATTCAGGATTTCAGTTTTGAAATTGGACTAATTATTATGACAACGACCATCTTTATACGAAAAATAGCCCAGCAGTAAAATACTGCAGACAGACGTTAAACCGTTGCAGGATAATATGCAACTAGGAACTACGTATAATTTGAGATACATTACTGTAAAAGTCATGCATGCTTTTACACGCAATTAACGCTGCTCCATTCTGCAACAAATACCATATAAAAATACAAAAAGCTTCATAATTAATGACACTGTCGCCTACATATACCTTGTATGCCGGCATTTCTGCTGTGGCCAAATTATACTGTTGTTACCTTCCACAAACTATGTCTCCTTTTACAGCTTGGTTTATAGGTGGTGGCAGAGAAATTCCTACACGATACGGATATGTTGAGTATTCATGTAAGCGAGCTCGTTATGTTGTTAATTACATGTATTATACCTAGACTACAATTACATGGTTTGTCTGCAGCCATACTGCAGGGAAAGACCATTTGGACTAATTATGCCTGTAAAGAGGTCAGATACTTTCATGAATATTGTTTCATTAGCGAGATTGAGGCCTTTGTTTTCTGCTAATTGCTGATATTTCTACTCTGCTGCTCTGTACGGACAAACTATCATGAGATGGGAGCGGTATCGAGACGTTAGCGTTAATTCCCAGTACTTTCATGGGATTGTATCAAATGACGAAGAACCACGATCATGTTCATTGTAAATTAATTAATCAATCACTCAATCAATCAAGCAAGCAAGCAATCATCAATTAGGCAGAAAGATTTAAGATTTAAGCCTTAAGATTAATTTATTTATTAATAAATTAATCAAGCTGCCAACCAATCAATTCATACATAGTTTTACAATTCTGAGAGTCAATTAGTCAATCAATTAATTAATCTATCAATCAGTTAGTAAATGATTCAATAAATCATTCAATCAATCAAAATTAATAAGAAATACATATCAATGAAACAATCAATGAATAAAATAATCAGTGAATCTAAAGAAGCTCTCTATGTTCTTTATTTCAAATAGATTAAACAGGAAGTATAAATAGATCTTTTCGGCAATAGCTATAAATAGAACATCGGAGACACCAAATGTAAACAGTGAACAAGAAAACGTAAACACTGCATACAATACCATTGAAATATACTAGTTTCTCATAAAATTTCTAATGCAAGGTTTCTTTAGAAATGTTATTTACGTTACAACCTACTATACGGATATTAATTAAAGAATAACTTAACACTTATAGTTTAACTCTGACACCCATTAAAGTAAAGTAAACACGCATTATAGTAAAATGATCAACTATGTTGATATCTATCACTTTTAAAACCACATGTTTAATCCGTTAGGCAATTTAGACCATTTTCCGTATAACCAGTCCAGTGAATGTCCGAGATTTTACTCTCAGATCAGCGCGACCGGGATTCGAACCCACGAGGATTCAAATCACCATAGGATTTGTCATCTAAAACTTCATGACGTTACCCCTACGCTATTTAGACATTCTAACATTACAACGATATGCATGCATTATAACGAAGTTATAATGTAGACCCATTACATTTACATGTAAATATATGTATCAGAATTTAAAAAGGTTTTCATTTATCTTTTATTTCAATGGCTGTCGAAATGTTGTCATTTTCAAAATACCTGGTGTTGAAGTAAAAAACGTCCATAAGACTTACTGAGATGAAAGCCGTGGTTATTTTGTCTACTGCGGACTGAACGGCTGCACTCAACTATAGACTAGTAATAGCTCCAAACAATTGCGTGGGCTCATTGAATGTTATTTATTCAGCAAACTCACTAGCCCTAGGAAACGTCCAATTACAAGACTTGAAGATATTCTGTGCAATAATTTTCTGTGTAAAAACTAAACCTATAAGTTTAAGTTACAAACGAGACTACAGACATAGTTGCAATTAATTATTATCTATATTTGAATAAAATTATATCATTCGGGCTAATTCATATGTTGCGTCTTTAAAAGCAGTAGAAGAGGAGTATGGAAAACTACGTGTTGACAGTAGATGACATCTGAAGACATTTGATTGCACTTAATGATCGAAAATTAATTGCACTCGATGACATTTGATTACTCTTTATTGCACTTTATACTTGACAACATATGATGACACTTGAGAACATTTAATTTTAACAAAATATAAGAAAAATGTTCTTATATTTACAAAATATAAGAACACGCAATAGAAAATTTCACTCTTGCTTGATCTTACATTTTGTCTAATATTGGTAGGTTCGAGGTTTATTCCTTGCTTAACGCTCACTAAAGAGCACTCCATCGACCAAGTAATTCAATCAAAAATGTTAGATAATTACCAAATCTTAATGCTGTCGTTAGCCAAGGCTAGGTTTAACGCCAGTTTCCTACGCGATAATACGTCAGTGAAGGGGAGAGTACTGGATTTTAATTCTGCATCTATTAATGCTTAAATCTTGTAAAAGCTTTAATCACAGTTAATATGCTTGTGCAATAAAGAAAACATAACATATAGCAACAACTGGACAATTTTTGCAATGTGCTCTATATCTAAAGTTAAGCAGATATTGCCTAAATGCTGAACATATTAATTTTTAAATATGCACATTGAAATAGGTAGTTTATTTCGATTAAGGTTTATATTAGAAGCGATGTTAAGATGGACAACAATGTCACGAGGTTATTTTTATATTGTTATTAGCGACACGATTCTTGTTGTTGCTATTGTTGTTGCTGTATGTCTACTGTGCACGACTTCGCAACGAAAATCCGCTCAACTTCCCACGCTTAATAAAGAAAGAGCTCTGTAAATCAAAATTAAGATAACTCTCTACAAACAGAGTTATCTTTAAAAGTATTTTAAAAGAGCAACCAAATTTAAATCAAACTTGCTACGATCAATCAATCCAGCATGTTCATAACATTTGGAGAGGAAGGATGAAATGGGCCATAAACAAGCATTTGTGCTTCCTGACCCAGTGTGCCGTTATGTTGTTATTTATTATCCAGATGTAATCGCAATATTTTGGAAATACTTCATCAGAGCTGGACAATCAATTTTAACATTAAGCGCTTAATTGCAGAATTTTTTTTCTGGATTTTATTATTTATATATATTTTATCATTATTATTATCATTATTATTATTATTATTATTACTTTTTTTTTTTTTTTTTTTTTTTTTTTTAAAAAAAATTTTTAACCCCGGTGTAAAGAACCGGGGTTTGATAAAAACGATTCAAGCAAGCGTTCGTGAATCGCCGCCGGCTACTCTAGTCATCAATCGGCTTAAAAAGACTTGCTGAAGTCAGACTGCTTAAATCTTTGCAAAGTCATTGAAAGCCGTTGCCAACGAACGATTCTCTCGGCTTATAGCCGTTTGGTGCAATAAGTCTGCCTATGCCATTAATAAAGTCACCTCCTTCGGGATTCATCGGGCCCATGGTTTCAATAGCCACCGGCACAACTTCATATCCAAGGACAGATCACGGTATTTATCCAACTTCCTAGAGGCGGCATGAACAGCAGCACCACCGGCTGTGACTGAAGTCGTATTCAGGTAGGAGTTTGCCATAGTGTCAATGACCGTGACGTTCCAAACGGCACATTTACCGTGCACCAGGGCACTAAAGTCATGCCGTCCGGACGCTTGCCGTCTGATCTGGACAACCCACTTGGCTCCTTAGAGGAAGGGATGCCTGCTCTCTAAAGTGCTCGCCATATTATGTCATTTAAATTATGATGGCGAGACATTCTACCTGAGCTTCGTTTGCAGGAGAGGCCGTGGATACCTAAAGCGTCGACTTCATGACCGCAGGGGCACATGTGAGGCTCGCAAGTTTTCGCCCCCAAACGGAAACTAACGGCTACTCGAATCGCCTCATTGTCTAAAAAAAGCCCACAAGAAGCAACAGGGAGAGCGTAAAGCCAGTCGTTGCTTCTTTTAGTTGATACAGCTAGGAGTCGTGCTCTGTCTACTGCATTGGACGGGGATTCTAACAGACTGTTATAAATCCGATCCACTATAGGACGGTCCCATGATTTCTGGCTACTGACTGAGGTAGAAGGTGGAGCACTGGAGGTGAGGCTTTTGGACCCAACTGACAACGCAACGTCAATGGAACTATCGGCAGAAAGGGAGCACTTATGAAGGATGGCGTCTTGCAACTGCCTCGTTCCCATCGCTGATGCCAAAAAGGCTGAAGGCGCGATATGGGAAACAAGACGAATTCCAAGACCACCCATGCTCACCGGTAGACTGGCTTTCTGCCACTGCAAATCAGACAAATCTGCGTTGATAACGGCGCATAAGCATTGCCTAAGAGCCTCGTCGTAGTCTAAAAGCCGCGGATTAGAGAAGCTCGGACTAGAGCGCAGAACGTGCATAAGTGTAGGTGCACTTAAAGAAAAGCGAAGGATTGTTGAAGCATCATGAGCGGCTAGCGACTTCAAGCGTGATGCTGTACGTTTGAGGTCTTCAAGGCGACTGGATAAAGCGGTGGTAGTAGCTTCTTCTCCATAGAGTGGCGCGCCGAGTAGAGAACTATGGGATAGGCACATTGGCACAAATGATGACAAAACTGAGTTGCCCGGAGATTTGCAAACTGATGAAATGACTTCGCACTTGGTGCGATTCAACTGAAGCCCAAATTCTTGGCCTCTGTCGATGATAGTCTGTACATCATTTGCAATCGACTACTCGCAACCACCTAGAGTAATGTCATCTAGGTATCCCACCGTGAGATCGCTAGAGAGAGAAGTAAGGAGAGTGTGAATAGTCAGGCAAAACAGCATGGGCCCTAAGGGATCCCCTTGTTGGACTCCTTCCTGTGACTCAATGCACCAGTCTCCGAACTTCAACCACGAAGGGCTTGAGTAAGCTAGATGGCAGAAACTATACAGCTCTGGTATCCTGTGATGTATTTCGCTGAGCATTCGTGATCTACTCAAGCAATTAAAAGCATACAGAAGTCTAGCTTTACCACGAAGTGATCAGCTGGCATTGACTCAGCGAAACGGCGAGTAGCGTGAACAGCTGCCTCACAGCCACCTGGAATACCAGCTCCAAGTTGAATTGGGCTCAAGTATTCGCTGAGAGCAGACACTGCATAGCGATTTGCGCATTTAGCGGCTAAACGACGCCAAGTGTACCCCACTGCAATGGGGCGAATGCCGCCAGATTTCTTATTGAGTGCGAAGAGTTTACCACCAAACAGCACCGGTGGGACCTCAGGGGGGCAAACACCTCTAAGAAGGAGATTCACGAAAGAAGTCAAAGCGGTCAAACATGTCCCAGCCGACTCTCTACAAGTCACAAGCTCCAGAAGATGCTGAGGGCGAAGGCCATCAGGACCACCTGCTGAGCCTGCTGTAAAGCTACGTACAGCTTTGACAACATCCTGCTCTGAGACTTGAATGGGCGGAGTCGCCATTGAGTCCGGAAGGGGTGCCATTATACTGCTACTAGCTGTGGGTGGGTGCTTGGCCTTCAGGATATTGAAAGTGTTTATGGTGCATTGCGCTGGGCTTTCGTCTGAACAGAGGATGCGCACAGCTGCCGAAACATTTCCATCTTCCATTTTGGACCTGACTGCTGAGGCCCGGGAGTCATGAGAATGATGAGCTCTTTTAATTCTTTCTACGACCGGCTCAGTGGGAGCACTAGTACCTAGGCCCTCCAACCTTTTCTTAATTAAAGAGCTTAGATTATGCCTTTTACCTGTGCGAGCAGGGACTTGCAAAACCGAAGATGCGAAAAGCAACAAATCTGACCAGTATGATAAAACGGAGGGATCGCTTTCGATCTTACGGAAGGCATCAATCAAGGCTGCTGAACAAGCAGGTCTGGCTGATTTGGGAA